>BSBM01000314.1:8955000-9267500 GCA_027924585.1 Larix kaempferi
ATTTTCTACACTTATATATAAGTAGGGTCAATTCCTTTTTACAGTTTCTATCATTCTTTTTAACTTAGAAAGAAAATCGCAGACATGATTGGAGGCTTCTCTTTTTAAAAAGAAATTACATTATTATAAATTCCCAGGTCTTATTGAATGCAACCCACAGTAGCAAAACTTTATTACAATCTTAAAGTGTATCATCACCAACGATTTCATATCAAGACTACTACCTACAAAATTAGCTATATATTGTCATCAAACTAATATCTGCCTACCAAAGCGGAAGTTGAAGAACACACATACAACACAATTCCACTATCATTAAATTCCAGAAGTTTAGACAGCTGATCAACATTTACACATTTCATCCAAAAACCCTGACAGGGCATCCTCTCCAATACAAGGATCGAATCCACATCAAAACGAAAACAATACATTAGAATTTAAACACATTCTATCCCTTTTTTTTTACCACAGTAAGACGCGGGTCAAGAGATCGATCCCCATCATTGATTCACAACCCCTGACTAACATTGAAATCGCCCGAAACATAGTTTTTAGATAGAAGCTTGTTTCTCAAACAAACGAGTACACAACATCTAGGGTTATCTTAACAGTTTTCAAACAAATGTAGAAGGAGATTTAAAATCACAAACCTATTTATCGCCCCGTAAACGATAGGCATTGCCCATACAAATAAACTGACAGGGAGTAACCCAAACCGCCAGGCAATTAAACTATCCAGATGTTAGACAGAGGCACCACCAGCATAAACCACCATTCTTATTCATTGTAGGTTTTACTTCTAGATCGAAAGAATGTTTCATAATATTGTTTATGTATGTTTCTACCTTCTTCGCCTCTTCAAAATTTTATGCTAAAGTAGTTTTAACATATCTCTTTACAAACATGGCTATGGAAGGGGGAAGCGTTGTAGTATAATATTCTACCAATGACTCTTCAACAGGTTTCGTTGCAGTGCTAAAAATATTCAAAATCATAGTAAATATTTGATTAAAGTATTGTACTTTATCCTTATTTTACATCCGCATAAATAATATTTTTTTCATAAATGAAGCCTGTTTTTTTTGGTTACCAAACTTATTAAGAAAAATCTATTCAAAGTTGTCCCAATCTGTTGTAGGATAAAAAACCACAATGATGCTGTAGGTTCAAAATTATATGGGAACACTCTGCACACCACATCCTCATGTTCTACATTTAGCATATTTAGAGCTAAGTAAAAACTCTTTAGGTGATCATCAACAAATATTCCTTTTCCAGGATCAAACTTAGGTAGCACTTGCTCCGGATGCTTAGGAAAATAATGTAAAGGAGCATCTAAGTTGAGTAGTCCTCTGGCTCTCCATGCAAGTGATGGATTGGCATTGTGAGCCATGTTAGCAATGAGCCTAGGAATTCAGGGTGAATGTGGGGGTGTAAGAGTAGGTGAAAGTGTTTGTATGTCTCGAGAAGTAATTGAATCAGGAGAATTAGGCATCAATTGATTGATGGGATCTGGTATATCTTGTAATGATAAATCAACTAATTCTTCCAAAGATTCCACAAGCAAAGAATCCCTAGTTTTCACAACTTGTCGTCTAGGAGCTTGTCTTCTAGGTAGTAAAGTTACCACCGATAATACTCCAAGTTTTCTCACGTACGATCTAGTATGTCTCCTGAAATTATCTACTTTTGTATGAGTAACACCATACAAATGTTCAGTATGATCAATTTTAGAATCAAACTTTTCTTGATAATCAGTTTCAGAAATGAATTCTTATGTTTGGGTTGTTTCTAACAGAGACCTAGAGAAATTTCCTCGCAAAAATGGGTTTCCTCTAACAGCCATGCACTGGTGGCCTTCCTTCTAGCGCCAAAAATGTTGATACCGGGAAATTCCTAGCATCAAAAGTAGGGATTCTCCCAAATGAATAATCCCAATTAGATCATTCATTGTTTGGAATAGGGAATCCATACAGTTAGCAGTCTCTATACCGTAGGTATTTTTGTTATATTTACTGGTTGCAACCCAACCATTTATATTTTAAGTTTAAATTATGAGTATGCAAGTGCTTCTAATATAATTGGTGCATAACCTATAACTGAGAGGAAGAAGCCTCACAACTGATGCACAAGTACTTACCTCTTGTCTTATCACTTTTACCTTATCAATTAGGTAACCCTATTCTAACTAAATATCCTTGTAAGGAGCGAGTTTTAATGAGAGTAATAATTTGAGAATTTTTATACAAATCCAATAGATAGATATTTAGATAAATTATTTACATTCACAGCAAAAAAAAACAAAGATATATTTGATAGCATTTATATCCATTTATTACTCGGATGTCACATAGAAATTTGCATAGACAAGTGAAATCATCCATTACCATTGAAATACTTCAATAAAGTTTGAAATATCTCACAGCATGAGTATGAACATAAGAAGAAATAATTATGATATGTTATCCAAAACATTCCATGCAAGATTTTCCCAGCAAATAGGTCTTTCTCATTAGCATAAAATTAGTTATCTTACAAAATGTCTCAAGCTTTTATTTCACCTACAAAATTCCTCTTCTAATCCCTTACCTTCTCTATTTATCTTACAAGACAATTTGTCTTTACATGACTAATTGCTTCACCTACCCTATGACCCTTAGATTGCTAAAAAATTGTCTTTTGTGCTTGCACAACCAAAAATAGATAACTATTTACAAATTAAATTATCGTTCTGGTGGGACCTCTAAGATAGAAATGTAACTATCCCACAAGTCAGTTTCATGAAATATTATATTACATTGTATAGGATCTAATAATTTTAAAGATATTTCATGCACGGATAATTATTTTTCCACACTTATTACTCCTTTAGTGGCTGCTTTATAACTTTCCTCCAGGAAATAAGCATTTACAGATGCTTGTCCGATGTGTTGCTTAAGATCTTCTTCATTAAACACATATAGTTTCTTGATGTACTCTGGGTCTTCTTTTAAGCCACCTTTCAATTCCGTTAGACAATGATCTTTGGTGGGAAACTCGTACATATATGGAACCATCGAGATATGGCATTTGTCATGTACTTGAAAAATTTCTTCATAAATTTCTTCACACTTAGTGATAGACATTTGTACTTCTACTTGTATATTCCTGGAAGATCTCCTACAATTGTCTAGAATAGATATTTCTAACTTGAGTTATGCGGGTGTCTTGTTTGGAAGGTGATCAGGAAGTTTGGATTTTCTCCCTTCTAGGCCATCAAACTTTTCAAATTTTTAAAAGTACTAACTAACTTTTGTTTTACAATAAAAGCGCTTGCATAAATCTCCTTCATTTTTTCTATGATCTGTTTCATTTTATAATTTTCTTCAATTAACAATTCTTGTGAGTGGCAGATTTGTTCTTGTATTTTACAGGCATGCTCATAAAATGGGGTCATATCCTGCTTCTAATTTTGACCCACATTGACCTGTTCCAACAGAGAGTCCTTTTCTCTAACCAACTTGTCCACCTGGGACTACAAAGCTTCTTTCTCAACTATCATCTCATTTATGTGCATTTGCAAACGTTTCTTTTCTCGAACCAAAGACTCCACCTGCTGACTTGATTTTATTTCATTCTCTTCCAGTTCATTAATTCTTGATTATAAATCATTTTTTTATCCCTCCATGATTACAAGTTGTATGTTTAGGGCATCCTTTTCATTCTCCAATTCCTAATAATGTAGCATTATTTTTTTCTTTTATGATTCCATTGTATCTTGTTTCATTTTCAATTCAATTCCCTCACATCTTTCCTTTACTAAGTTATCCTTTAATTTCAACATATTTTAATTACGTTGCTCTAGGTCATTCATCACCTGATCTACATTATCATAATTTTCCTAAGCAGCTGCTATGTTTACTAAAGCTGTAAATTTGGGGTCTTTTTCGGTGCCTTCTACTAAGGTACTTTCTTGAATAGTCACTACATCCGGTTGAGTGCCCATTTTCAACCTTTTCTCTGTTCTTATCAAGACTATCTTTAGTTTGTGGTCAAACACAACAGTGTCCAATTTTTCTACAGAATGCTTCTGTGAAGGAGTAAAAGGTGTGAGACCAAGCTCAATGAATGTAAGATGCCCTCTTATAAGCGGGATTCTGGATTCACCGGGTGGATATATGTCCATAGCTTGTAAATTGTGTTCTTCTTCTTGGACTTCTTTGTCTTCCACAACTTTCTTGAGCATATCCTCTTCCTCCTTTTCTTTCTCCAACTTTCATGCTTTATCCGTTGCTTCTTGCTCTTCTTTATTCTTCTTTTCTTCCTCTTGCTTGTGTCTTGCTTCTTCTTCTTCTGCTTTCTTTACTTCTTCTTCTTTCCTTTTATCTTCCTCTTCTTTTTGTTGTCTTTCTGCTTCTTCCTTCTGCTTTGATTCTTCCTCTTTCTTTAGCCTTGCTTCTTCTGCTGCTATAGCCTCCTCTCTAAAAATTTGCAGTTTTTCAACTTTAGCAATATCCCTAGTGTGACTGGAACTTGCGCCACTTTTTTGTGAAATCGTCTATTCAAATATGTCATGTTATTATCCATGTGATATACCTCCTCATCCTTTAAGAAGTAGTCTGTGTATTCAAAGTTAATTTTACACGATGCACAATGTTGGGCGACTTTCTACAACTTGTTGTTTCTAATGAAAATATTCTCTCCAAAATGAAATGCCTCCAAGTCTTTTATGAACTCTTCTGCTACTTTAACCTTAGTGAATTCGTATGTTCCAATGGTGAAGGGGAGCGGAGGGTAAGAGGCCTTCTTGTTCTCATTCAAAAATGGCCAACTCCATTGACGAAAACTTGTCTTACAGCCTCTTTGTGTACTACATAATCTGTAGCGTACTTTGGCGTTAGAGACGAACCTTTGGTTCCCCCATACATTCAGATATACATTCCTTCCGGGGTAAAGTAGAATTCTCCATATTCATTGATGACTTCCATTGTGTTGTCCGACAAGTAATCAGGTTCTTCGTTAAATATTAACCAATACAGAGGAATTATGAATTCCTCACATATAAGTTTGTAGAAGCTAGTATATTTATGAGCCCACATTATTTGGTAGGACACATATAGAGGTGTCTCAACTCAGACCCAATAGCACCCCAACTTGTGGAATGGGTGTCTTATTAATATGTAGTCAATAAGATAGGAAGACATAAATAATTATGTTGTATTTTGGATCATCCCTCCTTGGGTTGTTTCTATTGTTGATGCCATACTCTTCGATATAATGTCCTCCCATTTGAAGATGGTACGATGGGAGGAAACATGATACATGAGGGGCACTCTGCTAAGCTTGTAGATATTCACATTTTCCCTACCAAATATTCTACTTAACATTAATGCTATATTCCTAAAAGGTGTTTTCAAATTTTGGGCATTGTGTTGCCTGATTTCCCTTTTCCTTAACTGCTTTCTAGGAATCAACATTTTCTTAGCATACTCAGATTGATCTATGTTTACTGCCTTAATCCAGTATTCTAATATCACGATCTTTGGGGGTGGTAACTTATATGTTGTGCTAATATGAGTGGGCTGAAACGACGCAAATCCTTCTCCATTTGTACCAGCTATGATTCGTGTGCCAACATCCAAATGAGGTAAAATCCACCCAATTACTTCTGAACAAGGGAAAATCTCTGGATGGGTGGCAACTTTATGAAGACCTGATTTTTTAATATTCTGATACACCATCATCTCTTCAATGGATGCATCTAGCACATTTAGATATCAAATGAGGTGATATAGTTCACCCCATCTGTATTTAGGAACAATCCTCGTTGCAGCTCTGGTGTCTTCATACAAGGTCTCCATCGCGGTTTCTAAGATGATTTCAATATCATAATCGGATTCTGCAACCTTGGCCTTACACTTAGAAGCTCTTCTTTGCATTTGTGAGTCCTGAGGTGAACAATAAAGTTAATGTACATAAATGAATTGTAAATGCAATAAGTAGAATGATAAGGAGCATAATATTCTAAAAACTAAATTGCAGATATGTGATTTGTCAGTATTATTTACAAAAGGACTAAAACAAGAGATTCATACTTCCATGATGTCAAGTGTGTTGGTTCTGAATGACTGTCTCAGTGGCTCCCTAATGCACTGTTAGATGAGTTTCTTCATTCTTCCATTAGCTTAAATAATCAAACTCTCAGTCAAAATATTAAACTCTATTTTACTTAGTGTCATATATGCGCACATTATTGGGGTTGTAATGGAACTCTTATCCTACTCTTGGCACCACACTTTCAAAAAATTAGTTCTTATTTCAAAAATCCTTTTCTGCCATACTAACGACCAATTTAAGCACGCATGTCCAATATTTAAGCAAAGTAGTTGATCTACTTGGATCTCATATAAACCTAACACCTTATTATTCTGGTGAGGGATATGTATTTGACAAAAGAAACCACCAATGTCGAGGGTAATCCAAAGACAAATGCCTTTTGATAAGCCAAAACTCTTGTGAATCAATCCATTTTTTTATCAACTGTGGTCTATGTCAAGCGAACATCAAACCCTAACTGGAAATGGCCTTTTCAACTAACAAGAGGCTTCCCATGAAACACTACTGGCGGCCTTCGGGTATCATGCAATGTTTAGAATTGTGGGAGTATAAATACCATAAGAACTCTACAAAGAATAAATGCCTCGAGGACTATGGATAACTTATCCTAACATTGTAACCCTAGTTGGGTGGGAAAAGAGAAAATGGAACCATATCATGAAAGAACCTTCCCCTTCATTACAATCCATTTCACTAAACTACAGATTTTATTCATCCCATCCTACATAAATCGAGGCATCCTTGCCATTTGGATAGGTTCTTCTTGTGATACTAGCAAATCTACAAATCCCATGTGTGATAGGGAAAATGGTATAATCTGAGTATTGGATCCCTGAAAAAATAATAAAAGGTAAAAAACCCGATGTCTTCGATAACAAAAGATTTAGCAGATAGGTGTAGTAGGGATACGAACATTCAACGATAGAGAAGAGTGTATCTGTAGGTAAAATCCTCTCCAGGATTCGTAAAGGTTTTCCTAGGGCATGTTAAGAACACTAAAACTATCCATCCAATGGGGTCGGTTGGCCTTCACTTACTCGAAAGCTGAAGGTGGAAAAACCTCTCACTTCCAAAAATCCTTCTGGGGTTTTTAGCCTTATATGTGTAGTTTTGGCTCGAGGCCATTTTCGTAACTAGGGGAAAAAGAATAAAACAAATAAAAATAATTTTTTTTAGACAAATTAAAGCATGAGGGGGACCAACTCATATTCTCAACAAAGATGGTGTGGAAAGAATCCTACCTAACGGCACACGAGTGGTATAAAGGTGGCTCTCCAACGGAGTTAAGTGGATTTCCTGTCGTCCGATGATTGCTGCAATTGAAAATGGCATTTTCGAAAAATAATTTAAACCCCTTTATATATACAAAACATAACCCTAGCAATAAATTCTACTTAATAAATGCATTAAGAGGTTCAAATCATAATTTTCGGATCATTTTTTAATTTATGCCGAAACTGTTTGGACATGTTTCGGAGAAAAACTCCTTTTGACACCAATCCCGTTTCGGGTTACCGTTCGCTTTGGCACCAATTCTACCTAGAATGAGTTTTCGAATTTGGCACCGAAGTGTTTTGGAGTGAAAAACAATTTTACGTCGAAATTCTTCAAGCGAGAATTATGTTCGACGCCGATCAAATTCTACTTCCTTTATCGGCACAACATCCTATTCTATGTCGGATATTTCGGCGTGCATTTAGTTTTTTTTCGAATGTCTCGATGCAAAATAGGATTCTTATCAAATACAAAGAACTACTCAAACAATCAAGGTTCAAGCGAAATTTTCTTGGTTGCATCGGCGTGAAAAAATCTAACTCACTCCGATCGTTTCGTCGTTTTGATCCAACCGGGATCCATTTTCATTTGACTGCGTTGAAGCAAAACAAGCTTCTGCTCTGAACGCTTCAGTGCTAAATTAAAACATCTCCTACTGTTTCAGCATGAAATTGGAATTTCCTCCGATAAGGCCCATTTCCCTTGGTATCCGACCGTTTCGGCTCACCATTCTATTTGGCTCTAAAACATAATCTTTACTTTCAAAAATTGCGCAAAACATAAAGGTTCCCTGAGCGTTTTGGCGTAAAATTGAAAAATTCTCCGACTGTTTCGTTGCAACATTGGATTTTTCTTCAATTAAAAAAAGTTCACTTTCTCAAAAAAATCTAAGTGTCAGAAGGTCAGCAAAGAGATGAAACCAGAAAACAACTTAGTTAATCAAAATGAGAAGGAGGGGCCCTATAATTTTACAAAATTTGGGGATCAGGTTGTAGCTACAACACTACCCAATACTACGGGCTCATAAATTGTTGGAGAATAAATAACTGAAAAAATATATTTTGGGGGCTTCGCCCCCGAACCCCCTTTCTCTCATCGAAGGCTCTCTAGCCCCTGCACCCTCATGTGGGGGAAATGCCCCCCACTGGGATGAGTGGACATTCTACCCACACAACATATAAACATGCAATACAAACATGGTTGAAACAACAACATCTCTGAATCAGGAAGATTAGGCTTCACAACCAACAGTAAGCTACTTGCTTGGTAGGAACCCTGGGGGGTTCGATGGTGGCCAATCTAAGGTTCCTTTATGATTCATGCTATCTATCGAAAAACTAAAAATAAATATTATAAAAAAGTAGAAAACAAACTTCATAATGGATCCCTTTGATCTCTCTCATATGGAGGCTTAACGTGCCAAAAAAAAGGTTAGATAAAAAAATAATGAAAGAGAGTTAGAATATTCAAATCTAGGAGGATGCAAGGGTCCATATTATGATGTTTCATCTCTATAAGAAGAGTTAGAAGTGAGATAAAATATGTTAGAAAGAATAATTATATGTTTTATACATTAATTTACAATAGAATGCAAGTAATGAAATTGCATTCTCTTTCGAAATTGCAGTAGCTAAGTGAAATATTGAAGTAGATTTAAATGAATGCACCCAAAATATTTATCTTATATCTAGTATACGATATAAAATATGTACAAGATATAATATATCCATGATTATATCAGATATAAGATAGATTCAAATTTCATGAAAGAGGATCTAATACTAAACATTCATTACAAACAAAACTTTTTAATTCTAATGAAAGAAGGGAGGGTTATAGAAGGGTTGGAGAAGGTATTTTTTCAAGCTTGAATCGATGGATTTATCTAAAAACTATTTAGAGGGACTATCCCACAAGTAAATGGACAACAAGGGAAAGGTTACTCATGGATAACCATGAAATGCTTGTCAAATGAGAACTTGCACATGAAAATAGATAGCTAGAATGGTATTAAGGATCCCTCCAACTGTTTAATTTGGTGAAACCTGCATGAGAGTGGTTAACACAATCACATAAAAAAATGATAAAATACTAATCTTAACTATGTCTCCTACAACCTACAATAGAATCTAGTGGTAACATCCATATCTATCCTACTGGGCAATAATACGCTTTCTAAGGCCTAATCAAGGAACACAAATGGAAACTAGCTACTATTTACCAAATACAACTTACCTCAAATTAAGAAAAGAATGTGAAACATTACCATCCACACAATACAAAAAACACTTCCTTGACCTCCAAAATATTTCTTTATTAACCATACTTCACAAAATGAGAGATTACAACAAGAGCATATCTCTTCCCCAACTAAAAACCAACCACATAATAGAGAGAAGAGGCCTCCTCAAATAGGACAAAGAGGAGAGAGTTACCCCTCCTTCAACTCATGCATTCATAAAGGAGAGTGTGAGACATGGAGGGGCTTACAAAAACCTTATTGTACCACTTCTAACATAACTCAATCACTAGGTGAGTGAATTGATCTTGACTAGGCCACTAATGTTCACATCTGGGAGAGAATCATGCAATTAGGAGTTAAATGAAGGGGAGGGGAACTACCTCTGAGGAGCATCTCATGCAAATCAAGAGACATGTGCAAAATGTGTATTTAATTCCAAATATAGGAGAGGGAACCCCCTTTTGGCATATATCCCATGTAATAATTGGGAGATGAAACCACAACTAGGAACTAACTCATGAGGACGGGTGCCACCTTTGGGAGGAGATACCAATGTTAAAATAGAAGCATGAAAACCAAACCTAAGTGAGGAGGGTTCACCACATTTATCCATTGGATGAGGGGAGACACTTGCATGCACTCCCTTTGACTGGAGGAGGTGCCCAAATTTTTTTTTTCAATTTTTACCCCCTTAACCCCTTTTACAGAGTTGATTGCCATTTTTTTCCCCTAAGGGACATAGTAGGTCATGCATAATGGTAGGACCATGTTGATTGACTAATTTTTACATTGGACCATAAGGACTTCGACAACAGCCTGAGGCATTTGTGTCGTAACACACTTTGGATTTGGAGGTGTAAGTGAAAAAACATGTTGAACTCTAA
Organism: Larix kaempferi; assembly: GCA_027924585.1. Lineage (NCBI taxonomy): Eukaryota > Viridiplantae > Streptophyta > Pinopsida > Pinales > Pinaceae > Larix > Larix kaempferi. The sequence continues at coordinate 8,965,498 of BSBM01000314.1, forward strand.
TCACTAAGATCTAAGTTCAACTAGGTAAAAAAAAAACACTCCAAATTTTTCATAAAATAAGTGACACGCTCAGAATAGAGATTTACCACATGTAATGGATGTCAAAATTTACAAAAACTTTCCTTTGACCATGGAAAAGGAAGTGCAAAAAGGATGTAGAACTAGGTAGAATATTCCCTGATATGGATGGGGAACTAGAAGGTACCTAGATGGATGAATTATTCTACCAAGTGAACACCCTATGCACACTGTACTTCTAAAATATTACACAAGTACTCTCCATTTTAGTTAGTTTAAAGGTGGGGAAAGGTTTTTCTAGTGGAATTTTGTGTTCCTTGTCTATACATTACTTATGCTACACATATTATTGGATAGATTAGTTGTTATTGATGTCAATGGATGAATAATTTTGATCGCCCAGTGAAATGAGATCGATAATATTTCATCAACAAAAACTCAATGACAAAGGGAATTTTGAATGGAACTATTGCAAAAGTTTCACAACAATGATCAAATGGGGATTTTGTTTGTCTATGGGACGATTGGGTGCAAAAGAGATTAACATAGGGATCAAATTATTGAGGAATATTTGTGTATAGTTTTGAAGTGACTTTAAATAGAAAACATTGATGAAGTTGTAGGGATAAAAAAATTCCCTTAATGGCAATAGTATGTATGGAATCCTTGTAGTAGTATATATGGAACAATATATAAATAACTTTCCAATCAAACTCAAATTTATTACAACGGAAAAATTGGGTTTCTTGAAGAGGAAAATTTAAAGCTAGTTTATATTGAAATAAAATATTAGATTGGAACTGCTAAAATGGGCGTTAATGGTAGAGATTGGAAAAAAATTGGTTATTTTCAAAACATGTCCACAAAGTCCAACCATTAGAAAATGTATAACCATAACTATAATTACGTAATATTTTCATAGTTGAGAGTTGATAGGAGAAGCAAGGAATTTTCAATAGTGTGCAAGCTCTAACAATGTGATCAACTAGTAACACACTCATCTTGAGGAAGGGGCAACTTGAAATGATTGAGACAATGTATGTTTTATTGAAGCGATAATCATGGTGATGAGAAGGGTACCACAATATGTCATTTATTATCCAAGTATCAATGAACATAAAAAATGACATCAAATATCAAAGCTCGACCCTATTAACAAAAAAGGGGGGTTTAGGTCATCCCTGCTAATAATTTGAACATGTGGATAAGTCATCCCAACCAAATCCCCATGCCAAAAATAAATCGATAAGCCCCAAAATGAAAATATGAAATGTATAAATATAATTTTAGTTTAATGAATTTGTACATGAGGAAGTAGCGCACCTTTGAGGCACAAGAAAAGGGACTATCCTTCAGTGATCTGGGGATAAGAATGAAGTCTATTAAAGATACATATATGATTCAATAATCTGGGGAAATTTATAAACTAGAGATGGAGCTGATTTAGGATGAGTTTGACAAAGGTTTCAAGGATGTTTCAAGACTATTTAATGGCACATTTTATCACTACATTAGGGTATATATCATATCTATTTATCGGGCATGATTAAGGATTGATCCAAGGACTTGTTTATGGTACATCTTATCTCTATTTAAGTAATTTTTTAAGGGAAATTTGAAGACTAAGTACGACTTGGGTTTGAGATTCAAAAATGGAAAGAATATTGTTATCCCATGATGGTTTCTTAAACTACATGAAAGAAAATAATGAGGTCTTGATAGTTAGGTCATTTGCATTATAGGATGTGAAGAGACTTACTAAGAGTCAGAGAAGAGAAGTGTGAAGGCCTAGAAATAGATCAAAGAAGTAAATTCATAAATTTGTAAAGTTGAGGGGATTGGTGTCTCCTACAGGTTGGTTTCGACAAATCAAATTTAGGGGATTGTTGTCTCCTACAAGTTGGTTCCTATAAATTTCAAGGAATTGGTTTATCCTACAGGTTTATGCCCATGAACACTAGGGGATTGGTGTCTCCTGCAAATTGAATCTTGCAAAGCTTTGTAATATGTATATTGATTATTAATAAAACACAAATATTTTATTACTTCATGTTTTGTATACTATTGTTGATTGTATAGTTTAATAAATTAAGAAGAAAAGTGAAAAAAAATGTGTAATACTGATTCAACCCCCCATTTCTCAGTATTATTGTGTGTTCCAACAATTGGTAGCAGAGCATTGAGGCTCCTTCTAAGGAATTTTAACCACTCAAAGGGAGATCCTTTGAGAAAACATGGTTTGACGGGAAGGGTAATCTTCAAGTAAATTTCCAATGTTTGATGGAAATAAATACACATTCTTGAGCATAAGTATGCATGCCTACCCAATGGCACTAGGGTTTGCTGTTTGATACTCTGTTGTTTATGGTTATGTATATCCTTCAAATCCAAGAACTAATACAGATGGGAAGAAGCTATATAATAAAAATGCAATAGCTATGAACAATAATTTATCTGCTTTATCATAAAATGATATTTTAAAACAAATGTATTGTAGCTCAACAAAAGATATTTGGGATAAACTTCAGAATATTTTATGAGGGAGATGACAAAGTCAAGTAGGCCAAGATTCACTACAAGTTATGATGTTAAATTACAATTATGTTGTGTCATTATTTCATATCATTTTTAATGCATTTGCAGCATAAATATGATCTAATTTTTGTCATAGAGATATCGTAGTATGAGTGAGATTGTTGTTTTTTTATCATTATATCGATGGTCCATAGTTTTTTTGACTGAAATCTAGTTCATGTTAAAGTTAAAGTAGATATTCCATTATCCATCATAAGACAAAAACATGTTATTTGCAATCCTGACAAGTGTCTATCATAATACCTACAAATGTCCATCTGAAAAACAACACATGTCCATCGTAAGAGTTTGTATAACAATGTCTATATCCCCACTTTGGGGGAAAATATATCTTCAAGAGGTCATGTGTTTTAGTTTAAGGTTTCATTCTTGGACCTGGATTCATATAATATTCATTTAGGGCCTAATCATCATTTTTACATGATATTCAAATTCATTGTGGACGTATATCGAATCATCCCTCCAAGTTAACATATTGTTGTTTATCCAGGTTTTCATTCCCAATAATGTGTCATGATAGACCAACATTAGCTTGCACCTGCCCTACTATCTTCTATTTTATAAGAAATGTCCAACTTTGGAGTTTTCCTTTCAGTTCGATCAACATTTTTTTTCAGCAATTGCATCTTACCAAAAGGTAGCTTTACACATAGGTTTTGAGTATCAAGAGTAATTTTTTTATTCTTTTTAAACTTTAGTAAATGCCTGAATGGTTTAAAAATACTATAAAATTGGCAAGTTTTCCAATAGGACTTATCTAAAATATGAATCATATGTTTTGGTCATTTGCAAAAGAGTGAATGCTCTTATCACATGTTACTTGAAAAATGTTTAAGAATTCCTCTTTTCCATGTAATCATACAATTTTTATTGTCTCTTCAATCTGTTGTTGTACATTTTTTTTTAATCTTTCTTAGCCTTATTTGGAGTAGATGGTTCCTTCTGAAGAGGGTGACAAGGTCTGAAATTATAATTTATAAATGTATTATATGTCTTGTCATTATAATAGGGGTAGGAATATAAAGGGTGATTAAAAATGGTTCAAAAAAATTGGATACATGCAATATCGAGTGAAGTTAGGGTTCTTTTAATTAGAAAGGTGTATTGGGAGGTGGGTTCAACAATAATTGTTTTGGATAAATTTTCTAATATCTAGTGAAATTAGGGATATTATTTAATATCTTGTGAGTGCACATGCTATGTCATAGGTTCACTAAGTGAACCCTTCAAGATTCAACTACTTCCCATTCCACTTATGTTATGGACTAACATATCTATGAATTTCATTATGGGGTTTCCAAAATTTGGCAATAATTTTTTTAATAATGGTTACAGTTGGTCACCTTTCCAAATATGCTCACTTGTGTTCCCTAAAACACCCTTTAAATACCTCTATGGTAGCTCAAGTATTCAAGTATAATATATTTCTTTTCGTTTGCTACGTTTTCCATGATATGTAGGACTAGACAATGGTTTTAAAAACTACAACTCATGGGCATTTAAGCTATCAAAACTAGATGGGGATTAGACATGCATCCTAGGTAACACCAAGAGTTAACATAGTTGGATTTTAATTGTCTCATCCCGAATACCTTGAGAGGTTCAAACTTAGGTCCCCATGCAAAACGAGGGTTGTTGAAAGCAACCATCCTAATAGGATTTGACTTTCATGAATAATATTTTTTTTAAGTACAGTATATGCCACAACGTGTTGTCATGGAAAATGATTTTACCTTCACTAGTAATTTTTGGAAAGGATTGTTTCATCTCTAGGGCATATTTTACCTATCACCCCCAAATTGATGGTTAGTTTGAAGGTGTTAACAAATTCCTAAAAACATATTTGTAGTGCTTTAATACAAAGCAACAATCTCAATGTGTTGAGTGGTTTCCTCTAGCTAAATGGTAGTATAATACAAACTATCATGCTTCCACTCAAATGACGCCATTTGAAGTTTCCTATGGCCAAAACACCCCTTAATACTATCCTACTTACTAGGCATCTCTAGGGTAGAGGAGGTAAAAAAAATGAATAACTTAATCCGACATTCTTTGCACTCTGAAGGCTAATATGGTCATCGCATATAATATGATGAAGTAATAGTATTAACATTATTCGAAATTCCATGTTTTAGAAGGAGATAATGTATTCCTCCACCAATAACCCTATAAGTAGACGTCACTTATGGCCAAACACTACCAAAATCTTTCTCCCAAGTTTTATCATTTGTATAACATTCTCAAATGTGTTGGTAATGTGGCTTAGAAATTGGAGATACCAACCCACTCTAAGGTTCATCTCATATTTTATGCCTTATGCTCGAAGAAAGTATTCATCTTTCAATATCATATTCAAATTAGCATTACATAATTGGATGAAGAATAGTACGTGTCTAAACTATATGTATACATTAAAAATATATGTCTAAACTACATGTACATGTCTAAGCATGTAGTTTAGACATACATGTAGTTTAGACATGTTTAGACATGTACATGTATAAACATGTATTATTCTTCATAATCCAATTAGCTTATAATAAATGTCTTAAACCAACATAGATCCATCTTAAACCCTCATCTATTAAGCATCGAGATGGATCCAATTTTTTGAGGTGTAATTGTTTTACACATCAAGAAAAAATTTACACCTCAAGAATTGGATCCCTCTTGGTTCTTAATAGATCTACGTTTAAGATGGATCTATGCTCGTTTTAATTTTTGTATTATGAGCTAACATGAAATTTTTTAATTACTTTTTATCTTTGATAAGTTATGAGCCGACATGGGAAGTTAAATTCCATAGAGTGACTAACGTGACAACATCTCCCTCGTACTCCATTGTCAGTACCTTGCTACTTTCAGTGCATAGTCGAGCCTCAAGATGATGATGTTAACCATAACAGTAAATAGTTTTTGAGGGAAAGGAAAAAACTACTTTTTTAAGGTCTTAAGTAAAATGGCTCGTCTCCAAGCTTTTCTATGTTCTAATAATGTGTCTATTTATTTTAAATGTATAAAACGATACTGTAATAAAAATTATAAGAAATGATGGACACTATTGATGGAATAAATTATATTTTTATCTTATAGTATGAACTTAAACGATTTGAAATTGGATAAAAGCGTGTCTTTTTCAAAGAAATAGGTTGATGGTTAAGATTAAAAAAAAAAAACATTTAATAAGAATATTAAACCCCATTAAGTATCAAGGTTTTGTTTACATGTAATAATAGAGATACACATAGGGTTAACCTTAAAATTATATCAATAATAAAAACTATTTCGTAAGAAAATAAAACCCCATTAAATATAAAGGTTTTGTTTACATATAATAATAGAGATACAGATAGAGTTAACCTTAAAATTATATCAATAATAAAAACTATTTAGTCATAATATCAAACACCATTAAATAAGGTTTTGTTTACATATAATAATAGAGATACATAGTGAGTTAACCTTCAAATTATATCAATAATAAAAACTAGAAATCTTTGAAACTATCAAGTTTGGACACTCTCGCTTTGATCCAAAAGATAGGATAATGAAGAACTTATTTTATTGGGACCTACATACCCATCTAGAAGAAAAAGAATTATGGAATCAAGGCCTCCCCAAGGGAGAGAGGAGAAGACTATTAGAGAGATGGCATTTTTAAATGGACCTCCACAATCAATGGATATCCTTTTATGAATGGAAGAAAGAATTCCAACAGACTCTTTCTATGATGTAGTCTAGTCCTAAACCTGAACCAAAATGACTAGAAGAAAAAGGAGAAAGGACCTCAAAAGGACACCTCTAGAAGAATCCAATAGGAGAAGAAGTTTATACAGAGGTCAATTTACCACCATTTAGACCTATTAAGCTAGAATATGACGAAGGTGATGCACCTGTGGCTCCTGTCATAATCAAAAATGAAAAGGAAAAACAAGCCAATTGGGCCAACTTGTCTCTTAAGGGCCTAGCAATACAAAACATAGAGCTCTACAATAAAATGTCACCGTCTAGTCAAGTAGACTCTCTCCAAATCCTTTGCAGAAGAATACATGATGAAACAGAACATCTCAGGATTGAAGGCCAGAAGCATGAACACCCCCCAGTCTTTGTTAAGGTGGTAAAATCTATTTGTGAATCCCTCAAAGATGAGCTCACAGATTCTATCTCTGATCTAGATAGAAATGTAGGAGATGCCTTTTCCTATTTAGCTGATAAACTAAATGAAAACACAAAAAAGATGGGAAAAATACAGAGAGATGTTGACAATCCCAAAATAGACCCATCAAAGCTTGGTGGTTATGGAGAACTACCCTCTACAATCTCTTTATGCATTCAACCTTTACATTCCAATCCTGAAGGAAAAGAAGCATCCCACATGGTTGTTGAATCAGGATGGGACTATAATAAACCCAAGAAATTTTTTCCTCCCGATCTCTACATAGAAGAATCAGGATATCAAGAGTCTTATAACCCAAAGAGTTTCTATTCATGGAATTTAGATGACAAAAATGAAGCTGAAATTCTTGACACAATTAATAAAATGATGGTTTGTTTCAAATCCTACATGTCAACTGGTAAATATGACCATGTTGAAACTGTGAATATTATTGTTTCTGGATTTAATGGAAATTTGGGTGTCTGGTGGAACACTCATCTACCAAGCCCTAAAAAGGTTGAGATACAGAACAACACACGAAATGATGAGCCCAACATCCTTGGTGCTGTCTTCGCTGAAATCATTGCAAAGTTATGTGGCTACGGTGCCACCATTGCTGAAAAAGACAAACACATCTTGTTACAACTGCGCATAAAATTTGTTACCCAATTCCATTGGTACCACAAGCAATGGATTCGTCGCATCTATCAAATTGAATTTGATAGAACTGGAGAAAAGGTCTTTAAGGAAAAATATTTTACGGGTCTTCCCTCAGGATTCCGTGAACAGCTCCGAGAAAAGTTCCAAGAAGATCTCACCCACCATACCTGGGGTCAGTTCTATGCTGCTGCTGAAAAAATATTTCTTCATTATTGTAAAGCTAGACAAATTGAATAGGATCTTATCCACAACTCCTCTTTTCGTGGTGGAAGGGAAGTTTGTCGAATGTTCGGAATAGAACCACAAAAATATTCACATAAGAAGAGAAAACACCATTCTAAATGGACATCATAATGAAAGCCATTCCACAAAAGGTCCAAAAGAAGACAAAACAATATCTGGCAAACATAAGAGGCTTACTCCAAACAAAAGGATCGATCTCATGAGAGGAAAGAAACAAAAAAAAGAAAAATCAGATGCTTCTACTACTCTAGAATGTCATAAAAAGGCCCAATATTATCACAGGAAACAAAGGGGGGAAAGAACATGGACAAATAGAGAAAATATGCTTCCTAAATATAATCCAATAGACGATAACTTCAGAGGCCATCCTAGGAGAGGAAAGCCCGACCCTAAGGCCTGATGTATGCATAAGTAACAGAATCAGATACTCCTGAATATGAATCTAGCTCTATAGAAGGTGTTGAACTTATGGATATCCAACAAATGTATGATAGGCCATGCAAGTGTGGAGGAACCTTCCATGAATTCTAGGAATACCAAGAAACATATGAATTAGGATGCTCTCCTCACTTGAATGAACAAAGATTATTCTCTGCATGGACCAAACAACATCACAAAGACGGACCACCGTTAGAAGCAGAGTCAGAAGAAGTAAATTGCTTCATGGATGACATAGAAGAAGATCCAAAGGTCCTAATGAAATGGGCAATAGCCTAGATGAAAGAAGGAAAAGATAAGGATGAGATGGTAAACATATTTAACAATATTTTTCTTCATGATAAGAAGGGAAAGGGGAAAGAAATCCACAAAGGAAAATTCAGAAGAAAGTATGTAAAAAATTACGAGAAAAACAAGATGATTCAGAGAAAGAAGAAAATAAGTGGAAATGGAAAGCAGCAAAACTCCCCACCATGGATAAAAATGTGTATCCACTACTCAGGAAAATGCACCAAGAGCCACAAAGAATAGACGTGACAACACTTCAGAAAGAACATTTGAAGCTGGTACAAGAAGTCAAATAACTCAGAGATGAAGTCGAAAGAATAAAAGAAGAAGTTGGATCTTCCCAAAGGGAATTTCCACCTGAAAAGGATGAAATGCACCTAATGATGGTTTTCCATCAAAAAACGGTGGTGAAAATAAAGAACAAGGTGCATGAATATGAAATAGCATTCCTGGCTCTAATTGACTCAGGAGTGGACATGTGTTTTCTTAAAATAAAATATGTCGATCCAAAATATTGTGAGCCATGCCAAGCCCCAGTCAGAGGCTTCGAGGAAAGAAAGGCAGTGGAGCACAAAACCAGCCATGGAAAGGTATGCCTAAGCAATATTTGTGTAAATTGGATTTTTTAGCTGGTAGAAGATGATTTTGCACACGAATGTGTAATAGGGACAAGTCTGTTGTCCACCACTATTCCCCACAGAGTAAAATATGATGACAAAGGGAATGTTGGCTACCACTTCACTATTAGGAAGAAGGATATTTTCCTCCCATTTGTTTCGACAGAAGAAATCACACCCTCCATATGGAACTTGGAGTATGATCCTATAAAGCACCTGAAGAATCAGATAAAAGAAAAGGGAGAACAAATTAGAGCCATAAAGAAGGTAAAGCACCTGCACAGAATTGAAGAAGAGTTGAAGAATCCTGAAAAACAAAAAATGATTAAGGATATTGGGGCAGACTTTGCAAGCAAAGTATGCCATAATGCCCCTAATGTATTTTGGCATAGGAAGCATTTATGGGTAAGCCTTAATTATAAAGAAGGATACTGAGGTAATCCAAGTAGAAGCAGGGAAATTCCCATGAATAAAGAATATAGAATCCTTTGCAGAAAAGAGATTAAAGACTTACTAAGGAAAGGACTTATCCAAAATTCAAGGATTCCATGGTCCTGTGCATCCTTCTACGTGAACAAACATTCATAAAAAACCCAAGGACTACCAAGGATGGTAATTAATTACAAGCCACTAAACGATTCTTTGGAATGGGTTAGGTATCCAATTCCAACCAAATCAGATTTGATCAAAAGAATTGCAGGATCTAAAATATTTTCCAAATTTGATTTAAAATCCGGTTTCTGGAAGATAGGTATTAATCCAGAAGATCAGATCAAAATGGCATTTAATGTGCCACATCGGCAGTATGAATGTAAGGTAATGGCTTTCAGATTGAAGAATGCCCCTTCTGAATTCCAAAGAATTATGGAATCTATCCTAGAACCTTATATGGATTGGCTCATGGTTTATACTGATGACATACTGGTATTTTCTAAATCCATTGAAGAACATAACAAGCACCTTAGAATATTGCTTCATTTTCTCCACAAGAATGGATTTGTGTTGTCATAAAAGAAGATGAATTTATTCGATATTGAGATCGAGTTTCTAGGACAAAAGATCAGAAATGGAAAGATAGAAATTTAGCAACATGCTATTGATTTTGTAGACAAATTTCCATATGTCATACTGGAAAAGAATCAGTTACAAAGATTTTTAGGATGTCTAAACTATGTAGCAGCTTACTATGAAAATTGTGCACAAGACATAAAGTTGCTAAATAAAAGGCCAGGAACAATCCCACCTCCTTGGTCGCAAAGGTATATAGAAGCAGTTTGAACAATAAAGGCCAAGGTGAAAATTCTACCTATATTGCATGTCATAGATGAAAATCTAATAAAAATATTAGAAACGGGTGCATAAGAGGAAGGATGGGGAGATGTACTAAAACAATGTCGAAGGAATTGTGGTGGAACTGGTGAAGAAATAGTCTCGTATGCCTCAAGACTATGGAATGATGCACAAATAAAGTACCACACCATCGATAAGGAAATCAAATCTTATCTGAATGCTGTACATAAATTTAAAATTCATTTAATGAATAAAAAGTTCATGATCTGAACAGACAACCAAGCCATGAAATTTGTTTTGGATAAACCCATCAAAAACTCTACTACAAAAGCTATTTTTTCCAGATGGTAGGCCATGTTTTCTTAGTACAAATTTAAAATCAAGCATATCAAGGGAGCTCAGAATTGTATTGTAGATTTTCTTACAAGAGAACACCTACACACCAATTTTGGAGTGATAGCCCCGGCCTACATGATGATGATAAAAGAATGTCATGATGGAGAAGATTCATGCAATTATGTAGATGATGAGATGAGTTGGGAAGACTATACAGAATAGTGGAATACCACCTAGAAGCTAAGGTCCACATAGGTATTAGATGAAATCCTACAATGCCCAAACCTTCTGATAAATCTAGTACCAGAACACATGAGATATCCGACATCTACCTGTGAGATTCCTAACATGATTTATGGCCAATAATTGAGGTAGGAAATTGATGCTTCCCATGTGCTGCAGACTGATTTTTAGGATCTCAGACTTATCAGCACTGAGTCAGTAGGAGGACAGGTCTAGCAGTAATATTACTGTATCAATCACATGATAACTTTAACTTCCCAGCCTGGGAATAATCCCACTTTCAATTTCCCCCTCACTGATGTGAACTATAAGAAGTACAAGAAATTGTGGTGGCGATTCCTGAAAAATGATAACTGGGACCAAGATTACTTCACACGAATAAAGTTTGGGCTGCAACAGACTCATGTATTGAATGTCATCCCTAAGTGGACACATTGTTTGTGGAATGATTTCAGATTGAGCAGAAGTGGAGTGGATCCTACAATAATACGGCATGAGCATGCGAGATTTTGTATCCCGTGTTCAAAGTTCAAGGACATGAATACCAGTGAAATTTGTGATGATACACATCTTCTTCAAACATTTGTGTACAATAATTTTTGGTGGCTAGTAAAAATAAATATTCGGGTGCAGATACGACAACGACAGAGAATTATTATCAGGAGCACATATACAAAAATGTGGGACCCATTATATGAACGGAGATTCGGGCATACGTATGATGATATGATCCACTAGCCATATGACGGTCCTGATTATAATTTGTTTGAATAATGGGTTCCGTGGGATTCCCTAAAATATCCACCTTGTAATGGTTAACACTTAAGAGTCAAAAGTTTTTCGTGGGGTTCCCTGAAATCTCAACTTTGTTTTATGATCAGATCTGAGATCTTCGTATGATACTGAAAAGACTTGAGATTCCTCTTTTCGTACATTCATCCTAAGACTCGGGGAACTTCCTCGACATTTGATGCATATTTACCCACATCTCAGACGAATATCATGGAAAGCATATCTTATGGATGATTTGAGATGGAGGATCTCTCATCCAAATCTATAAATAAAGGGATCTCCCTCTTATTTGGGATTCACATCCGAGAGAAGCAGAATTCTAGAGTCTTTAGTATTTTTGGTCGAGTATGCTCTGCAAGTGCAGCCTAGTCTGAACACATTGCATCAGAATGTCCAGTCTTAGAAGTTGAGTCAAAGAGATGTGAATATGCTTCACGAATTGCCATTATGGTATAATATCGCACCAGAAAACACTGTGAGTCTTATGTAATAAAAGATCTCTAATACTTCCGCTGCAAATATTAATAAAATTATGGGTACCATTCATGGTTCTTAGATTGTCTATTTTGGTTTGTCTAAGCCTTATCACCTGAAATACTAGATCTATAATTCCCTAGCTATCTTGCAAGATTCATCATTTTGGTCATGAAGTGTAGTAAGATGCAAAGTAAGTCTCAAGAAGGAGCCATTGTGCATGTTCAACAATTTAAAGGAGTTATCAGAGAAAGGTAGCAGGCTCATGAGTTGCAGAAATTCAGACAAAGAGAAGCGAGCCCAATGCTGAGATATCATCCAATCTACTAGGTGTAGAGGCCCCTGCTACAAATTGGTATGCTACAATGAATGAGGAAGCTTTCGTCACCCTCCACAAACAAACTGAGTCGAGAAACTGTAATCTGAAGGATAAGGAAAAAAAGGAATCGACTTTCCCAGTTAAACGCTACAAAGAAATGTTGACCTTCATGAATTTACATGTCTACAAGTCTTGGAGTATAAAGAGGTGCTTAAGAATCATTATCCTTTCGACCACTCATGCCACAGTGGAAGCCAGAAAATGAAGGATAATATGAATCCCAAACCCAATAGTACAACTCATATCAATTCCAAACTCAGCAGTACAACTTCGGATCGTGATCGTCTCCGATTCAACCTAGGTTCATTTGTATCTCGACTCTAGTGAAGACATATGTTTACCCATTATATCCCTGGCATTTCCTATGGTTCCCTCTTAAATATCATTTGTTTAATATAATAATAATAATTCTTATTATCTGTAATAGTTATATAATTTGTAAAATATATTTGTATTTCTAATGAGCAACCTCGACGATTGGCCTGCATGTTATGTTCTCTATATATGTTCCCTATATTTCTATTGGAGAAGCCTAGGATCGAATCCTTTTCCTAGTTTAGAATATGTAGCATTAAAGTTCTGTAATAGAATCTTGCCTTGTGTTAACACCCAAATCGTACCCCCTAGGTTGCTAGAGAGGGCAAGTCGGGGTAACCACTAACCACTTTCGACTTAAGCTACTGACCTAGCTTAGTTTGAGAGGGATCTCTCTACAAATATATGAAAGACTGGAAATATTCAATGGTGTTAATAGTGAACAAATGGACCAGCCTTCCTTACTCAAAAAATATCCAATTAAAGCATACACAGAAGGTCAGATTTCCGATGGGTCGAATTGTGTGAAAAAGTTGGAGGGATAATCACAAGGAAAAAAAATTGGGCGATGGAGTCAAGGTATTACACATAAATCAGATAACAGTGCCATAGTATGGACTACTCTAACATAGGCAATGTAGCCACTTGCTTGTCGTCGTAAAGATATTTTCTGGTGGTAAAAGAAGAAAATAAGAACAGACCATTGATATGAGCATCCAACAAAGATGAATTCAATATCAACTTTAGTAGCAATATTTAGTGAACACCTAAGACAATAGCCAGATCTTCTTTCCAAGAATTCCAAACTATTATACACTGATCTCAGGCATGAAATGAAAAACATAATGTAAAGGCATAACAGGAAGCACATGCACATAGAGAAGAAGGAAAAAATTGACTACAAGCTAGAATGACATAGGAATCTTTGCAAAGCAGTCTACCATAGGCACTGCACATTGTATTAATATGAAAGTCTCAAAACCAGGCTCGCCCCTCAAGCCTTAGCCGAATTATTTTCCAACCCTTAATTATTCTATTACAATGCTTTTATAGGCTCTTGGCCTTGAATTGGTCCTTGGGAAACAAGAAAAATTACGTTGCCACCTTGACAACCCCAAATTTTGAATATTACATACCTTTAAAGTTCAAAACAGACTGATTAATACGGGAAACAAAATATTATGAGCAGGGCACCACCTTACTCCGAAGTCCTCAATCGGCCTTGCGAATCAAAGAAATCCTCTATATTTAAAGAGTTGTTTGTCTATGATTCTTTAGCAGGAGGAGGAGGTGTCACTTCCTCAATAGGGAGCACGAGATCATGGATGATATCTGTGTCTTGCTGGACGTCTCCCTCCTCTTCAGGAATCTCCTCTCTTCTCCGACGTTGAACTCTTTTGGGAACTTGTCGCTCTTCAGACTCCTCATCCTCACTACCAGAGCTAGATTCCACGTGGTCGAACATCATAGGAGACAAAGGAGCAGGATCTTCCTCCGCCACAAACCACGCCTATTCGGGCATGAAAACCACTCCATATTTATGCTCTTTCTCCATGATCTGATTCCAACTGAAAGATGCCCCAAGATTCCAGGTGTACCATCCTCTCTATATATCGATCTCGTATAGCAGACGAAAAAACCATATCCATAACTGTTGTGATGATGACAGCAGCTACGTGCGGCCCTAATCGCCATGATAAATTGATTGGACCTCTTAATCAAGTAACAATGATGCCCAAAGTCTGAGCTGACCTAAAACACGCTTGGTAAAGATCTCCAGATAGACGGCGGAGCAGATGACAATGCTGAGGTGGCCTCCGTCGCATCGGAAATCATTTGGGTGGTAGTAAATATGCCTTTAAGCTTCCTATCAACCAGGTATCTCCTACGTCACAAAAATTCACATCATTTCTCCTCCGCACGCTGAATGATGTGGGTCACATCACCCTCGCAGCTCCTCAGGCCACCCAACAATCCGCACAAGTAATTGTCCTTCTTCCCACACCTCTATCACTTGCTGCTCTGGCCCCTTCACATTTACCAACATGTTTACCTAAGGGCACTTGACTCATACAAGAATACAAAAGGCAACACGGTAACTAGCCCAGCTGGCCGCTAAACAAAAAAACCGAAATTGATCTCCGAAGATGCTCTCCCAGCGGGCTACCTCCACTAACTTTCGAGTCCTTCATTAATATGTTTATAATTCCTTGAGAACTTTACCTTCTCACCCATATGGCTGGGAGCAATGTCTTCCCCGCTTACTAGTCTCGATCTCCTTCCCCCATCTGGGGCCAAGACCTGAAGTCACTAGTACTGGAGAAACCTGTCACTTGTGGGTGGATACCTTTGGTTAGAAACTCTCCCAAACTGAGGCTTGGTATTGACCCACACTTGAATTCAGGCGGACCAACATTTATTTTGGATGATCAACAAGGCCGGGGAGTTATCCTCAATGTTGAAGTCAAGCCCAAAATGGGTATTTAAGGAGGCCCACCGACTCTCAAGCGAACTTTGATCAGTCTTGTTTGGGCCGAACAAAATACAGGACCACTGGAACCCTCTGCATCTGGCTACGTCTGTAGGACCTTCAGATTTCTACTAATTTTGGAAACAATAAGCCGAATTTCTGTACCAGGACGAAATCTCTATCTCACGGAACAACCTCTAACCCCAAATCTTTCCAGAGACTGGCTCCTCATCAGCCTTCCTAGCGACAAAATGCATTTCCTTCTTCGACCTACCTGCGACCAGAAACCCCTGGCCGAGACAAGCCCCGCGAAAATAAAAATGTATACTTTACCCATCGACAATTATATATATAAACCTTGTTCACTTATCCTCCGAGCTTATCTGTTAGATGCCAACCAATCCTAGTTGTTTATCTCTCATGTGTTGATCTTCTCTGTGAGATCTAGTCTCCCCTTTAACCGCTGATTTGAAAACCCTTATCGGATCGCTCCATGTGTCCCAATCTCCATCGTCTACCCCTAAGCACCATACATCTACGGGGTGGGATCGCATTCCCCTAAAATGGTTTTGATTTACTTCTCATCTCCTTTCGACCAGCTCTGGTGGTGACACCTAACAAATGGGTTTGCCCCTCGCAACCACCCTCCTGTCTATCCGGCGTGCAACTTCCCAATGCAAGGATCATTAGGGACCGTCGATCCTCCAAAGACCATCTACATCATTTATTTCATCACATTGCACTTACCACTGTGGGACCCTTAGCCTCGACCATAGGGTATTACTCGGCCTCCCCGGGCTGTCCACGTGGTCAGAGATCCACCTTTAGGCTTCAGTGGTATCACATGCTATTGAAACGGTACTACTTACTGCTTAACGCCCTCACGACACGTCCTCCAGCTGCCCTCTATCCTGCAGCATTCCCCATCGCAACGGCCCTTATGACTATTCCCCATGCGCCTTGTCCATGCAACCATCAACGAGGACCATTGATCTCCCTCTAGCACCCATCCAACGGTGGAAACTGGCGCAGTGGTTACCCTTTTCTCTATTTCCTTCAGAATATAGACTTAGGCTCTTTTTGGGCTATTTTGGTCACATTTTAGTGCTTCCTTCCCCATTATTTTCCCTTTCCTAGCATATTTAACACCCCCCATCTCCATTTTCTTATGCCTCTAGCACCTGGCTATGGAAAACAAGAGCACTATGGCTTCTATTAATAAATTATCGGGTTATCCCTTCATTCCACCATCTATATGTGCTGTAAAAATCAGGTGCTAACAACTAGCTCCAACTGGGGATGCTATCCTCCCTGCGAGGTAGCAAAGAACCTCGTAGACCCGGTGCCTGATCCATTGGGCGGCTCTTGCAAGAAAATTTTCCCGGGAGACTACTTGGGAGGGTTTTCTTGAAAATGTTCATGGAAAAACTTATGGGGATTCAGGTGTGCAGTGTATCCTGTGGCGACCTGAACCCCAACCAAATTCTCTATCCTACTATAGAATGGAAACTTCTTGAAATCAAAAACAAAAATGAAGCTGTACATTCTGAAAACAGACTACAAATGGCTGCAAATTGGAAATCACTATTGAAGTTTGAAATGCCAAAGACTTGAGGCTTATTTATATACAAACTACTCTATTTGCGGGGCTACGACTCTAAGTAATGCAAAAATGCCAATGTAACCAGTCCAGCAACTAACACTCCAGGTGGGTCTTCTCATCCTGCTTAACTGCCTCCAGAACAACGAAGGTCCATGGCTCGAGGAGATGGCGAGGGACAAGGACCTTTCGAGTGAATCCAGAGCCCTTACTCCCGCTATGGAAATCTTCCATTTATTCTACCACTAGATCATTAAAATTACGGTACGCTCTACATACCCTTTGCACCACAGCAGGCATTCTTTCAGAAGAGCCGTACGGATGCCATTTAGTTTCCTCGGTACTCGTTTCAGGCCCCAGGGTTGCATACCTATTACAAACCTCCATCAAAACCTGAAGCTCATGCATGCAGAAACTACCACGTGACTAAGTAAGACTGAAAGAACCAACTCCGGACAACTTTCTTTTCGGGTTGCTCATGATTCCTCGATTGAAAACCCTATTATGCTCTGGGACCTCAAGAGAAAGTTTGCCTTGTCCCTTGAAAAGGTATGGGAAGGGCCATTCTTCCTGAAGACTTGACTCAAAGCTTGAAAAACCTGCATGAAACACCGGCTATTCAGCTTGGTCTCCTTCAAATGCCTCGATCATCTAGTTGGCTGGCCGGAGATATTGGCCAAGCCCGAATACTTCTCCAAGGAGTCTATAATCATCTTCGGTCCAATATATGGGTTCTATATAAGAATATTGCGAGCCACCGTGGTCACCCTCCACCCTCTTAGCTATCTGTTCAACCTACCTAAGGTATTCTCCGGACCCAAGACTTTCTTCGAGAACCCCATATTTTTCCTCAAGGATCACATATTCTTCCTCAAGGGTTCTGTATTCCTCTTCAAGGACTCTGTACTCCCTTTCAGCTATGATCTGAAATGATGTCTCCACCTGTTGAGAATCGTTGTTCTGATGAGTCTCAATGGTGGGCCCAGGACCTACCACTGGGTTTTCCCCTTTGAATGGTCCTCCCAACTAGTGAAACTATCTACTCAAAGATTCATCTTTATCCTCAACTTCAAATAAGTTTATGAAGTTCTCCAAATGGTCTTCTCCATATTCATCATACTTCGGCAGACTGAAAACTTCATTATGACCATCATCAATAGGAGCTTCAGCAGAATGATTGTAATATATATGAAACAAAACGGAATTACTTCTTCTGGTACATCACCAAGTTGATCAATTCTTTGCTCACTGTGGGAAAAATTAGGCCGGAAGGGAAATTCCCCTTGCTCATGTCCTTCTTCAAACCTTAATTCTTCTTTAATCCTTTCATCATGCTCCTGGTTTGATAACTTTCCATACATCCTAATATTTTCTTCCACCTCCATTGCATCAACAAACATATGTTGTAGGTCGGAAGACCTTCTCTCTAAAAGATGAAGAGCTAAATCAGGAGGAAAAACAGCTGCATAGTGTAATTTTGCATCATTCTCTGAGGGATGAATTTCCATCAGCATATTATAATAGAAATTGGAAAACCTTCTGTTGAAGCAAGACATGGTCTCGTCCTTTCACCTTCTTATGGAATGAAACTCTGAAAGAACCAGATCCCACGACCTTCTCTTGCCCACCTCCTGCCCCAAAACCCTAGAAAAACCTTAGACAGTGCTCCCCATGTATCAATAGACTCAGGCAACAAATGCCTAAACCATCTCTTCACATTTTCTTGGAGGTATTTTGCCAAATCCCTCATACAGAAATCATCATGTTCTATTTCAAAAAGATCCAGAGAATGATAAAAGCCTTCAACATGTTTCTCTGTAGTAAGCATCTCAGACTCTCTGTCAAAAACAGGGAGGTGTTTATGGTAGCCTGGAGGGAAATCATGAAGCATGGGGGGTGGCCTTAGAGGGTTGTATCTTGGCTGGGCTCTAGAAGGAAAAGGAGTAGATGTAGGTAAGGTATCATTGGCCTTACTTTTTAATAATTCATGAGGCCGGCTATGGTTTATATAGGGTTCAAATGAGAGGATGGGATCAAATCTAGGAGTAAAAGGAGAATGTATATTTTCGAATTCAGGTGAAGGATATACAAAGGAGGCTCTCTCATGACCTAGAGCTCTCTGATGAGACAAGAAATTTTTTATATATATACATAAAGGTAAAAGGATGTTAAATTTCGAGCATTAATTCACAATACTCTAGGATCTTCATTGAGAGAATAACATATACAGTATATCAATGCATAACAATCACAATAAGCATGACAAGCATCACAAGAATCAAAATCATGAGAGACAAGAGACACAGAGTTTCCGTGGGGAAAACCCTAAGGTGAAAAACCCCACAACTTCCTCAAAGATAGAGAGAGCAATGGCTCAACCAAAGTACAACCAAAATACACTGAGAGAGTCTCTTAGTAGCAGATGATCCTCCTCCTCACTAGTGCACCACTTTCTGAGTGAGAGAAGTGTGACTTTCTGAATGATCTAAATAGAGATCACCTGATCTCTATTTATACTAACCTGTTTGCCCAGTGACCTTATGGGGCCGACCTGTCTAGCTAGGTACATCCACATTATAATATATATATTTCAGGGCCGACCCCACACATGGTGGTCTAATAACCCATCGGCAAGTACACACACTTGCGACACTTGTTAATCCACATGACGACACTTCCTTATAGAGGAATAACACATCTCTAATAAGGGTAAAATATATATGAAATACATAGATGAAATACATTCCGAAGTTACATATGCATCAACACTCCCTCTTAAATAGGAAGGTATTTCTCGACACAGATCTGCTAGACAAGTCTTCTTCTCGGGATCATCATCATCGATGCATCGTCATCATCATCATCACTGCTACTGCTATCTCAACCAATCTCTGACTCTACTCGTCATAGGAAGTTCTACAGAGCTAGTCCTTTTTCATACTCGATGTAGGCCGACCTCCTGCAGGTCTTCGTCATCACTGGCCATACTGTGGAATCCTCAGGACTTATTACGTGCATCACAAAACCTCGAAAGAGCATCCTAGGTTGTTATGAGCACACGGATCTACCTATAAGATCTCCCAGGGCCATATTATATGTGACCTCACCAAAAAACCTCGCAAGAGCATCCCAGGCTATTACGAGCACACAGCTCTACCTATAGGATCTCCCAGGGACAGATTATATGTGGTCACCACAAAACCTCACAAGAGCATCCCAGGTTGTTACAAGCACACATCTCTACCTATAGGATCTCCCAGGGACATATTATATGTGGTCATGGCAAAACCTCACAAGAGAATACCAGGACTTATTACGGGCACACAGCCAAACCTATCGGATCTCCCAGGGACATATTATATGCCATAGGACAAAACCTCGAAAGAGCATCTGCCAGATATCCCAGGGCCAGATTATATGCCATAGGAAAAACCTCGAAAGACTATCTGCAGATCTCCCAGGGCCAAATTATATGTCCTCCCAGAGCAAAACCTCGAAAGAGCATTTTCCAGATATCCTAGGGCCAAATTATATGCCATAGGAAAAACCTCGAAAGACTATCTGCAAATCTCCCAGGGCCAAATTATATGCTCATCTCCAGAACCTGATCCACGACCATAGAGTATCAACCTGATACTCACCATACATCATCCTGATGTACACATGATCATCCTGATCATCATCACTGCAACATCCTGCTGCAAGTCATCTGGAGCAACATCCTGAAGCTTGTCATCCACGATCATCCTGATCATACAATGCATCTACCTGATGCATACCAAGTATCTACCTGATACATATCATCATACATGATCCACCTGATCATACATTGTATCCACCTGATACAAATACAAATACATGATACATATCACCATACATGATCCACCTGATCATACAATGTATCCACCTGATACATATACAGATACATGGTCTAAGCATCCAACATGATGCATATACAAAATACACACAAATGATCCTACTGATCATATCTAGCATCCAACATGATGCGTACATACATATAAGTGATCCAACTGATCATATCCAGCATCCAACATGATGCATACATACATATAAATGATCCAACTGATCATATCTAGCATCCAACATGATGCATACATACATATAAATGATCCATCTGATCATATCTAGCATCCAACATGATGCATACATACATATACATATAAATGATCCAACTGATCATACAAAGCAGAATCCAGAACATCATCATGATGCTCATCATCCAGCGCTTACATCCACAGCCATGTGAAGGATCCTCCTTCCAACATGCTTGGAATGGCTTCAGCAAATGTGTCCATCACTTCTTCCTCGAAGTGCCATCAATTTGAAGAACACCAAGCCTCTCCTTGAAGTACTTGAAATTCACCCTGGCTAGTGGCTTCGTTAGCACATCTGCAATCTGCTCGTTCGTCGCAACGTACAGGAGCTTCACAGTTCCTCTTTGCACCATATTCCTGATATAGTGATATTTGATCTCTATGTGTTTTGACCTGTCATGAAACACTGGGTTCTCGGACAGCTTCACACAACTCTAGTTATCACAGAAGATACCAGTAGTATCCAATGAGATATCAAATAACTTAGACAGTAGCTTCCATAGCCATACTGCCTCACAACTAGCTGAACAGGCTACAACATACTCTACCTCAGCTGTACTCAGTGCTACGTAGGACTGCTTCCTGCTAAACAAAGAGATGACACCTAATCCCATACCGAAGCAGCACCCAGATGTTCTCTTCCTATCTGCAGCATTGCTAGCCCAATCTGAATCAACATAACCTTGCAGGTTAAACTTTTGATTTACTTTATACTTGAGCCCATAATCCACTGTACCCTTCAGGTACCTCAGAACATGCTTTACAACAACCAGGTGAACACTCCTCGGATCTATCAGGAATTGACTCAATGTGTTCACAGCAAAGCAAATTTCTGGTCTTGTGTACGTCTGGTACATTAAGGACCCAATCATCTGACGATACATAGAGACATCAACCGGCTCAGATGAAGCATCACATAGAAGCTTCAGATTCAATGCCATAGGTGTGGCCATGGCCTTGCAATCCATCATCCCGAATCTCTTCAGGATATCTAATGTGTACTTCCCTTGACCAAGGAAGATCCCACCTGCACTCTGCCACACCTCCATACCTAGGAAATAGTGAATCATTCCCAAATATTTCATATCGAACTCAACAGCAAGCTTCCTCTTAGTATTTGCAATTACTCTGTCATCTCCTGTTACAAATAAGTCATCCACATACAGGAGTAGAATCACAGGATTCCCTTCCTCAACCTTGTAGTAGAGGTTGGAATCCGCTTTACTCTTGGTAAAGCCCAAACTAGATAGGAAACTGTCCATCCTACCATACCAGGTTCTGGGAGCTTCTTTCAAGCCATACAAGGCTTTCTTCAATCTGCACACATATGACTCCCTGTCATGTATTTCAAAACCAAGTGGTTGCTCCACATATACTTCCTCTTCAACTACACCATTCAAGAAGGCAGTCTTGACATCCATTTGGTGTATTTTCCATTTCATTGCTGCAGCCAGGGAAAGTACTGTTCTGATGGAAGTATACCTGGCTACAGGTGCAAAAGTTTCTTCATAATCTATTCCCTCTTTCTGAAAGAATCCACGAGCTACGAATCTTACCTTTTATTTCTCTACACTGCCATCTGCAGCATGCTTGATTTTGAAAATCCATTTGGAATTCACAACAGACTTCTCTTTAGATCTTGGGACAACATCCCAAACATATTATTGATTGGTATTCCTCAACCATAGCATCCTTCCATTCTTTCTTTTCCGTTGCTTCTTCATAACTAGAAGGCTCTTTGTTCATAATGTCATAGAGTAAAGCAACATAGCTGGTATGTGATCTGGTTCTCTTCTTTGCTCTGTGTTCTTCTTCTGGAATTCCAAATCTTTCGGCATCTTGAATGAGCTCTCGAGCCCATGCAGGTTTCCTCTTGTGAGATTTATCCTCATGGGGTGGATCTACAGGTTCTTGTGGATCTTCAAACTCACTAACAACTTCTGGAACTGCTTCAGTCATGGTAGTGTCTTGAAATCTAGTTTCCTTAGCGTCTTCATAAAATTCGATAGGTGCCTTCCTTGATTTGATGAATGCTGAGTTTTCATCAAATGTTACATCCTTGCTGACATCAATCTTCTTGAACCCTGAAAAGTATATTCTGTAAGCCTTCGAGCTTTCACTGTAACCCACAAAGATACCCTTCTTTCCTGAAGGATCTAATTTAGTCCTCTTTTCCTTTGGGACATGAGTGTATACTGGACAGCCAAATATTCTGAGATGGCTGACTTCAGGTTTCTTACTAGAAAAGACCTCTTCTGGTGTCTTGTTGTCGAATATCTTTTGGGGTGTTCTGTTCTGCACATATACAGTTGTTCTAGCTACTTCTATCCATAGATGCATAGGTAGATCCTGGTCATGCAGCATTGCCCTTGTTGCTTCCATGATAGTTATGTTCTTCCTTTCTGCAAGTCCATTCTGTTGAGGATTATAAGGAGCATTCAACTCCCTCTTAATCCCTGAATCACTACAAAGCTTCTTGAAGTCACCTGAGGTGAATTCTCCACCATTGTTGGATCTGAATGTTTTGATCTTCTTATCAGTTTGATTCTCCATCAAAGTTTTGAATTCCTTGAACTTATCAAACACCTCATCTTTGTTCTTCAAGAAGTATACCCAAGTCTTCCTGGAGAAGTCATCAATAAATGAGACATAGTAAACATACCCACTAAGAGAACTAGATGACATAGGACCACATACATCTGAGTGGATGATTTCCAGGATATCTTTGGCCTTGCTTTCACTGCTTGCGAAAGCCTTCTTAATGTTCTTACCTTTTGCACATCCTTTGCAAACACCTTCATGTTTTCTCTTGATTTCAAGAAGACCTTCTACAGCCTTGCTTGCAATTGGAAGTTCCTTATAGTGCATATGAGCAAGTATTCTATGCCAAAGTTCACTTGGCTCCATGGATTCATGCACCATGGCATGTTCAAGTTGTCCCTTCAATTTATACAATCCTCCCTCTTGCTCTCCAATCACTACTGCATCATCTATGGTCTTTCCCTTTGGCCACATTAGGACTTGGAGATCCACAAATGCAACCCTCATACCTTTTGCATCCAATGCAGAGATGGAGAGTAAGTTCTTCTTGAGCCTAGGTACATAAAGGAATTCTTTCATCTTCAAAGATTTTCCAGAATCTAGGTTGTAGGAGGCTTCACCACTTCCTTTGATTGGGTATTGATAATCATCCCCAAGTTTCACCTTATGGGGTGATTCATGTTCAGATAGATTCACAAAAGATTCCTCAAACCCAGTCATGTGTTTGGAAGCCCCACTATCAATCAACCAATCATTAGAACCATGGGAGATAGTACCTGTGAGAGCAGAGATTAGAACATACTCTTCTTCACTTGATGAGTATCATCACTTTCTTCCCTAGCCTTCTTCTTTGGAGGTTCATCATCCTCGGCAGCATGAGCATGGAACTTGCTTTTGCTGCCCTTCTTCTTCTTGCTGAAGTTGTTGTTATTATCCCTTCTGTTCTTGGGACAATTTGAAGCAAAGTGACCCTTCTCATTGCATGTGAAGCATCTTAGATCCTTCTTGATCTTTTGTAACAAGAGTGCTCCTTCTTGGGGTTTCTTATTTTTGTGTGAGTTGCGAGAGCTTGATCTTCACCTCCCATCTTTTGCTCACGAGCTACAAGTCTAGCTTCTTCTTGAGAGCATTCCTCCCATAGCTTACTGAAAGAGATCAATTTCTTTCTTGCACAAATTCCTTGAATAAAGGAGTCCCATGACCTAGGTAGGCCATTCATAGTGGTCATAACAATTTCACCATTGTCCACTACTTCATCCACAGCTTCAAGTTGCTCCTTGATCTGAGAGACCTTGGAGAAGTAAGATTGAATGGTTTCTCCATTCAACATCTTGACCCCTTTCAATTGATTCTGTAGAGTCATCTTCTGATTTATGTTCTTTCCTTCAAATAGCTTGGTCAAAGAGTCAAAAATCTCCTTGGGTGTCTTTAGAGAAGACACATGGGGTATGAGATGGTCTTTGATAGAATCAGCAATGATTCTCTTTTCCTTGACCAAGTTCTTCTTATGCAATACCTTGGCCTCTTCATCCTCTGGGATAGGGATGTCTTCTTTTATATATGAGTCCAACTCATTCTCTTCCAGGATTAACCCAATCCTATACTTCCAAGCTCGGAAGTTATCAGCCCCTTCAAGCTTATCCTCAAGCTTGGTGTTGTGAGACATCTTAAAGAGTACTTCAAATGGAAATAAAAAAGATTTAGTTCTTACCACTTGAAATGCTAAAAACTGGATCTGGTCCCGGATTAGGGTTTGTCGAAAAAACCCTAAAAATTCAAAATGTGAATTTCAATTTTCTGAAAGGATAGAAAGATGCACTTTGATGAGCTGATCAGCCTGGTGCATTCAGAATTTGAGATCAGCAAAGTTTTACCCTTCAGATTTTCCTTTTTGTCCTCTCGGGTTCACTAGGGAGAACCCTGAATTAGGGTTTGAGTTTCCCGGAGATCTACCCAGCCAAAAATCTCGATCGAAAGCTCTAAAATTTTATTTTTGCAAGGATCTTCCAGCTATATCTTCAGATTTCAGAAATTCCTATTTTTATGGAAACCCTAATTTTTAGGGCCAAATCTAAAAATGCTCAGAATTGAATTCTGATTGGACGAATAGATTCTCCTTGACGAGTAGAGTCAATCTACTATACTTCTTTTCCAAAATCTGTGGAGAGAAACCCAATAAACAAGAAACTCAAGTTTCCGTCACTGCAAAATGTCTTCTTCTCAGGTTAGCTCTGATACCATGTTAAATTTCGAGCATTAATTCACAATACTCTAGGATCTTCACTGAGAGAATAACATATACAATATATCAATGCATAAAAATCACAATAAGCATCACAAGCATCACAAGAATCAAAAGCATGAGGGACAAGAGACACAGAGTTTCCGTGGGGAAAACCCTAAGGTGAAAAACCCCACAACTTCCTCAGAGATAGAGAGAGCAATGGATCAACCAAATTAAAACCAAAATACACTGAGATAGTCTCCTAGTAGCAGATGATCCTCCTCCTCACTAGTGCGCCACTTTCTGAATGAGAGAAGTGTGACTTTCTGAATGATCTAAATAGAGATCACCTTATCTCTATTTATACTAACCTGTTTTCCCAATGACCTTATGGGGCCGACTTGTCTAGCTAGGTACATCCACATTATAATATATATATTTCACGGCCAACCCCACACATGGTGGTATAATAACCCATCGGCAAGTACACACACTTGCGACACTTGTCAATCCACATGACGACACTTCCTTATAGAGGAATAACACATGTCTAATAAGGGTAAAATATATATGAAATACATAGATGAAATACATTCCGAAGTTACATATACATCAACACTCCCTCTTAACTAGGAAGTTACATATACATAAACATGACATATAGTAAAACAAATAGATAATAAATATAGACCAACTCAATGAGACTAAAATACATACACATTTAATAAATATAGACCAACTCAATGAGACAAAAAATACATACACATTTCCCCCCCAAAATACTCCTTCATTCCTTACTCACCCTCTCTTTGAGAATCATACCACTCGAGCAACCTCCATAACCCTCCACACGAACAATTCAGGTGGTCTCGCTCACCATGGCATGAGCCCTCTATTGTAACATGTTCGTGGTCAGTACAACAGGCATCAAAAGCTTCTTGATTATAATAATTCTTAAGCCGATCTATGGATGTCATCCGTCGCATTATATTTTGTTCTACTTCCAGTATCTATTTTGACCTCATCAGTCACACTAGATTTTGGTCACATTTGGTCACCTCATCAACCGCACCAGATTTTTGTAAACCAGGTTTCTCGAAAGTTGTTGGGCCTGGCCCAAGTGGGGCAATTTTGAACAAGGAACCTTTTTGGAACTTCGAAGTTGAGTGCAGCTCATCCTAAATATTTCCTTTCTTTTGTATAAGTTTTGGGGATGCTGCGAAGCTGCACGCAGCATAGTGATGGATAGCTGTGAAGATCAGTGCTTCGAGGATGCAATACCGCGAAGTGTCCAGTCTACAAGGATCTAGCAAGGAAGAATGATGGACGGGGAAGATGGCATGTGTTTTGGATAGACCAGTAGTGGTCCAATTTTGGTAAAGATGCTCCAGGAATGCCAAGCGGTGGGTAGGAGCGGATTAAGAAGAAAGCGACTGGTCACACATGCAAAAGATGCCACCACCTGTACTAGTCGCACGAAGCCGTTAGAAGAAGAGAGGCTCTGTGAAAGCGACCTGTTGGCATGCATGCGACAGGAAGGATGATAGTGACATGGGAACACGCGAAGGGCAAGCCATGATGGAAGATTCGCTACCAGGCGCCAGCTAGCTCGATGAGATGGAAACTGTAACAGTTTTTGGTAAACCTAAGGGTTTTTGGCCTGCATATTGTAAAGACATGACCTACGGGCATGATCTATAAAGAAAGCATGATTTTGTAAGGGCAGGGTTAATCTTCAGTTTTGAATGAGCATTGATTATTGTAGAATCTAAAATCTTGAAAGCCATTGTAAAGGCTCTACAGCTGAGTGCGCAAAGACCTATCTGAGAGAGAAGAGAGTCTGCAGCTGAGTGCGTAGACTAAGAACAGTTGTACCCTTCCCATAAAGAGAAATATTAACAACCGTTCTTGTGTACGTAGCCTCCATCTGGGGGGTGAACCACGTTAATTCCCGTGTTATGTGATTGTTGTGTTTTTATGATTATTCATTTGCTTAGTATGAAGGTTAATACTGCAATTAACTGTCATGTGATTACTTTTGTATGTATTGGCCGCAGAGAATGGGAATAATATGTTAAGTGATACATGTATGGGTGAATGCTAGGTATTCAACAATTATAAGTCTATGAATGAATGAATAGGCTGACTAATCACACAGTGGAACATCGAACTTAAGCGTAGCGTTTGGGCTCGTAGTTTTGCATGCTTTACTTGTTTGCATACACCAAATGATAAACCCTTAAGTATCTTGAATGCATAAAGAATGGTAGTTTGGTCAAAGTTGTATGGCCTCGAATAAGCCGCACAGTCCCGTAGACGCGTTGTTCCAAGTCCGTGCTGCGAGGTAAGCTGTCAATAGCTTACCTACACCAGGAAGGAGATAGTCCCTACCACGCAGTCCTTGAACGCGCTGGTCATGCAAGTCCCAGAGCTTGAAGAAGCATTCGAAGCAGGACAGAGACTCCACGTGGTTTCTTGTCTGCAGCAGTCTGCAAGATATTGCGCTGCTAATCCTGCTCCCCACTCTTGCATCACCAGGCTGCGAAAACTTGATTCCACATCCACCCCCTCAGTAGTTTGCCTCGGGTGAGACCTCAGGCTGTGCGCAGTCTATTGTCGAAAGGGCTGGTGTATAGAGGTTTTGTTGGTTCCTTGAACTGCGAAGTACCTGGTTCTACATTGGAAACCTCAAGAAGGTGATATACAACCAACAAATGGTTCTGTTTCTCGGCTAAGACCAATTATGTGATAGAGTGTTGGAAAGTAATGTGCGAAGGAGAATACCAGTTCCCATTGGGTTCAGACAATTGGCATCCCGAAAAGAAAGAGATTTGGGATTGGTGCGACAAGATTGAAAGAGATTTTGCAAGAAAAGAGAACAAACACCCGCGTCTATCCGACATAGAGTGGTTGAACAGATACTTGTGGAGAGAGATTCACGATATTTTATGGGCTTCAATTGGAAACGAGTTGCACAAGTGGATATCATGACTCACAGAAAAGAAAACCTGTTTTCATGGAGGAGTACCTACTGAATGGACTCCAGAGTTCACAGCGCAGCTCAAAGCAATAGACAGCCCACCGTCGCGAGCAGTTGACTTCTGGGTTGATAGCATACTTGAAGGATTTGTCACGGAATTTGTTGTAAACACGTTGAAGCCCTACAGTCAAGCCTAAGCATACTTTTTCGAAGGATTCAAAGGTAAGTTCTTGAACAATCTAAGTCTATACATTAAAATGCTCTTAGCTGAGAAAGGATTTTTAAGAATGCAGTAATATTTTTACATCTGTCATGGTCAATAGCATTTTTAGTGATTCTGACGAAGAGACACATAATCTGAGAAGTGGAAAGAGATATAAGTTTAATAAAGAAAGAATCTGGGAGGACCTGGACTCCGCGTGAATACCGAACTTCCATGTGACCTTAACAATCAGACTGTGCTGCCATCAGCCACTATCCACCCTATTACACCGCATAATCCGTCGGTTCCAGAAATCGTGCCACCCTTAGATCAGAACCCACCCACTGCGAGTGTCGCGCAGCCCACTCCACAGAATCCTAGTAGTCCAAATATTCCCTTTATTTTCTCCGCGTAGATAGTCAGCACTACCCAGAGCGATGCACAACCAGGAAGGAGAATGATAGATAATGATATAAAAATGCCGATATTTAAAGGAACGGGTCTAGAAGACCCTGATCAGCATTGGTTTCTATGTGAAGCAGTATGGAGTTTAAATTAAATCCAGGATGATGCTATGAAGAGAGTGTAGCTCATTACTACTTTCAAAGACCGTGCATTGGATTGGTTTATGAAATATTCTCAGGCACAGTTGAGAACCCTAACAGAAATTCAGGATGCACTTGTCACAGAGTTTAAGAAGCCAAATTCAGAATCGCAGTGCATAACGGAATTAAAAGAATTCAAGCAGAAGCCTACTAAATCGGTCTGGGAATTTGACCAAAAATTTAAAACATTGTTAGACCAAGTATGCTTTGTGATAGCTCCGCAACAACATAAGGAATGTTTCATCGCTGCACTATTGCCCCATATCATACAACCATTGATGCAGTAGAAGGTTGCGTCGCAAGCAGAAGCCTTAGAGATTGCAATGATGTTAAAGGCTTCACCGATTGGTGAGAGTAGTACTGGGATGTCACAAATCCAGAGCCAGTTAACTAACCTGACGTTAGAATTACATGGTATGAAGAACGGGAAAGAACAAAGATATGAACATAGACGTGAATTTTGGTGCACCGGATGCAAAGGAGAAGGCCATACCAGAGAACATTGCCCTCTATTTCAAGATTATCTTGATAGTGACGCACCAAACCCAATCAATATGAATCACAATCAGGTGCCATGGTGTGAAATCTGTAGAACTAGAGGACATAGGCCTGAAGACTGTTACCTAATATAGAAATATGTAAGAACACCTAAGAGCTTGTATTGTAATTTCTGTAAATCAGTGGGAAATTATGAATCCAACTGTCGTGTATATGAGCTCATTAATAAAAGAAGCGCGATATGGAAGCAATGCGAGGTGCTGGGATGTATCGCATCCAAGAGGAGAATCATCCAAAGCAAGAAAACACCCACTATGATCAGGGTGGATACAGAGGTTGTGGTGGTGGATACCGCGGGAGAGGAAGAAATGCCGGCCTGACACATGGAAGAGGTCGTGACCAGGTAATCTGTTATAATTGTGGCCAGCCAGGTCACGTTTCTAGAGATTGTACCAACCCATACACTACATGCAATTACTGTAAATCATTTGAGCATGTTATTGAAGACTGCCCTGTGCTTGAGGTGGAAATGCATAAAAGAAGAAGGAAAAAACCACCAAATCCCAATATTCAGCTGATCGCAGCAGAGAGCAGAATTGCGGATCCAACTGTAAACGTGGTAACGCGTAGTGGCGCTGATACAGGAAGAGATAGAGGCACAGATGCTTCGACCTCCGGAATGCGTGACCCTAGGCAAAATCCTGGAGAGCCGGTATGGATTAGGAAAGCTCCTGGGAAAACACCTGGTCTGGATTTACAGAAAAATAAGGGAGCATTTGAGGAAGCATGGGACATGTTTAGAGCACCGCCCCCTGGATCCCCCAGAACATAGTTATGTAGTGAATTACAACAAAGAGAGAACATTCCAACGGCACAAGATCAGAAAAACACCGCAAAACATACAAGGACCACTGTTGCGCAGTTCTTACGTAGCTGCATGAAATTACTAAAGAGCACAGATGCTCTTACAGAATTTGAAAAGCTACTAAGACAGTATGATCCAAACAGTGACAAGGGGGCTGCAGATGGCGCAGTCCATAATATTAGGAGTCCTAAGAGAACAGGAAGGGAAATGAGACTCATTGCATAGATTGGGGACTATGAGATGGATGAGATCATTCTTGATCTCGGATCTGAAGTAAATATCTTGACCAAACAGACATGGCATTAGATGGGTAAATCCAAGCTACAGTGTTCACCTCTACAGTTGAGAATGGCTAATCAAGGGATAGTTATACCTTTGGGGAGACTACCCAACACCATTGTTGACATTCATGGAGTGTGCAGCTATGCCGATTTTGAAGTAATTGAAATAGTGGATGACAGCCATCCTTATCCAGCATTGTTGGGTATCGATTGGACAATAACTAAATATGCCATTATTGATTTAAAGACCATGAAAATGATATTTTAAGGCAATGATATCAGGGTCATCGCACCATTCGCCCCTTCGCAGGGCAAGCGGTATGTTGAACTGATTCAAGAGGAATCCAGAGCTCAAGACTTGGACCGTATCTACAAGATGACAATCAATACTACTGACTATATTAATCCAACTGCGGATGGCACACTCAGTTGGCACTGTGACAGCTCTTGCGTTTCAGACTCTAATGCAGGATTAGAAAACTGGCAAAGTAGGTTACATGAAGTATCTTCCAATAAATGCGCATGGATCACAAAGTCACTCCGCTGGATTGGGAATGAAGTAACTCCAATCCCTACACTTGATGGTTTATCTAATGTTTATTGTTTCATCAAAGAATATATTGCAGAAGTTCCGGATGAATACCGTGTCTCAGCTCTAGACATGGCACTGCACGGCATACCTACCAGATGGTGGGCTGCCCATAAGAAGACACTGACATCATGGGATCGGTGTAGAATTAAGATGCAAATCAGGTTTGCTGATAAGGTTACCCTATCCTTTGAGAAATATAATGGATAGATAGATCCACAAAATCATATTCGAGTTTGTTCTGAAGCATGGAAGGAGAGACCACACACAGAATGGGTGCATCTGTTTGTGCATATGTTAGAAGAACTGATTCCGAAGAAGTGGTACCTAGACCTGGTGTTGCGAAGAGGAACAGTGGACTAGTCGAGCCTGACTGTGACCTTCCAGCAGGATTTCAGTTTTGAAGATGAGCATCCAAGTATCCATGACACATTGTAGGTCATTAAGAAAAAAATATTCAGTCCAGATTGTACACAAGGAAACATGACACTAGAATAATTCTTTGGCACAGAAAGCATACTTGCGAGCCTACAACTTGAATGGGAGGAGCAACTAGAGCATTCTCTTGACTGTTATCACATCTATGGAGAAACTAAGGATACAGCAGATAGTGATGAGGAGGACCCACGCAATATAAGGATACCTAAGTCAGAAGGATCACGTGAGGTAGAAGGACCTCCACTGGAAATTCCAAATATGAGTGGACCTGTAAAAACAAGGAAAGTAAACATTGGTACCAGTGAAGAGCCAAAGTTCGCAACTATTGGATATTATTGGGACGAAGACATAGTGGAGGAAGTCGCGGGTATACTACAGGAGTATCGCGAACTGTTCCCGACTAAGTTCACAGAGATGAAAGGTATCTTGGGAGACTTAGGAGTGATGAAAATCCCTCTTAAGCCTGGCGTGAAGCCTGTGAAACAAAGACCATACAGACTGAACTCGCGCTACAAAGAACGAGTTAAGGCATAACTCGATAAGATGCTCGATGCAGAGATCATTGAGCCAGTCGAAGAATCTGAATGGATAAGCCCGATGGTTATCCAGGACAAGAAAACAAAGGGCGAGATCAGAATTTGTGTGGATCTCAGAAAACTAAACGATGCTTCAATGCATGACCCGTTTCCTACACCTTTTACAGATGAAGTGCTAGATAATGTTGGAGGGAATGAGGTATATTCTTTTACTGATGGATTCTCTGGTTACCATCAGATTAGGATTGATTGCACAGATAGGCACAAGACAACTTTTGCTACAGAATGGGGGTCGTTCCAATACACAGTGATGCCCTTTGGTCTGAAGAACGCACTCGCCATATTTTCTAGAGTGGTCATCACAGCATTTAATGATTTTCTACATAAGTTTTTAGAGGTTTATTTTGATTATTGGACCATTTTTGGTTTATTGAGGAGCCATGCCGCGAACCTCAGGATGATGCTGGAAAAGTGCAGACAGCATCAAATTTCATTAAAATTGAAGAAATGTGTTGTTTGTATTCCCTATGGAGTCTTGTTGGGACACATTGTGTGCAAACTGGGCTTGATGGTAGACCTTGCTAAGATCGCAGTCATTGTAAACTTGCCTACAACCAATTCAGTTAAGCAGCTACGCACTACACTGGGGCATACCGGTTATTACAGGAAGTTCATAAAAGGGTATGCACAAATAATCGCAGCTATGGAAAAGCTGCTGAAGAAAGATGTACCATTCATTTGGAATGAGGATTGTGAGAAAGGCTTCGACACATTGAAAGATAAAATGGTCACTGCGCCAATCCTGGTTTTCCCAGACTGGGAGAAGCCATTTCACGTCCATGTGGACGCCTCATGCATAACATTGGGCATTGTTCTTGCTCAACCAAAAGAG
Source organism: Larix kaempferi (assembly GCA_027924585.1). Taxonomy (NCBI): domain Eukaryota; kingdom Viridiplantae; phylum Streptophyta; class Pinopsida; order Pinales; family Pinaceae; genus Larix; species Larix kaempferi. The sequence continues at coordinate 8,999,178 of BSBM01000314.1, forward strand.
GGAGGTATTGATCATCCCATTTCCTTTTCCAGTAGGAATTTATCATCCGTTGAGAAGAACTATACCACTACTGAAAGAGAAGGACTCGCTATGGTCTACGTGCTATAGAAATTCAGACATTACTTTCTTGGTGCACATTTCTCCATGTTCACTGACCATTCTGCCTTGAAATACCTAGTCAATAAGCCAGTGTTAGGGGGGCGCATATGCAGATGGTTACTACTCTTTCAGGAGTAGGACTTTGAGATTGTTGTTAAGCCAGGAAGATTGAATTTGGGACCTGATCATCTGTCCAGAATCGAGTCAAGAGAAGAGCCTACGAATCTGGAGGACAATCTGCTTGATGCGCAGTTGTTCGCCATACAGGTTGCTGACAATTATTATCAGGACATCATTGTTTTTTTGACCATAGGATTTGCACCCACAGAGTTCACTATGCAGCAGAAGAAGCAGCTGGTAGTGCGCGCAGCAGACTTCACTATAATTGCAGGTCAGCTATACAAGCTAGGACCGGATGAAGTACTACGCAGATGTGTGCTTGAGCATGAGAAACCATTCATACTAGCTGATGCACACTCAGGAATCGCAGGAATCCATTATGCAGGGAGAGCTACGGTGCAGGGCTATGGTGGCCTACAATTCATAAAGATTCAAAGGCACATTGCCAGAGTTGCGATGTCTGTCAGAGGACAGGGAATCCATCCCGCAGAGATGAAATTCCATTAAATCCACAGCTGACATTGCAAGCCTTTGAGAAGTGGGGCATTGATTTTGTGGGTTTGATTAACCCACTAGGTAAAAGAACTGGTGCGAGGTATATCATTACTGCTACCGATTACCTCACCAGATGGGCAGAAGCAAATCCAATTAAAGACTGCAGCGCAGCTATAGCCGTAGAGTTTATATATGAGAATATCCTTACAAGGTTTGGATGACCGAAGATATTGATGAGTGATCAAGGCACTCATTTTCTTAATAAAACCATTGTAGCTTTGACCAAAGAGTTCCACGTTCATAATCAGCGCAACACACCTTATCATCAGCAGGCGAATGGAACCGTTGAAGCATTTAACAAAGTGTTGGAAAATGCGCTAACCAAGATATGCAATGTCAATCGGGACGATTGGGACCTGTGCATCCCATCTGTACTATGGGAATACAGGACTACCTACAAGAAACTAACTGACCATACACCTTTCAGGTTGGCCTATGGGAAAGAAGCAATAATACCGATGGAGTACATTGTTCCAAGTTTGAGAATCGTAGCATTTGCCGGCATGGCAAACCGCGACGCAATAGAAGAAAGACTTTTACACTCGGTTGGTCTGGAAGAGGATCGCTTCATTACAGGCCTTCACCAACAAGTGCAAAAGGAAAGGGAAAAAGCATGGCATGATCGTCACATCAAGAACAAGTCTTTCCAGGTAGATGATCTAGTCCTCCTGTATGATAGCAAGTTCATAAAATTTCTTGGGAAGTTTAAAATGCATTGGCTTGGTCCATATACTATATTGCACGTTAGTAATGTTGGCGCAGTTTAGTTAGCCACATTAGTTGGAGATACCTTGCCTATTTTGATCAATGGAAGCAAACTAAAACCTTATCGGGATAGTCCTACTTCGCAGAACCCATGATGATCACCAACCAAAGAATTCTAAGTGCCAAGTACAACTAAAATTAGGCACTTTAAAGATGTGTGAATCTGTATGCGATGTATATTGTGGAGTATGTATATACCGCGCAGCATGGTCACAAGGTGTTGCTATGGAAAAAAAAAAGGAGAGAAAGAAAAAAAAGTGCAGTTGCGAAGCTCAAAAATGCAACTGCGAGGAGCAAATCACATGAGGCTAGGACTTAATTCAGAAGGTTGAGTTCCAATACCGCGAAGTCACTGCGCAGGACCAAGAATAACCTACCGTGCAGTTTGACACGACGTTTAGAAAAATAGCCATTAACGTGTCGGTGCAGAAAAATAGCCATTATATAGCCGTTGCTAGCAACCACTCGTGCATTTAAAGCAAAAATACCCGTTCTGAACCAAATTTTGAAGGACAAGACCAAAGGATCCACCGGATTTGGCCAATGGATACAGCTATTAATGCTCATCTAGCTGTTGAGGGGCGCGGAGGGGGTCCACTGCACCTATAAATAATGCTGCACATTGCCTCGCGAGCATTACTAAACACTTCAAATTTTCTGCGAACTCTTCTATCTAAGCTACTTACAGTACACCATCTCGAAACCTTTTGAGTTGTAGCCAGTGCATGTCTGAGAGGTTGTATATTTAAGAAGAATTCATAGTTCAAGAGATAGTCGGGATTTTTGAGCATGAAGGGATCGAAGGGTTAATGAGAACCCAAGCTAAGAACGTTACCTTCGATCCAGGACAAGCATCAAGAAGGTCACCAAGGCACAACCCAGTTATGGAAGACAAAGGAAAGAAGCCAGCAGCACCAAGAACAAAAATTCCTAAGCTGGGTTCCACAGGACAAAGACCACCAGTAGCAGATAAACAAATACCACTGACTATGACTCCGAATTACATCTCACCGGGTGCACTAGACACACCGGTCTTTAAGCTGTTGAAAAACACCAAGTATGAGATCCCATTATCACCGCTATCAAAGCATGTGGAGTTAGACAAGAATCTGCTGGGAAAAATCCAAGACTGCAAGTGGGAGGATTGTGAACTGCTGGCCATGCAGAAGGAGGAGTCCCATGACCCAAAGTTCCCACAGTTCCAACCTGGCTAGTACATGTGCTTGAAGAAAGATGTAAAGGGTAAGCTTAACTTGGTCGCCGAGAGCTGGCTAGTAGGGATAGCCCCATCTGGGATTCTCAACTTGCTAAGGCTCCCGCACTTTGATAGAACCCCGGAGTTGAACGCCGTAGTAACAACGCTGATGGCATGAATGCATCAGGGATACTTATGGTTGGACCATAATGTGGACATGAACATTGACCTAATCAACCGCATTACAGGACTGAGTAAGAGGGGTAAAGATCCCAAAATTTACTTTCAAGGAAAGAGAAAAGATAAAAAGCGGTGGCTATGATGAACAAAACCCACCCCATCGTCAAAGCGAAGAGGGGTTTTCTGACAGAAGAAATTGACAATAGGGCGACGAGGTTCATCACACAGTTGCTAGCAGGAAAGATCCTCAGAAAATGCAGGCCTCTAGTGGTAAGTGCGGACGCAGTACTGCTTGGCACCGCGACAACAGAAGGAGAACATTTTAACTCGTCGTAACACCTGTTGAACGAGTTCATGGACGAACTCAATGACATGCAGATCAATGGAGGAAATTTCCACTATACGTGGCTTATAGTGCTAATCGCTTTTGTGGGATGGAAAGAACCAAAGGATTACATTGGAGTAATCACTGATGCCAATGAATGCAGAGGGCCCTGTTACTCAAACCTCTCGGGAAATCTAAATTTGCAGAGGCAGCACGCAACTGCTGAAGTGTTCTACCAGTAAATATATTTGCATCATCGATTTTTATGCTAACATGCGTAGTATCCATATTTCACCAAAATCTCAGCAAAAGGAGGCGGAATGGTATGCAGGAAAATATCACATGTATGAGGACGACATTGACAACATAATGAAAGAATGGCCTTTTGAGTTCTGTGTTGAGGTTGTTGATGTCCCCAGTGATTCAGACGAGGATGAACCCATTCCACGGCCATGCCCGATAGTAGAAGAAAAGGAGGCAACAAAAAGGAAGGAGCTGGAGAACCCTGGCCAGAAAAAGGGAGCACGCAAGAAGCAGAAAGATGATAAAGACCAATTAGATACAGTCCTGAAGGAGGATGATTATGACATAATAGTAGTAAAATTCACAGAGCAGATGGAAGATCTCATGACTGGTAAGGATAAAAAGATAAAGAAATACAAGATACTCTAGCCAAGAATCTGGTCGCGTTGGAGGGGATTACACTAAAGATTGACGAAGTACAAAAGTGGTTACCCCCGTCGCACAAATTAGAGTCCGAAGGGAGTTTCAGAGGGACTTTGCAGTAGCAACTGACCATGGCCATCCCTGCGAGGTCACATATCATTCATCTGGATACAAACATTGTAAAATTTCCTATGCCAGAGCAATTGGTGCTAGACACAAAGGATGTCGACCGAGTCGAGCTTGACCTAGCCAAAATACCACTGCAAGGCCTACACTTTTTACACTTGCAGTGTGTGGAGGAAATGCATGAAAGAACCGTTGACGCGCTCAAAGGACAAGCTGAGCTGCAGGCAGCCAATAGGAAGCTGGAGGAAGATAGCTCGCAGAGAGCTCTGCAGCTACAAGACACAGAGGATCATCAGCTAATACTAGAAGCCACGATCGCCGTGGTCTCTGATGGCATAGATGAATTTTAAGTGCAAGCAGAACCAGCGGATACAGTTTCCAAAATTGGCGAACTAGTTACAAATCTTAAGACAGAAATGCAGGACATGGAGATTGTCCATGAGGCTAATATTGTCGCCTTGAAGGAACAAGTTAACCCACAGATTCCACATAATGAGCAGCAGTTAAGAGCAAAGGAGGTGAAATTCGTTGTGCAAACCATTGCAGCGGAAGTGGCTAAGTGTCAAGGGTTGTTGGAAGCGGCCTCAGCAGCATTCACGACCCTCGAAGAGGACCCAGCATTACAGAAGGTAAAGGATGCCGTAAAGGAAAAGCAGGTTGGACTGGAGCAGCTGGATGCAGAAGTAAAAGCTCTTATACCAAGGGACAGGCTGCCAAAGTACTGAGAAATCAACGCATTGAAAAAGGAAGTGCAGGCGCTGAGGAAAAAAGAAACTGAGCTGGGAGATAAGTCACAAGCTTTGCTGGAAGATGCTAGCACGATCTCGAAAGAGATTAAGGATAAGATAAAGGAGATGTGCGCCAATCAAGTGCAGGTGGAAGGTCATATCGACGAAGAAATTACACTTGAAATAATGGACACAGTCCGACAAGTTGACCAGGACACAAAACAAGTGGTCGACAAGCTATTCGGTACATACAACGGCGTTCGCTGCGAAGATAGCTCCGTAGTAGGAGTAACAGCTTGGCAAGGTTGCAATTGGCTCAGGGGTAAGCCACATGTAAGTGTTAGGGGCCTGTTGGGCCTGGCCCAAGTGGGGCAATTTTGAACAAGGAACCTTTTTGGAACTTTGAAGCTGAGCGCAGCTCGACCTAAATATTTCCTTTCTTTTGTATAAGTTTTGGGGATGCTGCGAAGCTGCGCGCATCATAGTGATGGATAGCTGCGAAGCTCAGTGTTGCGAGGATGCAATACCGCAAAGTGTCCAGTCTACAAGGATCCAGTAGGGTAGAGTGATGGACGGGGAAGATGGCATGTGTTTCGGATAGACCAACAACGGTCCAATTTTGGTAAATATGCTCCAGGAATGCCAAGTGGTAGGTAGGAGCGGATCAGGAAGAAAGCAACTCGTCGCACATGCAAAAGATGCCACCACCTATACCAGTCGTACGAAGCCGTTAGAAGAAGAGCGGCTCTATGAAAGAGACTTGTTGGCATGCATGCGACAGGAAGGCCGATAGTGACATGGGCACACGCAAAGGGCAGGCCATGATGGAAGATTCACTACCAGGCGCCAGCTAGCTCGATGAGCTGGAAACTGTAACCGTTTTTGGTAAACCTAAGGGTTTTTGGCCTCGTATTGTAAAGACGTGACCTACAAGCATGATCTATAAAAAAGGCATGGTTTTGTAAGGGAAGGGTTACTCTTCAGTTTTGATTAAGCATTGATTATTGTAGAATCTAAAATCTTGAAAGCCATTGTAAAGGCTCTGCACATGAGTGCGTAGAGACCTATCTGAGAGAAAAGAGAGTCTGCAGCTGAGTGCGCAGACTAAGAATGGTTGTACCCTTCCCATAAAGACAAATATTAACAACCGTTCTTATGGACGTAGCCTCCATCCAGGGAGTGAACCACGTTAATTCCCGTGTTATGCGATTGTTGTGTTTTTGTGATTATTCATTTGCTTAGTATGAAGGTTAATACTGCAGTTAACTGTCATGTGATTACTTTTGTATGTATTCACCGCAGAGAATGGGAATAATATGTTAAGTGATACATGTATGGGTGAATGCTAGGTATTTAACAAGTATAAGTCTATGAATGAGTGAATAAGCTGACTAATCACATAGTGGAACATTGAACTTAAGCGCAGCGTTTGGGCGCGTAGTTTTGCATGCTTTACTTGTTTGCATGCACCAAACGATAAACCCTTAAGTATCTTGAATGCATAAAGAATGGTAGTTTGGTCAAAGTTGAACAGCCTCGAATAAGCCGCGCAGTCCTGTAGATGCGCTGTTCCAAGTCCGTGCTGTGAGGTAAGCTGTCAATAGCTTACCTGCGTCAGGCAGGAGATAGTCCCTACCGCGCAGTCTTTGGACGCACTGGTCCTGCAAGTCCCAAAGCTCGAAGAAGCATCTGACGCAGGACAGAGACTCCGCGTGGTTTCCTGTCCGCGGCAGTCTGCAAGATATTGCGCTGCTAATCCTACTCCCCACTCTTGCATCATCAGGATACGGAAACTTGATTCCGCATCCACCCCCTTAGTAGTTCACCTCGGGTGAGACCTCAGGCTGCACGCAGTCTGTTCCGAAAGGGCCGGTGAATAGAGGTTTTGTTGGTTCCTTGAACCGCGAAGTACCTGGGTCTACATTGGAAACCTCAAGAAGGTGATATACAGCCAACGAAAGTTTGGCCCCAATTCCCTCCTTATCTATTCAAGGAAACCAACCCTAGCCATCGAAATTCCTTCTCCAGATAATTCCCTCTATGGCTTGCGTACCTCAATCCATGGAATTCTATACTTACACATCATCGACTGCACTAGATTTCGGTCTCCTCTGGTTTCCTCATCATCCACATTGGATTTTGGTTGACCAAGTATTGGAACTGTAGCTAGCATAGGATTAGTTGTTGGTTGCCCCCTTTTCCATAAAAGTATATGGTATACCTATTCTCATTTGTGCTTATGGGCCCCCACGAAATCATCAAAACATAGTAGTTTCCTTTAATACAGTCTTGCTCGCCATCAAGAAGGTTATTATTACTAATCTCTAAAACCAACAATATGATTTATTTCTCATCAAATCGTAAGGTGCAACTTTTCTTTTCATTCACATTATGAAAATGAAATTTGTTGATCATTCTCATCACACATGAAAATTTAAACATGATGATAACATAATCCATATATCATCTAGATACTCAATATAACATAATGGATTCCTTTCAAATGCACATATAAATATCAGGGAAAAAAAATCCATATATCATTTATAGCAGATCTATCATAATGTATCATTTTTAAAAGTCCAAGATAACATTATAACATAAGCCATTAATTATTATTTCATCATCACATAAAACATAAATATGCTATATGATACAATAATCTTGATAAGTACCTAAATAGGTGTCATCCTCAAAAGAGACATCTACCATAATGTATCATTTTTCAAAGTCCAAGAAAACATTATAACATAAGCCATTGATATCCATCTTGTAGCAACATCACGTACTAGAACTTATAAAAACATTTCATGGAATCACCATACATCGTAAGTATCCACATTATACTTATCCACATCATGAGTATCCACATTATGAACATCATCACATAGTCATGGAAACAAGATAACTATCCTCATCATAAACATCATACTAGAAAATAAGTATCCACATCATCATCATCACATCATAAGCATCATACTAGAAGATAAGTATCCAAATCATAAGCATCATCCGAGAAAATAAGTATTTACATTATGATCACCATACTAGAAAATAAGTATCCTCATCATAAGCATCATACTAGAAAATAAATACCCACATCATGATCATCATACTAGAAAATAAGTATCCTCAATATAAGCATCCACATCATAGTTATAAGTCATGTCTCTAATATCAACTACTCAAAAAGATAGGGAAAATCTCGATGTGTCTTTCTTGGACTTCATAATCATAAAGTTAGTTTTTTCGGTGTTAATAGTCATACCCATATTAAATAAAAAATCCTTGAGAATTATTAATTTCTTATTAAGGTCAGACGGACACCTTACAACAAGAACAATATCATCAACATAAAGAAGAAGGATGACTATTCCATCTAAGGTTGTGGGCCAACACAACATGTTTCTTTTAAACAACCTTCTAGCTTATCATTGTATATGTTGAAGAGGGTACGGGAGAGGCGGAAACCTCGCTTAGCTTCAATATACAATTAATATCTTTCAAGAGCCCCTCAGTGGTCTTAAGTTTGTAAAAACGGGTTGCATGTAACCTTATGACATCAAATCTCAACTCAAAAGGAACATTTATCTCTTCTAATCTATTCCACAAGATATTTCTAGGAATTGTATCGAAATCCTTCTTAAAGTCCATGAAGAAGTAGGAGAGATTGGATTTAGTATTACAACATTCCTTTGAAATGATCCTAAACATAACGAAGTGGTCTGTGGTAGAGTGATGTCTTCTAAATCCTGACTAAGCTTTAGCTCACTTATCTTTACTTTCAAGCCATATGTTGATTTTCTATTCTAAAATGATATCATATGGTTTAGCTAAGATAGGGCTAATTATAATGTTACGATATTTGAAAGGGTTATTTTTATCACCACTTTTACATATAGGAGTAATGAGGCTCTGAGTCCAAGGATTAGGGAAACCTTGTGTGCCTACTAGATTGAAGAGTTTGTGGATGTGAGGAATGAGAACATGTCCTCCAATTTTCAAGATTTTTGTTTGATATCCTTCAATGTCCTTAGCTTCTCCATTTGCTAGGTGCTTAACTTTAAAGCAGATGTCTTCTAGAATGAGAAAACTTTTGTAAAAATGTTTTCAGTGTTATTTATGACATATGGTGATTAATAAAGCTTTTTCAAATAGGAAACCCAATCTTATTATTATCTTTACTTTTACTCTTTATAATTTGTCTAAAGAATTTCTTGGAAACCACCTTTGAGAAGTGTCAAATCTTTTCCTACTTTTAATTTATATAATGTGTCTTTTTTCTTTTAATCTTCACTTTGTAACTATTTATCTTGTCAATTTTTAGACTCTTCAATAGCTTCCTCGATGGCTCTTGTGGAATTTTTACATTCTTTATCCTAGAGGGGTTGTTTCTTTTATTATTCTTCTTACCTTAAACTTCTATAGAGAGTTTGTTTATGGAAGATGAGAGGACCCTACAGGGTTTGGTTCTTCTATTATTCTTTTTACCTAAAATTTTAAATAGAAAATTTGTTTATGGAAGATGAAAGAACCCTAATAAAAATAGCATAGAAGTTTTCCATATTCTCCGTACTCATTTATTAAATCATTTACAAAAAGATCATCCTTATTTCTATTAAATATCATATGCTTTTCACTTTGTTTTAAAATATTGCATATTTTAAATCATATGCTTTTGATTTTTTCTTAAATATATAGAAATTAAAATATTCAATATCTTTAATAACTTTTTTAAAGATATAAAAAGTTCTTTAATGTAAAATCAATATTTTAATATATAAAATGTAATTAAAATATGTATTTTTATTTAATATAATAATAATTAAAAAAATTACAGTTTTTCTAAGTTAAATGAAAGATTTAAAGAATACACCCCTTCGAAAAAACAATTTTTTTTACAAATTCGATAGGAACATTCAACGTGTTATATATATATATATATATATATATATATAGATATCAACGTTATATATGTATATATATAATATGGATGTTATTATATATATATAATATGTATATAATAACATCCATATTATATTATATATATAACATCGCATTAAGTAAAATGGTTATAATTACGTTAATTATCATCAGATGTTGATGGAAAAGAAAATAATATTTGAAAGGATTAGGTCAAACTCGTGGAAAGTGATGCGACGTATGCAATTTTCATGATCGGTTGGTAAGGTATATAAACTCCTTCCGGGCCACGAAGCTACTCATGGTATCTACAAATCAAAAATATATTCCCTATTAGCTTCGTTTCAATTTTGAAACAATCTTGAATTGGATCCACCCGGTTGGTTGGACATAGACAGCGATTTAAAGAATGGCCAGAGGAACGCCCTTGTTTCCGGATTTGGGAAAGCACTGCAGCGAGGAGTTCTGTCATCAGCTAGATTTCCTTCCTTTCCTCTGCGACGGATGCAACAAATTCTTCTGCCCGGAGCACCGATCTTACAGCAATCATGAGTGCCCCAAAGCCAATTTGCATGACCGCGTGGTTCACATCTGCCCCACCTGTTCCTCTTCTGTATTCCAAGTTCTGAATGAGGACGCTTCCGTCACCCTCCGCAGGCACGCCCAGTCGGGCAATTGTAATCCGAAGAATACGTCGAACGCTGCAAAGAAATGCCCTGTCAAACGCTGCAAAGAAATGCTCACCTTCGGGAATTCAGTTGTCTGCAAGTCTTGCGGTCTAAAGACGTGCTTGAAGCATCGCTTTCCTTTGGAACACAAGTGCCGTAGCGGCAATATCAGCGACCGCGTGGTTCACATCTCTCCCACCTGTTCTTCTTCTGTATTGCAAGTTTTGACTGAGGACGCTTCCCTCACCCTCCGCAGGCACGCCCAGTCGGGCAACTGTAATCCGAAGAATACGTCGAAGACACAGTCTTGCCCAGTTAAACGCTGCAAAGAAATATTCAACCTCGTGAATTCATCTGTCTGCAAATCTTGCGGTCTAGAGACGTGCCTGAAGCATCGGTTTCCTTGGGATCACTCCTGCCGCGGCAGCCACGGAACGAATGACAATTCCAATGCCAAACCGAATGATAAAACTTCGGATCGTGACGAGGCACAGTCTTGCCCAGTTAAACGCTGCACAGAAATATTCAACTTCGTGAATTCATGTGTCTGTAAATCTTGCGGTCTGGAGACGTGCCTGAAGCATCGCTTTCCTTTGGATCACTCCTGCTGCGGCAGCCACGGAATGAATGATAATTCCAATGATAGAACTTCGCATCGTGATCGTTCCCGAAACGAATGATAATTCCAATGGAAAGAACTTCTATAATATAAATTATACAACTTCCATAATATAAATTATATAATTGGAAACAACTTCGGTTAACCTATTGTCCATTATCATGGAAAATTTATGGAATTCTGGTGGAACCTAAAGCATCCAAAAATTGCAAGTGCATTTACCAATGAAGGAGGATTCCATTTTAATATTAAACCCTAAACCTTCTTTGTCATGATTCATCATTACTCTGAAGAAACCTCCAACTTGGGTTTTTTTATATATAATAAATATGATTCTAAAAAATATATGATTAAATAAACTTGTTATATACAATATATGATTAAATAAACTTCTTAAAATTAGGTTAATTATATAGATGGGTGTTTTTCTAAGAGGGTAGGTTCCTGAAACAATATTCTAGATTCGTAGTCCCTCCAACAAATAGCTTTTCTCTGAGTGTCCTGTACACTGGATTTTCCTTTTTGCCCACTGGTATCTCGCAGTTGTTCACTGGTTTTCACGTCTGTTGTCTTCCACCTTCGTGTTTTCTGGCTTACACCTCTTCGAACCTGACGTCATGTACCATGATCACATAAGCGGTCGGTAAGCTCTTTATGCTTCAGTCCATGCCTTTTCGATTGAAAGAACTGCCCAGATATCTCTGACGCTACCAGACATCAAATCGGGTTACAACTGGAAGGCGTGGCCAGACCTAATGGAAGGTCTTCGAAGATCTTCATTGAGCTCAATACAAACAACTCGAACTTGGACGCATTTTGCCAGGTCTTTCGTCGTTGTTTTTATCATCCATGCTATCGGTAGAACCTGATGTGCCCCTGGTTACAACTTCGCCAACATCAAAGAGAGTCCATCGCCCAATATGTCTATATATCTTTTGCAAGCTTTGAATATCCATCTAGCAATCCGTTTATATCACAATAAGTTTAGTCAATTCAATAGTTCAATTCGAGGGTTACACAAATTGAGGCGAAATTTTCTTTCCACTCTATGGATGTTTGCTGGATTATTTCACAGCTTTTGGGTAATGTTTCTGTTGCTGTAGAGGAGCATCAGTCGGCTTTATGGCAAGCATTCTTTTCTAGCATTTTTTAAGGTTCGCCCTCGTTTAGAACCCGAAAATACATGAGCCCTTATGTATGGTTATCTATACATGCTCCAAGACAATTAGGGATGTTTGAATGAACTATGTGGCAATTCTAGGTCTCACCAATCTTCACAGGCCAGTTGCGGAAATCACAAACAAGTAGATCATTTTATTAGTGTGTGAGTTGAAGGATTTCTTATTTCATTTTAATTATTTCAAGCTGACTTTGTCTCAGAAATTACTTACCTGCTTTGAATGCATTCCTCACAGCAATTCGTAGTAAGCTTGATACAAAGTTACATCAATTTTTTTTTTCTTCCAAGAATGTCTTACAAAAGATATATCCACTTAATCACTTAATAATTATGATAATAGTTGTTTGAGATCAACATTGATCAATCTAACATAAAAAAAATTGAGAACCGTCGAGAGAAGTAAAAAAACTGTAAAAAATACACTTAGAAATTCCTGATACATGCTGATTTGGTGTTGTAATTTCGGAAAAAAAGCAAGTCATCTTAAGACTATTTTGACCTTAAAACATTATACATTGATAAAATATAAAAAAGCTTAGAATGATGAGAAATTAAAGGTGGTGAAAAGTAGGCCAATAGTGAAATCATGTAAACAAAAAAGAGATTCTTGACTTGCCACAAAACTCTTACACATTTTTATTAGGTCATGGCAGAAAATGGAGAAGTTTCAGTAAAAGAAAATACCTTATAAAACGACAAGGTATTTTGAAAGTTATTAGTTTACAATAAAATGGGGAAATTTTTTAATGAGCTAACAGTTGTGAAGGATAAAAATACAAATGTTGCTCAAATATTTGTGAATTTGCCTTCAATATTCAATAAAATAGCTATCATGTATCGTGTAGGTTTAGATTGGAACCAGACTCAATTTGTTCTCGAGACCTCAATTATATTCAATTTGAGATTCATCTTTATATATATATATATACATACTCACTCATTCATGTAGCTGGAAATGCATTACTCGGCGTTTGTTTCAACTTTTAATTTTGTTCAAATTTCAGTTCAACTACTGAGGTATTTAATCTCGAGCGATTAACTTCAGTCTTCAACATTGACATCGAAGATCGCGGAGTCGTAATCTTTAAGCACTAGCATGTGGGTTTCTTTGTTAAGTAGAACCAAGTAAAGAGGAAAAACTTTACACACATGGTGAGAGTCGGGACTAAGGTAGGTAGAACGTAGGGTGTTAGGACTACAGTTTAGGTTAAGTAGAAGCAAGTAAAGAGGAAAAACTCTACACACATGTTGGAAGTCTAGACTAAGGTAGGTAGATCGTATGGTGTTAGGACTCGGCTGGTGCAAGCTAATTCTGGCCACTCATGACGCGTTAGTCACAATGGACTTCTGGTAAAACAGAAATCTGAACGTCAAAAAGCAATATTAGAGCTACCTCCACAACTTTTTGGAATATGGCGCAAGAAGATCAAACGTAGAAAATTGGATTATCTTCCGGAATATATAAATATTATTTATGGAAATTAAGTATAACTCCCAAAAAATGGGGTTCTCCTAAGGTTGGTATGTTATTTTTTTAAGAAAATATAATGAATATGTTGGGGTTAGCCCTTTGGTTCGGTATTCAAATAGTGGATTTTTGTTAAAAAAATTATATACAGTAGTAGATAACAGGCCGTTCTAGTGCGGCGTTATTTTTCCATATTTATTTATGTTAATTTTATTTTATTTTTTAATTAAGGAATTCATCCCATCCCTAAAATGACTAGGCGGAGCGTTAGCCCTCGATATCATGGTCTTAACCTAATCAATCAACAATTTTTTTTTTTAGGATGTATGTTTTTGTGTGTACTTGTACAGGTTATTTTCCGTTTTCAAAATACGTGAGCCAATAAAAAGTTATAAACGGAAGAAATAACCTACTCTTTGTGTAAGATTGACGTTAGTGCAATTGAAATTAACTAAAAAATAGGAACAAATAATAGTTTTAAAAAAAAATTACATATTCGGAATCTGCACACATAGTTCTACAAGTGTGTGCAATTTCATTAGCAGTGGACAAGTGTAGCATATGCAGAATCATGCTCGAAACAGAAGAAGTTATAGAATAAGATGTATTTTGTTATAAGATGTATTTTTTTATATTATTATATGTATTTTGGCAACCCGAACCTAAAACCATAGCAGCCAAGTCATCCACCATGTTGGTGGGAAACGATTACCCACCAAAATTTAAAAACTAAACTAGCGCGTGCGCGTGTATTTAAAAAGCGCGTATGCACACAATGACGCGTACGTGTCCAAATGCACATATGCCCAAAATGGCGCGTGCATGTTGTTTTTACTAAAGTTTGAAATTTGTCATAGTGATTAAATAATTTTATAAATTATATATTTTTTAATAATTAATAATGTTTTAAATTGAATTAAATTAAATTTATATGATGAGGAGGAGGAGGAGGATGGGGATGATGACGATGATGTTGATGATGATGATGAGGATGATGGGGATGATGACGATGATGTTGATGATGATGATGGGGATGATGACAATGATGTTGATGATGATGATGAGGATGATGAGGATGGTGGGGATATGGGGATGATGACGATGATGACAAAGATGATTATGATGATGAGGAGGAGGAGGAGGAGGAGGATGATGATGATCATATTCGTCATCATCATCATCTTCGTCATCATCATCATTATCAATGATGATGATGATGAAGATGATGATGACGAAGATGCTGATGATGATGTTGATGATGATGATGATGATTGAAAATGATGATGATGACAAACAAGATGATGATGATGATGCTGACAATGATGATGATGAGGAACTGGTTGATGACGATGATGATGACGACGGAGATGATGATGATGATGATGATGATGATGATGATGACCAAGATGATGATGATGATGATGATGATGATGGGGATGAGGATGAGGATGAGGATGATGATGATGAGGAGGAATTGGGTGATAATGACGATGATGATCATGATGATCATGATGATGAAGATGATAGATGATGATGAAGATGATGATGATGATGATGAAGATGATGGCCAAGATGATGATGATGATGATGATGAGGATGGGGATGATGATGAGGAAGTGGGTGATAACGATGATGATGATGATGGAGATGATGATGATGACGTGGATGATGACGATGATGAGGATGAGGATGATGAGGATGATGATGACGAAGATGATTATGATGATGATGAGCATGATGATGACGATCATATTTGTCACCATCACCATCATAATCTTCATCTTTGTACTCATCTTCATCATCATCTTCATCATCATCATCATCATCATCATCATCGCCATCATCATCATTATCAATGATGATGATGAAGAAGATGATGATGACGAAGATGATGATGTTGACGACGACGATGACGATTGAAAATGATGATGATGACGAAGAAGATGATGATGATGACCATGATGAAAATGATGATGAGGAGGAACAGGGTGATGACGATGATCATGATGATGGAGATGATGATGATGATGATGGGGATGAGGACGAGGACGAGGATGATGATCATGTTCGACATCATCAGCATCATCATCTTCATCTTCGTCGTCATCATCATTATCAATGATGATGATGATGATGCATAAGGGCATGGAAACAAAGGTTGATTTGGTGGACAAAGTGATGGGCATTCGAGCAATTGGAACACCTGTTGAGCCAAGAGTCAAATGACCCATACTGTGGTCATTTGAGGATGATTTGGACAAGGAGAGTACATGGCAAAGATAACTTGGATGACATGGTGACAAATGGCAAAGAAACATTAACACACATGGCATTAGTCAAGCACAGGAAGAGCAAGCAAGCATTGGATGGTAGTCTGAGGATGAAGGACACTGTAGGAATCACCAAAACCCCAGCTGTGGGCTCATCATTGGTCAAGTAAGAATGACATATTTCGGAAATTTCTCTCCCATTTGTATAATCATCAAAGGTCTAGTATGCCTAAAGTGAACATGGACAAATCTTTATAGTTTTCTTAGGTTTTCATGTTTTATAAGGTTTCATTTTTTTTTTTGGTGGGATGATACGAATTTATAGCTCTCAAATAAATTAGACAATATTATAAACACAACTGTAAAATATGATGATAATATGGTAATTACTCAGTGTTAATTAATTTGTAATTACTGAACACAAATTACTCGTAACTGGATCTAATTATTCAAATTAAAGAAGTTACATGTGTGTATGGTGTCGCAATCTCCTCTACTGCCGCCATGGCTCCATCGAGGTCAAAGTCACCGATGTCCTCCCACCTGGGGGATGGAGACCTGGCACCGAATAACTGAACATTAAAACAAATAAAGTCAACAATGTGTAATTCAAAGTTAAATATATTAAACAATACGATATCAAATAAAATACAACAAATACTTCAACATTAAATAAAACAATAGCAAACTTGATCCATGAAGCTCCTTGTGGCATGCTACTACGTATCACCATGGCAGGAATGACCACAGTGAGAAAAATGATGTGCCATTATTCAAGCAGAACTAGAAGGCCCCACCTGGGTTCCACCTATACCCTGCATGTCTCGGCCACCACCCATAGACTGTGCATCTTTCTGTGTCTCATTGATGTCCTCCCAGCTATGGGAAGACATGGCCACAAATTAGGTATGTCTAAGCAAGTCATGTGTGGCACGTCTGATGGAGTCATGAATCTCATCTAGACCGCTACCAAACCCGGGTGGCTGAGGAGGGGGGTTTGGCTCTCTTTTGGGTGCATGAGGTCCTCTAAGTTGGTTGTGGTGCGACTGAGGTCGATCTCGGGCAGAGCCAAGACTGACACCCTGAAACACAGTGATGTCAAAATAGTTGACATGGTACCCTAGCTCAAACTCAGCCCACAATTTCCTAAGGAAATACTATGGGACCTCCAAATTGTTGCACGGGGGCCTGTCAAACACCATGAACCACCTCTTTCTCTATTTATCTCAACATGGTTGGTAAATGCACTAGTCCATGCAAACTTGAGCCCTCGTCACAGTTGGAAGCTGTCCCATCCAGGGAATTATGAACTTGCTATACAACTGGGCTTTGGTGATGTTGAGGTCTTTTATCTGCTCTTTGGACAACCTAGTGGAGTAGTGTTCCCTCATTCGAGCCCTGTATTGGATCAAGTTTGTTATCTCATTGTGTGCAATATTGATTGATTCAATAATGTTTTAAAGTGATGAAGCCAAGGAAACCCGAGAGGGTTCCTTGGTATTGTTCAATTCATCACTTAGTGCCTTCAATTGATTTAAGTCTTGGTGTAATTGATCTTTGGGGTTTTCATTGGGTTCATTGTCGGTTCCCATATTGTCTTCTAGAGGTCGGTTTTCATTGGTTTCATCAGATGGTTCAGGTGTGTCTGACATCTTGTTAGGTGTGTAGATGGTCTGCAATTAAATTTCCTTGGTTTTTTAATGGATTGTAAATTTTTTTAAAAATTAAAATTCAAATGGAAAACAAAAATAAACACAAATTTTTGCTTTGAGGAGCACCTACCTGGAGAAACGGATAGCACCGTGGTGTAGGGACGATTGCTTGGTGTTGAGGATGACTTGGGTGCACAAAGACGCGTTCACGGGGTTGACAATGTTGTCGTGGGTTATAGATTTGGCTCATGGGTCTGTCGAAAATGACAAACCCGTGAGCTCTATTTTTTTTAATAAAAAAACAGAGGCACGCACGCGCCACTAACGCGTGCGCACCATTTTGTGTGTATGCGTCAAAGGTGCGTCCGCACCCCTTTTTTCCACGTGGGCTGAACCACATGGACGTTCGGCATTGCCGAAGCAGAGACACGTGTGTGCCTTTGGAGGCGTGTGCGCATCATTTTATTTTTTCCACTCACGCGCTATTGTTGCGGTTATTTTGGGTACCAGCTTCGTGCGGGTACCTGACTACAGTTTAGGTTAAGTAACCAATTCAATTTTTTCAATTTGTTTATTAAATTTGCATTAAGATTTGAACTTGATTGAGATTCTACAAATTTTGAACTTCAAAGTTCAAATTAATTGAAACTTGTGACTTAGATTCTTAAACTTCATTCATATTGAATCCAAAAAGCTATTAGTGTTTTGCAATTATTGTAATGCATTAAGAGTATTGCTCTTTTATTCAATATCTTGAACACCTAAGCAAGAGTTAAAGTCCATATTTTCTACTTCTTCAATTCAATTAATAAAATACAAATATCCCAATTTTTAGAAAAGAAACTAAAATAAATAAATAAATAAGAAAATTTTATTCTAATACAACAACCCTGAAACATGGCTTGATCTTTCTTTAAAATACTCTACTAAGAAATGAGCTATTGAGAAATTTTTCCTACTATAGCAACACTAAAAAATAGCCTTGTTTGTTATTAAATACACGGGTAAAAAAATGGGCTAGTGAGATATATGTGGCCCCTTCTCTATATGTCCCCTTCTTTATTGAGGCACACTACCCACCTTTACATAAACAACAAAAATAATTCTAAACAAAACCTAGGAACTTCTCTACTTCTGCATATTATTATATAGTTTATATATTAAATTATGACTCTTTCACATAGAATGTTGAGATGGCTTCTACTGTTAGGATATTCCTATACTCCATCCTAGTCCTAACAACATTTTGATTATTTTCAAATGGTATCAGAGCATGTTGAGAGTTTAGTCTTTCTCCATTCCTGATATTTTTTTGCAGGTTACTACCAAGATTTCGAGTGCAACAACAGTTTTCTGCAGTTTTGCAGAAGTAGCAGTTGCAGATATTCTCTATTATTTTTTGTAGGTCTTCTACAACAAATTCCATGAATTTGGAAGGAATTCCTCCTCTCTCCATTCAACTATGATGAGTGGAAACGAAAGATGATAGCATATTTGAAGAGACATGGTCTTTTTTATTACTATCTTGAAAGAGAGTTTGAATCCTCTGAAGAGGTGAATGATTGGTTAAAGGAATGTGATAGAGCCTATGGATCAATGTTGACTGCTATGTCTCATTGTATGTTAATCCACTTCCATGATTTTGCTGAATCTCCAAAAGAGCTATGGGCCCATCTGGATGAAATATTTGGAAAACATAATGAAGGGATTGGTGCAAACTATTTCGAGAGCAAGGCCAGTGATGAATTCTCCCTCCTTGATGGTCTCTCTGATCATGATTTAGTATCAAACATATCTCATAATGAAGTTGTCCACAAAGAAGAAGAACTTGCAGATTCTACACTCATGCTCTCAATATCTTCTATTTTGAATTATGTGCCATCTCACACTCTAGAAACTGCAGAGGTTCTTAAATCCTCTCTTGCACAAGAGTCTATTGGTTTGCATAATGATGATCTATTGAACCTTTTGGAGGTTAAATCAACAATTGTAGGTAATGCATTCACTCTCCATGATCACTTACCTCTTATGTACTACTATATGATTATTTGTACATGCTCTCAGAAGTTCATTTAATATGTAGGTCATTGTCATTTGCTTGGGATAATTTATCATGCATATCATGGTTTAGATCTCACCCCTGTTGGTTCAAAGGAGTTCTCAAGAAACCATTCATCAAGTCTTGGAGCTGATTTAAAATCTAAGCAATCACTATCATGTGATGGTTCTTTTGGGCATAATCTCACCTATGATGGTTCAATGAAGATATCAAAAGACTATCTACACAGTCATGGATTTGATCCTACCTCAGCTTATTTGAATCACATGTTCCAGGATCATTCTCATACCTTTGGATTTGTTCTCATCACATTTGGTATGAAGAGCAAGTACAAGGACATGTCTCCATATCCACTTGCATCGACTGAAGGAGATTACAAGCACATGTTTTTGGAGCATGAACCACTTCTTCCCAAGAAGAATATACCTACAGACATATGACCAAGCATCACACCTGCTTGAGTTTGGAGCATTTATTTTTTTGGTGTGACCTACAGTCCTTTTGAGGGGGGGGGGGGGGTATTTTTCCCATGACGTTTTCCCCCATATCCTTGTTTCATGGACTTTTCTTTATTATTATCATTCATTTGACTATATGGGTGACCTTTGGTCATAGTTACCAGGGCCCAGGATGGATTAAGGTGGGGTGTTAGGATATTCCTATACTCCATCCTAGTCATAACAACATTTCCATTATTTTGCATTTCAGTCATGCATGCATTTTTGCATGGAGTCATGAAATTATATGCATGCATCCTAGTCATCAACATGGTGTCCTCCAACACCTAATCCCCACTTTGCTAGCCCTGGGAGCTTCTTTCTGATCAATTCTATCCCTCCTAGTGCATGATGCACCCTCCTTTCACCTACCACATGTGAAAGGCACCCTCCTTCACCTACCACCAGTGACACACTCAGTTAGTTGAGTAATTTGTGGATCTTTCCTTGATTTAAGGCTAGATTGACTCCTTAACTGATTATAACACTCCGATGGACCTCGAGAGAGCCTAGATTGACTATTTTGACTACAGTTAGCTCCTCATGACTCAAGTTAGATCCTCATGCACCCTCCATCAATGCTCCATGCATCAGTTACACCTACTACACCTAGTTAGACTTAGTGTGACACATGGTTGATGTTTACTTGTTCTTTGATGACACTCTACTAATCTAAATGATCAGTGCATGTAGGCTAATTCGAATTGTCACCTTGGAATTTCGAATCCTCTCCATTGTATTATTTATTGTTCATATTATGATTAATGAATTAGAGTGTGATGTTATTCTGCTTCTATATGAGTTCTATTGCATCTATGTTATGCTGCTCCATTCCACACTCTTCTTCTATTTTCCTGCTTAATCTTTCTTGTGAGGTATACATCAGCTCTTAGATCTATTGTGAGGATTTTCACATCTACTACATATTATTATATATTAAATTTATTAAATTAAGATTCTTTTACACTACACATAGATGCTTTAAGACCTATAAAATTCAATGAGAATGTTTCCTTCTTTAAGATCTATAAAACCAAACTAAAAGTTACCGTTCAAAATTTACACCATAGCGCACCATAGAGGGGATGCTGACATATCCATTTTTTAGGAATGACAGGCAACACTTTGTGTTCTTAGACATTGTTGGTATTGAACGAGTTTAGTTTTTTCTAACACTAGCAATGTTGCTTCGAAAATGATAATTTTTTTGAAGTTTGCAACATCATCCCACATTATTAATAGTCTTGCATGAGGGTGACAAAAGTGATCAATCCAAAGGAATTCTTTTTGTACAAAGTCCTTGGAATGATCTACGGTTTGTAAAGCAATCCATTTTTAGCCTCAAATCTCACGAAGGAAGTTACTATTTCAATTTTAAACATGCATATTTTTAGATCTATTTTTCCCCATTTATGTGGGTATGTAGCCTATTTAACAACTTATATGGCAATTTCTTACAAAGAAAATTTGTTAAATATTGTCATAAGTATGGAGGGATAGACCTAATTCTATTTCAGGATTTCAACTAAGAAGAACGCCTATATGTTAGGAGGTTTTCCCTAGTTTAATTCCATTGGTTGCATACACTGCAATAGTAAATCTTGGGTAGGAATGTAAATATTAGAGGATGCGATTTTAAGATTTGCAAGATTTGATCAATTCATGTTTGTTAACAATATCATCCGAAAGTAGAATATTTAACATTCTACACAATGGGTGACAATAATATATATCTATATATTCGTGTTGATGCTTATATTCATACATAAATCAATGGAGTGACTATAACACCATAATCAACTGAAAAATTTTAGACTATTCTTCATCTAAAGAGCCTATTTTAAGGTCACGTGATAAATATGTGCATAGTTACTCATTATATTTGAAGCTGAGGAAAAGAGAAGAACTAGCATTATGCATCGCATTCAGGGTACATTAATACATTTTGAATTATAATCATATAGACAAACAAAGAACTATGTCTGTCTAGTTTGGTTTAATTTCATTCACCTCATTCTACCAAAGAGTCTCTAATGTGTCATTTCATTTTTTTAAGATATCACGAGCATTAGGAGGATAATTGATTGTGACATTTCCTTTTTTAGTTCTTTCAAGGCTAATGAATTCTAACAAAAGATTGTAGAGAAATTGGGAGATTTGATATATCTGGAATTCCTCCATCTCTAAGGTTTGGTTCTATTTATTTTCACATGCATATTTTTGTTTATGTATCTAACATTTGTATTTTAATCAACAGATTCTAGTGGATTGGTGGGTTGAGTATGTAGGGGAGTTCCACAAATTTATGTCTCTTTTGAAGTGGATGCCAACAATATATTGAATGTTAAAGTAGATGACACGGGCAATGGAAAATATGAAACTATCACCATAACAAATGATAAAGGAAGATTAATCCAAGCTAAAATTGATATATTGGTGAAAGAATTAGAAGAGTTCGCAAAAGAGGAAAAAAAGGTCAAGGAATGCATGGATGACCATAACTATTTGTAAATGTATGTGTATAACATGAAAAACATAATTAATGATAAGGACAAGCTTTCTAACAAAATTGATGTAGATGAAAAGGAAAAAATGGATGCAGCATTAGAGGCTCTCAAGTGGATGGATGAAAACTAATCAGTCAACAAGGAATATTACGAGTAGAAGCTGAAAGAAGTAGAATTGATTTGTAGACCTATTGTGACCAACATCTATTAAAAATTAGGAGGAGATAGTGAGGATGATAAATTCAATGAGGAAATTTAAATGGGTGTTAAAAAGTAGTTTAATTTTGTGACAACAATAAGAAAATCCCCCTTGGGAGGATCTCCATCATAGGTCATCTGTTGCCCCTAACCATGCCCAACCAATTACTATAGTGGCACACCAATACACCATTGAATCAAACGATTTTCTACTTCCTAGTCATATCGATTGGTTCAAAAACCCCATCCTAGCCCCTGATGCCTTTGAATATGGTAATCTAGCCAACATTTCTCCCACAATCCAAGTCAATATTTTGATCACACTGGGCGAAGTCGAAAACATCTTAATTTGTGCATCATGCTCTTCTCAAGAAGTCATTGACTTCACCTCTCTCTTCAAATAATTTCAAGATAGATTCACATGGTCATATGAAGAAATGATTGGCTTAGACACTTCAATTGCCGAACATCATATCAACACATGGCCAGATGCACCCCCAGTCAGATAGAAACAAAAACCTTTCCACCCCTCTAAATCCCAAGCTATCAAGGATAAGATCGAAAAACTCCTTCAGGAAGGATTTATCTTCTCCATTGTTTACACATCATGGGCTTCTAATTCTCTCCCCATAAACAAGAATCAAGGGACCATTTGAGCCTGCATAAATTTGTGTGATATCAACCTAGCATTTCCCAAGGACAATTACCCCATCCTATTCATCAACTAGATTGTCAATTCATGTGTGGGTATCAAAATGTTGTCCTTTATGGTTTCAATTTTTTGAGGTGTAAATTTTTTTATCTTAATTTTTTTACACATCAAAAAAAAAATTACACCTCGAGAAATTGGATCCCTCTTGATGCTTAATAGATCTAGGTTTAGATTGTTCTGGGCTGGTGCAAGCTAATGTTGGCCACTAATGATGCGTTAGTCGCAATAGACTTCTGGAAAAACAGAAATATGAACGTCAAAAAGCAATATTAGAGCTACCTACACAACTTTTTGGAATATGGTGTCATAAGATGAAACGTAGAAAATCAGATTACCTTCCGGAATATATAAATATTATTTATGGAAATTAAGTATAACTCCCCAAAAATGGGGTTTTCCTAAGGTTGGTATGTTATTTTTTTAAGAAAACATAATAAATATGTTTGTGTTGGTCCCCTGGATTGGTATGCAAATGGTGTAATTTTGTAAAAAATATTATATACAGTCGTAGATAACAGGTCATTCTAGTGCAAAGCTATTTTCCGTATTTATTTATGTTAATTTAATTTTTTTTTTAATTAAGGAAGACATCCAAGCCCTAAAATGACTAGGTCGAGTGTTCGTCCCTGACATCATGGTCTTAACATAATCAATGAACTTTGTTTTTTTTAGGATGTAGGTCTGTATGTTTACTTGTGCAGGTTTTTTTCTGTTTTCAAAATAGGTGAGCCAATCAAAAGTTATAGACGAAAGAAATAACCTACTTTTTGTGTAAGATTGACATTAGTGCAATTAAAATTAATTAAAAAATAGAAACAAATAATAGATTTAATAAAAATTAGATATTCAGAATCTGCACACATAGTTCTACAAGTGTGTGCAATTTCATTAGTAGTGGACAATTGTAGCATAAGCAGAATCATGCTCGAGATAGAAGAAGTTATAGAATAAGATGTATTTTGTTATAACACAGTCCAAGCCACTTGGTTTGGAAACCCAAACCTAAAACCATAGCGTCCAAGTCATCCACCACATTGGTGGGAAAGGAATTGCTCGCCAAAATTTAGAAATTTAAATGGTGTGTGCGCGTTGTGTTAAATGCATGCTTACGCACTAAAAGCGTGCATGCACTAAAATCCCGCGTGCTAATAATGCGTACGCGCATTTGTTTACTAATATGAAATGTAGTTTTGATGTCATCTTCATCTATCAAAAACAACCCATAACAAAACTTTCTTTCGGGGGCCCATTGGCCCCTGGACCCCCCGTTGTGCGTGTCGGTATCATAACCAAAGTTCGGGTACAAACATGACTGGAAAAACATCATCTATGAAACTGGAAGATCAAACTCCACAACCAACAAAGAGATCATGGGGTTAAGGGGGGAGAAGTAGCATCCCACATCATACCTGCAAGGGTCGTGCCGAGTGCAACGCCACATGGGATTTGAAATGTAGGTGAAAGAAGAGGATTGAGACCTAAATGAATGTTTCATAACTCAGGAGCTACGATATGGGGATGAAATGATTTGGGTCGTCGACCTTAAATCATTTGGATATGGGTGTTTTTCACACCAAAGACGGCCCATAGGGCCTCAAACATGGTCGAGTAAGGAAATAATACAAAAAAACCTCTCGTAAGTCCAACTTTCAAAACAAAATATAAGGGGCCCTTAGATTTTCCTTGGGGACGTGTTGTGGTCACAATAGTGGGATACATGAGACATGAGTAGGTTTTGTAAGCTGAAACAAGGGCTTTAATCCCTAAATGACCCTCTCAACCTCAAGTGCCATGAACAAAACCTAAAAGCCACAACGTGAGCCATCTATAAGGTGTATTTGGAATCAAAGTTGAATGCGAGTGTCATTACAATGTCTTGGGAATCATGTACAAGTATTAAACAAGAGCCTTTGTCAATAATATTTTCTTCTTGGCGATATGAACACCATTAGTTGTCCAATATAGATTATCTATAACATGCTTTATGCACCGTGGATGGTTCGTGGGCCCTTAACCCTAGTCTTGGTAGAAAAAAATAGCCTCAATCCCTTGGCCATTGTTTATGGAGGGAAATAAAAATATTAGACCCGAAACATATTTTGTCAAGATCAAATGCAATGAATGCATCCTCAGACTACCATGAAAGACTATGGATGTGTTGCAAGGACTTGAACAACGTCAAAGAATGAAAACAGGTTCCTTGAGATCTTATTGAAGCATAATGAGCTCAATTGAATTCCACCTGAGCCTTGAAACTTCTTAACCTCAAGCATCGTCAATAACACATAGAAACCATGACACTAGCCCTCTACAAGGATTCTTTTGCATATGAATTGAATATGGCTTCCATTATGATGTCTTGGGGTTCAAGGATTTATCTTGGCTCCTTAACCATGGCTAGTGGAGGGAAATAAGAGCCTCCAACACTAACTCTTGCTTCTTAAGAACAAACACCATGAAAGAGTCCTTGGACCTCCACATATGAAATCTATAGGGTATTAGTCAACTTCAAGTGTGTTATGTGTTCCATGACTAGGTTAGTTGTGAAGCAAAAATGGGTTTCAAGGGCTGACCAAGGTATAGGGACAACAAGAAGATCCTCATTCCTTAAATTAAGCTTCTCAGGCTTAAGCACCATGAACAACACCTACAACTCAAGAAGCTTCTTAGGATACAATGTTGATTGCTTCTTCAAACCACCACACATAACCCTTGTGGGGTATCTCTAGAAAATGCAGAGGGATACATATACCATCATTAGGCTACATCGCATGCCTTAAACAATATTATGGAATCATCATCATATTCATAATCATCATAATCATCCTCCTCATCATCATCATCCTCATATTCATCATCATCTTCATCATCACCATCTTCATCATCATCATCATCATCGTTGTCGTCATCAACACCACCACCACCATCATCATCATCGTCGTCGTCATCATCATCATCATCATCATCATCATCATCATCCTCATCATCATAATCCTCATCCTCATCCTCATCATCATCATCATCATCATCATCATCTTCGTCATCTTCATCATCCTCATCATCATCATCATCATCATCATCATCATCATCATCATAGTCATCTTCATCATCATCATCATCATCATCATCATCATCACCATCATCATCTTCATAATCTTCATCGCCATCATCTTCATCTTCATCATCCTCATCATCATCTTCATCATCATCTTCTTCATCATCATCATCATCGTCGTCGTCATCTTCATCTCCCTCTTCAACATCAACATCTTCATCATCATCATCATCATCATCATCATCATCATCATCATCATCATCACCATCATCATCTTCATTCATCATCATCGTTGTCGTCGTCATCGTCATCATCTTCATCATTTTCATCATCATCATCATCATCATCATCATCATCATCATCGTCATCTTCATCATCATCATCACCATCATCATCATCAACATATTCATCATGATGATCATTATCATCATCAGCATCATTATCATCATAAAAATATTCATCATCATCATGATCAAGATCATCACCATCATCATCATCATTGACATCTTCATCATGATCATGATCATCGCCATCATCATCGTTTCCATCGTCATCACCACCATCTTAAACGTCTTCATCATCATAATCTTCATCGTCATCATCATCAGCATCATCATCTTCGTCATCTTCATCATCGTCATCATAATCATCATTGTCATCATAATCATCACCATCTTATCATCGTGCATCATCTTCATTATCATCATCATCATAATATTCATCATCATCTTCATCATCATCATCATCATCACCCTCTTCCATCATCATCTTCATCATCGTCATCGTCATATTCATCATGAAGACGACAATGATGATGATGATGATGATGACAACGATGGTGATGATGATCATGATGATGAGGAGGAGGAGGAGGATGAGGATGATGATGATGATGAAGACATTGAAGATGATAATGATGAAGATGAAGATGATGGTGATGAAGATGATGATGAAGAAGAAGAAGATGATGATGATGATGATGATGATGATGATGATGACGACGACGACGATGAAGGGACGATGATGATGAAGATGGTGATGAGGATGATGATGATGATGAATATGATGATGAAGATGATGATGATGATGATGATGATGATGATGAAGATGATGATGATGAGTGTGAAGATGAAGATGATGGTGATGAAGATTATGATGAGGATGATGATGATGATGAATATGATGATGGAGATGACGATGATAATGATGAAGATGAAGATGATGGTGATGATTATGATAAATAAGAGGATGTTGATGATGATGATGATAAATAAGAGGATGATGTTTATGAAAATCATCATCATCATCATCATCATATTCATTATCATCATCATCATCATCATCATCATCATCATCCTCATCTTCATCATCATCATCATCATCATCATCATCATCATCATCCTCATCATCATCATCGTCCCCATCTTCATCTTCATCGTCCCCATATTCATCATCATAATCATCCCCATCATCATCATCTTCATCATCATCTTCATCATCATCATCACCATCCTCATCATCATCATCATCCTCATCTTCATCATCATCGTCCTCATCTTCATCCTCCTCCTCCTCCTCCTCCTCCTCATCATCACCGTCGCCATCTTCATCATCGTCATCATCATCTTCATCATCATCATGAAGATGATGATGACGATGATGATGATAAAGAAGAGGATGATGATGATGATGAGGATGAGGATGATAAAGAAGAGGATGATGATGATGATGATGATGATGATGTTTATGACGATCATCATCATCATCATCCTCATCATCATTATCATCATCATCCTCATCTTCATCATCATCATCATAACCATCATCCTCATCATAATCATCGTCCCCGTCTTCATCATCATCATCATCATCATCTTCATCATCATCTTCATCATCATTAACTTTCAGATTCATAATTTGTATTATGAATTGATGGACCTCAATAGAGAGAAAATTAAATGTATGAGCACTACCTAAAGGGTCTTAGATTGGTAATTTTTGTAATTATTTTAAAGATTTTTATTTCTGACCAAAAAAATTTAACGAGATAAAATAGTTCAGTGATACTAATCATCCAATAATAAAATAGAAATTTTAATCTTAAAATATTCATCCAATACTAAAATAGAAATTTTAATTTCAAAATATTAAAAAATTGTTTTGAAGTTTTTAATATATTTATTTTAATCTATATATTCTACCAAAACCTTTATAAACTATAGAAAAATTTATTTCAGTAGGTTGGAAAGACGTGTTAATTGTTTATAGTAAAATTTGTTGAAGTAATAGCAACTAATTAGAAGTCAATCTAAGTTGACTCGAAATCGATTGTCGAAGGAAGGCATAATAACTTACCACATAGATTTTTGGGAGAAAAGCAAAGATTAGTTGCATGCAATACATAAATGATGATATTATCTCACTCCACGGGTTTTGGGTTGTATAATTACCCAGCATAAATCCATCTTAAAGGGGATCTACCAAGCCTCGAGAGGGATCAAATCTCTCTAACTGCAAATCCCTTTTTAGACTGCAAATATTGAGGACGCATTTTAATTTATCTAATTTGTGTAGTTTTATATATATGTCGTTGTAAATTTTTTAAATAGCCCACATGTTATTTTTTTATAATATTTTATTATTTTTAAAATGGACACGTGTCAACTCTAGGATGAGCATGGAAGGAGTTACACATCTCCCCCTACCGGGTTGTAGAATGAGCCTCTTCGGCGGAAAAATTTAAATGACTTGACACCTACATCACAATATCAACATATCATTAACTTTATTTAACGTTGAACAAAGAGTACCCAAACAAGAGTGGTTTCTTTATATTATATATTAATTTTAGTGTACCTCAACACCAACATTATAAGGTGGCGATGAACACTCATTCACTCTTACATGTGATCGATGGGAAGTGAGTCATTCTAGCATTTGGAGACGAGATAGCATAGTGGAAGTCTTCAGTGGCAGTCGAAGACCGAGATGAGTACTATGTACTCTATTGACGATGTGTTAAATTTTTAAATTTTTTATTTTAAATATTTTAAAATAATTTTTATATCTGAAAATAAAAAAATCTCTACCAGAGATTAATGTCAATTCCAAATTGTACTTTACCAATAGAAAAATTAGATTTTCCTTTTTCAAAAATTAGAAAATATATTTTCAAATTTCTAAAAATTCAATTTAATATCTATTCTCTTGAAAACATTACAAAACTTAAAAATAAATAGCATAAAAAAATTAAGATTAATACAAGTAAGAAGAATTTGACTTTCAAATGAAAAGTATATTGCCTTGACAAGGACTAATAATAATAATTCTTATTATATGTAATAGCTATATAATTTCTAGAATATATTTTTATTTCTAATGAGAAACCTTGATGATTGGCATCCATGTTATGTTCTCCATATATCTGCCCTATATTGTTGTTGGAGAAGCCTAGGATCGAATCCTTTACCTGGTTTAGAATATGTGTCATTAAATTTCGGTAAGAGAATCTTGCCTTGTTTATGCAAAACACAAATGGGACTAAGTCAAGGGCCTCCATATCTTCCATCATGATTTCCATTGTCCCTAATCATTGTGATCATAAACATCTCAAAGATGGGATTCGTTGATGTTATTTAGTTGGGTAGATAGTTCCCTAGTTAGGTGATCCCTTTGTGGCATATTTAACATTGTCTTAGTTCCCAAACATATACTATCACCATGCATTGGATTCTAATCCAAGTGTTGAACAAGAATATCAAAACTCATGATCATAGCCTTCCAAAATAGATATACTCCTACAAATGATTTTGGTGTGGATCAAATCTAGTTGAATATGTGCATAAGGTTGATGTCTTTATGTTATATGAACTTTTGGGATAGACCACACTTAGAGGTAAGGTTCCAAATTGTAATTATGTTCACATCCCTTATGAACATATTGAGGTACTTAATTACCCACTCTCCTTCACATTTAGGTTGAGAGATAATGTTCATTTGACCAGTTAAGTGTTATTTTCCTCCTTTTTGATTTCGTAGAGATAGTGAAGATATTATTTCTTGATTGTGTTAAGCATAATGTTTTGAATGTAAGTTAAGGCCATAGTTTATACTAGGATGTATTTAGTGAGCTTCTAGTAAGGGCTTCTAGAAGCTCTTCGTTAGAGGTAAACAATAGAGAAAGAGAGGGACATGATACAAGAAAGTACTGAATTCTCTCTTATGGTGTCCTTAAACTATGAAGTATAGTTCATATGCTCAATTCCCACCGATGATGAAGTATAACTAGAGGTAGGGGGACCAATTGATGAACTACTCAAAGGTATATGAGGTATTGTTAGAGGTTTTAGTGTCCATTTTTTAAGGGGCGACATCAATGGTAGATGTAATGTCCCTAAAACCAGTAAAATTTAAAATTTGTCTCCTTACTATTTACCATGCCTAAATAGATGATGCATTCTAAATTAACTTCAGCACTGTCAAGTTGTCTCATCTAAACGGAAAAAGTAATTGAGATTAGTTGTTGTTCATTAATTTAATTATGCGGAAGCAATACCATAAGTTAGTTTGATGTATATGAAATCTTAAGGCATGTTTAACATTTCACATAAGGTATTTCCCTTGCTTTCGAGTTTTCATATGTATGATTGAGTTTGGAATGTCTAACTGGTCTCTTCAAGCATGATGGTCTTTGTTGATGGAAGCTTGAGGCCCATGAGAGGAAACTGGTATTCCACGAAGAAACGTACCCCGACAGTGCTGCTGTGAGGTAAGGGTAAGTCTTGGGATTCCTGTCTTACTTAGCAAATTGCTAATGGATCACTCCATGTTTGCATGCAGGTACCTTTATGAGGGGTTCCTCCTATGAATAATCCTATCACCATGTGCTAGGAATGTTCACAAGTTTAAAGTGTAAGGGCTAAGGTTTTAAGAAGAACCTTGGGATAAAGAGATACTTGATGCTACCATGTCATTGACATCTATACAACTCCCCACTATAGTGCTTGGATAAATATTAAACTTATAAAATGGTATTAAGTGGAGCATTAACTACAACACAAATGATGGTGACTTGATTGTGGTGACCAGTTGGCAAGGGGGGGTTTTCAATACATGATTTTTACCCTTGCCAACATTTGTTCTTCGTTTCATTTGGTTTTAGGTAGACCCTCGTTGTGCCTGGAAGGTTTTCGTGCCCTAACCTGAGCTATGCTCATGGTCAGCGCACCATTTCGATTTTTTAGACGCAGGGGTGAAGAAAATATTGACATTGTCCAGGTAATGGCTATTTTTCTCCATACTATGTTTTGTGCTACATTTTAACCAACACTTGTTAAAAAATATCAGGGTTTAACCTCATGTCGTTTGTTGGCTTGGCAGGTGTTTGAAGGCATTCCTCCTTGCATGGATTACTAGTTGGTGGCCAGTACTCTCGACTACATTGGAAATGCAAGTGGTAAGTCCAAGGCTTACCAAATCTTATCCCTTCCTCTCTTATATGTGGAGTGGTACTATTTGTAGTTGTTATGAGGAACTTCATGAAGCCCGGTTTGGGTTCACTGCAACATGTTTGGAGTTCCTGGGAGGTCGTCGTTAGCTAGACCATTTGTTAAATGTAATAATTTGTAAATTTTGGGGATAACCTTGGAGGGTTTCGGTTTGGATGTGGCGTTTGGACCATAGGCCCTCTTGGAATTCTATGATGGGAAAAATATATATATACACTTGTGTAAAATAATGGGGTTTTCGAGATTTAGATACTATGGTCTGCGTTTTCTAATGAAAAAAGATGAATGTAATCACATTGATTTTGGCCTCTAAATTTTCGTTCTTATTTGAATACTAAACATGTATTGATTCGTAAATTTTTCTAGCCTATGTATTTACTATTCGTTGCTATATCCTGAAGATAGTCGGTTTGGTGTTTTTAAATGGAAACTCTGTAATATTCATTGACGCCGGTGGTACTTCTATCTAATGTCTAGTTTTGTTAACATAGTCTAGGCATTTGAGTTGCTCCCGAGATTTGATATCTCGACCTGTGTCTAACAAATTGTTTTTGTATGGGACTTTCAAACGTTTTTTTTGGTAGGGTGGTTATTTAAATCTTTGGTTTTGTAAATACTCCTAAGTCTAAAAGATAGGACATAACCCTTGATGTGTGTATTCATTTGATTTGAGAAAAGGAGTTTGTGCCTTATTACTATGCTTCGACGATTCTAATTTAGCTAAGTTTTTATGGAGTCGATAATGGGAATCACCGTTTGACATGCTTCTTGATGTGTTGAAACAATGTGTTTAAAAGATAACTGTTACGATTTCGTTTGGATGGGGATTTGATCTTTGTCAAGGCAAGAAATACCCATCAGGGTTTTGAAGACAATAATAATTGATTTGCTTAAAGAAATCTAATGACAGTGAAAACATAATGTGTGTAAATACATGTGTTTTTGCTTTGGTAGGAAGAGTATTAAGTTTAATACATTGTACTGTTGAAATCATAGTTAAGGGTTTGAGGGACTCGTTGGTGTTTGAAAATATTGACTACTGTATAAGACGTTTTCACTAATGTATATTGTATTTGATAATGCTTGGGAAAAATATTATATAAATAAAAATTTATTTTAAAAGAAAAGATCTCTAACAAGCCTATGTTTATCTTTCTAGGTTTAAAAGAGTAGCATAAACTGAAAACATAAATATAAGTCTAAATGCAATTTAAATATATAATAATGGCAAGAAGAAAATAACTATGTTGCCTAAATTAATATAGAATGGACTCTAGGTTTACGATTCACATGGATGTCTAGCACAGGCTAGCTAGGCTAGACCTGCTAGACTTCATGCTGGATCTTGGATAAAAAATTCTATGTTAAATAAATTTTGGTTATAGGGCTTTGTTCCTATAGTGAAACCCGAGAGCCCATGCCCAAAGGCCCTTGCTCTATGAGGAGACTAAAGTTAAACAGGTTTGGGAAAACAGTGTTGTAGTGACAATCTTATTTTAAATGCCCAACCTCTAATATAATTTGAAATGGAAATTAATAAATCATACTTGGTTTCCTTGGAACTCGATCCTTGTCTTTAGAAGCCTGGTTTTCTTGGAACTCGATCCTTGTATATAGTATCCTGTACACTCTGACAATAATTAGTGCAAAAACTTTGGAGATTAGCTAACCTATTAGAATGATTCTTTAGTTGGATAACTTTGGGGCTACCATGTTCCTCCCAACCATGACCCTTAAACCATTGATGGTTCTATCTGGATCCCCCCGAGCTCGTTCCAACATTCAATAAGAGATAGAGGCCCTAGGTTCACTGTTGGTTCATATATGGAAGTTATGTGGAACTACTTCAGTTCTTGGAGCAGAAAAATTCTCTCTTCCTACCATAATAGAATGGTAATGAAAAAAAATCCCCCACTATTGGGATCTGCCCTCTTTATGTATGGGAGTCTTGAATTATAGCTGTTGGAATAATTATTTAGTTTCTTTAAATTAAATAATATTTAAAAGATATTTTTACTAAATATCTAGTCCTTGTTGAACTAGGACTTTTCATTTGTTTTAACTAGCAATGTTTTTAAATTAATCTTTTCATAATAAGAATAATAATAATTATATTTCATACGCAATATTAATAACATTATTAATAATGCATATTACTAGTAGGATAAGGTGGTAGTCATCCCATGCATAACCTCTATGCAATATATATATATATATATATATATATTTATAATAATAATACTATTATTAATACCTTTAATAATAATACTAAACTTTGATACTTTTAGGCATGTCTTTATATAAGACTATTCTCTAGTCATTCTTATACTTAAATGATGGTAATTTCCTTTTAATCATTTATGTATCTCTCACAATAATTCTTTTTTAAATTAAGGACAAGGTCCAACTCTTTGGACGGTCTTTTGGTAGGTTTGGATAGGCACCTCTAGGTCTCTCTCTTGCATGTTGGATTCCCTCGTTTTAACATGGTAGTTGCCGCAATACTTGATGATAGATAGAAAATTATTCATTTAACCAATTTAAATAAATGTGATGAAAATAGAAGTGCTATTCAGAGTCTTTCCGACTCAACACTTTGAGATCTAGTAACCCCGAGTGCTCTTCAGAGATTTTAACTCAACACTCTCACATGGGCGTTATGCTACTGCAATTCCAGAGCCTCCTGCTCAACACTAGTGCTAGAATGTGGTTGTGAGGCACATCTAGAATATTTAAGTGGCCTCGGATCCGGTTTCGTTTATCAAGCTTGGAGTACTCCAGGCCTTATACCCAACACTCAATGTACATCAGGGCTTACTCCCAGTACATAATCATTCTTCTAGGTACATCAAGGCTTATGCCTAGTACGTAGGTTATCTGTGTTTTCTTGAATCCACTCCCAACATACCACATAAGTCAATCATGTAAATCATAGCTCTCCACAGTAAGTAATGAAAATATCATATCAATATATTAGGGCTTGTACCCACATCATATGCTAAAGAACATAATCAAAACATTGGGGCCTCCTCGCCTAGTACATACTCAATAAAGAAGTCAGTCAGGGTCCATGCCCAATATGTCAATATATATATAAAAGAATAAATCATGTGTGCTAGGGCTTATGCCCAATACTCAAAATAACTCATATGTGCTGGGTCTGTGGCCCAATATAACATCATAATAGTCAGTCCAAAATTTGGGATATTACAGTAGATCCAACTGAAGAAGAGATACAATATATATGCATTTTGTTGTTGTCTATGTTGGTTAGGGGTGGCCCAATTTTTGTAGCTGGTGGCGAGGGTGGAGAAAATACATCAACCTTTCTTTAATATAGTGGGAAAGAGAAATAATTTCCTACTATTAAGGTAGTTGTGGATATTGATGAGAATAGTCGCAATAGTTATCACATAGAGCACAAAGATTTCAGGATTGTGTAGGAAAAGAAGCATGAATCTAGTTATCGTTCTTATTTGTAATTCTTGAAGTTCAAAATTGTTAATATTGGGATAAATGATAAGCTAAAATTGCCATTATATGTGATTATTGGGATGATCAAACTTTGTATGAGATTGTTTCTCTTCTCAAGAATACAAGGACATATTTCCAAAAATATTTACTAACTTAAAAGGGATTACAGGTGACATGGGGAAAATGAGGATTACCCTTAAACTTGATGCTAATCTTGTTAAGAACTATCCATATCAACTCAATCCTCACGTTGAGGAAAATGTGGAATGCAAAATAGAACGCATGTTGATAGCCAATTTTATCTTTTGAGTGGACGAATCAAAATGGATTAGTCCCATAGTAATTTAGATAAAAATGATGCAACTGACATATGAGTTTTTGTTTATTACTACAACCTTTATTCAGATTACATGCATGATCCCTTCTGTACTCCAACGAGTGAGGAGGTGTCGAACAAGGTGGCAGGGAAGGAAGTGTATTCTTTTACTGATGGATTTTTTGTAACATCCCAGGATGTAATACAAGGGGGTTAACCTAGTCTTAGCTATAGGTATTAGGATGTAATACAAGCTTCAAAAAAATGTTAAATGGGTATAAATTCCCATAGCAGAAAACTAATCACAATGAAAAATATATGAACATATTTTCCATAAGTAGTGAGGTACATTTCTTAAAAAAAAAATTACTATCGCTAACCAAAATATCATATGTTAATATAACAAACTTAACTATGTTACAATTAACTAGATATTGAAGAAGTGGGAAGATCCTACTTACCTAGAAGAATTTCCCTGGAAAGATGGTCCTTCTTCTGACTTGTACTAGTGCTCTTGTCTTCTCTATCACCACAACTAGTGTGGGGGGAGAAACTCTCCTCCCTACCAAAATCCTTAGCTAGGAGATAAGGACACTTGAGGCCCCAACAACTAATACTATGTCAACATAATTTATTTATCTTCACCTTTCCTCCTTACTCCCCCACTCATAAAACAACCCAACTATTATCTTCCAGATAGACTCCCAACAACAAACACCAAACAAGACTCACCATGAGAGCATGGATTCCTAAACAAAATAACACCCCTCAAAATAGCAAAGCCACTAGCCCCTTGATCTTCCCCAATTTCCCTCATTTATGCAAGTAATTTCCATTAATTTAATAAATTAGAGTTATTTATGCATCTGTGCCAAATGGTCTTCATGGATTTTACTTTTCTTAAACCAATTTAATTAACTTAACTAAGTTTATTTGTTAATTTAATTTTTATAATTCCCCTTTTGTAGTCACCATTTCAACAATTCATCTCCTCATTAATACATAACTAATAACTATTTTTTGAGTGTTACATACTCCCCCATCGATAAATTTTGTCCCAAAGTTGTATTCCTCATAGCAATAAGGATATTTAATAATACACAACATAATACAAGAGTTAATTATTATAGAGGATATTTAGTACTATTGTGAAGGTGAAAATTCATGCATGTGGCCAACACACAAAAATTCCCTCTTTCACTAATACAATCAGACGCCCTAATTACTACGTGTTCTTTTTTAATTTTCTGGAATCTAATATGCAACCATTCATATAAGTTATGAATTTATTTCATCATATACTTCATAAACATGACATAAAGTAAAACAAATAGATAATAAATATAGACCAACTCAACGAGAAAAAAATACATACACATTCCCCCCCAAAATACTCCCTTATTCCATACTCACCCTCTCTTTGAGAATCATACCACCCGAGCAACTTCCATAACCCTCCACACGAACACTTCGTGTGGTCCCGCTCGACATGGCACGGGCCCTCTATTGTAACATGTTTGTGATCAATACAGCAGGCATCAGAATCTTCTTGGTTATCATAATTTCTAGATCGATCTATGGACATCATCGACCGCATTGTATTTTGTTCTACTTCCAATATCTATTTCGATCTCATCGGTTGCACTATATTTTAGTCACATCTGGTCACCTCATCAACCACACCAGATTTTGGTCAACCAGGTATCTTGAAAGGTTGGGCCCGAATCCTTCCTTATCGATCCACTAGGAAAACAACCCCAGGCATCGAAATTCATTCTCCATATACCTCACTCTATGGATGGTGTACCTCAATCCATGGACTTCCAGACTTAGACCTCATCGACTGCACTAGATTTTGGTCTCCTTTGGTTTCCTCATCGTCCACATCAGATTTTGGTTGACTAGGTATTGGAACTGTAGCTGGCATATGCTTAGTTGTTGGGTTGTCCCCTTGTCCATCAAATTATATAGTATACATATTCTCATTCGTGGTTATGGCCCCCCATGAAATCATCAAAACATAGTATTTTCCTATAATACAGTCTTGCTCACCATCAAGAAGGTTATTAGTACTTATCTCTAAAACCAACAATATGATTTATTTCTCATCAAATTGTAAGGTGCAACTTTTCTTTTCATTCGCATTATGAAAATGAAATTTGTTGATCATACTAATCACACATGAACCTTTAAACATGATGATAACATAATCCATATATCATCTATACTCAATATATCATAATGGATTCCTTTCAAATGCCCATATAAATATCATGATAACAAAAGCTAGACATCATCTAGACCAAATCTATCATAATGTATCATTTTTCAAAGGCCAAGCTAACATTATAATATAAATCATTAATTAATATTTCATCATCACATAAAACATAAATATGCTATTTGAGAACATAATCTTGATAAGTATCTAAATAGGTGTCATCCTCAAAAGCGACATCACACACAAGGAAAATATGTTAAGCGTCATACGAGATTGCCATAATGTTGAGCATCAAATTAATATCCATCTCGTAACAACATCACATACTAGAATTTAGAAAAACATTTCATGAAATCATTATACATCGTAAGTATCCACATTATACTTATCCACATCATGAGTATCCAAATTATGAACATCATCACATAGTCATGGAAACAAGATAACTATCCTCATCATAAACATCATACTATAAAATAAGTATCCACATCATCATCATCACATCATAAGCATCATACTAGAATATAAGTATGAAAATAAGTATCCACATCATAATCATCACATCATAAGCCTCATACTCGAAGATAAGTATCCACATCATAAGCATCATACTAGAAAATAAGTATCCACGTTATGATCACCATACTAGAAAATAAGTATCCTCATAATAAACATCATACTAGAAAATAAGTACCCACATCATAAAAATCATACTAGAAAAAAAGTACCCACATCATGATCATCATACTAGAAAATAAGTATCGGCATCATAGTTATAAGTCATGTCTCTAATATCAACTACTCAAAAAGATAGGGAAAATTGTGACGCATAGCATCTACATCCTCCCATCTCTTTGATTCTACACTATATTAGTCCAATTAGACCTTAACCTGGCCCATGATGCACCTACAGAACTGATGAGTCCTACGGTATAGAATGCAATATCCTTCAACCTGAAAAAACCCTTCCCCGAAAAGTTCCAATGCATCCAAGTTCAAAATATGAGATGGATCTGAGATATAGTGCCCAAGTATTGAAAAATGAAATACATGTGCATCTTTCCTAAATGGGGGTGGCAGCTCAAGCTGATAAGAAATCAACCCAATTCTTTCTAGGACCTTCAATGGTCCCACAAATATTGGCGCTAACTTATCCTCCTTACAAAATTTAAAGGGCATTTTCAAGGGTCTAACTCAAATGAACACCATGTTACCTACTTCATAACTCTAGTCAAGCTGCTTGACATTAGCGTAGCTTTTCTATTTATCACGGGCCTCCTTAAGTCTTTGTTTGATCATGGCCATGTGCTCCTCCATTCCTTGAAGTAGATCAAGGTCTATTATAACACGATCCTCCAAACATTCCCAACTAAGGGGAGTCCTACAAGGTCTTCCATACAATTCTTCATATGGCGTGACACCAAGGGATCTATGGTAGCTATTGTTGTATGCAAACTCTGCCAAGGGAAGATATCTCTCCCACTATTTCTACTTTCCCATGACATACATCCTCAGCATATCTTCCATCACCTGGTTTACTCTCTCATCCTGGGCATCTATTAACCGATGATATGTTGTACTGAAGTTTAATTGTGTATGAAGGGCTCCTTGGAGGCTCTACCAAGATCTAGATGTGAATCGGGAATCCTTATGAGATATAAATTTTCGAGGGATCCCATGCAACTAAACTATCTTGTTAAGAAAAACTTGAGCAATAGCTGGTACGTTAAAGGTGCTTTTCAACGGAATGGAGTGAACACTCTTGGTGAGTTTTTCCACTACTACCATGATTCAATCGTCTCTCCAAGGAGTGGTGGGTAATACTCCCACAAATTCCATAGAAATGACTTCCCATTTGGACTCAGGTATGTCAAGAGGTAAGAGCAATCCTCCCAGATGGTGGTGCTCAACCTTTATGCACTGACATTCTAAATGATGAGCTACATAATGTACTATGTCCACTTTCATTCCATTCCAAAAGAATGACTTTTTAAAGTTTCATGCATCTTTCGTACCACTAGGTGGGCTGAGTATAACGCTCGATGGGATTCGTCCATCACCAGCCTTCTAATCTCCTCATTGGATGACACATACAATCTTCCATGAAACATCAGTAGTCCATCTTCATCCAAGGAATAACCATCAAACCTTGTTGGTGGAGATTTCCCCTTTGGTAATGCAGATTGAACCTGAAGGTAACAGTGGTAATTTATTAGATGGTTCCTTATTCTATCTTTGAAATCGTTTTGACATATATGACTATGCTAATATGTGGTCTCCTACTTAAAGCATCTATTTCCCTATTCTCCTTCCCTTTAATATAGGAGATCTTGAAGTCATATTCACTAAACAATTTGCTCCAACACTGCTAGTGGGAATTCATATCATTCTCCATTAAAAATTCATAGTACCCATACCTAGTATGAAAAGTAGTCTTATGGATGTCCTCCTCCTTGATCCTCAACTACTGGTAACTGACTAATTGATGGTCTATTTTAGAAAACACCAATGCCCCTTTTAGAATTTTGAATAGATCATCAATGCACGACATGGGGTATCGATTCTTGATGGTGTCCTTGTTCAAATATTGATATTCAATGCACAAACGAAGGGTACCATCATTTATTTTGACAAATATTACCAATTCCTCCCAAGGTGATACATTAGGTCGGATTAACCCCAAACACTAGGTTTTTTGGACCCAAAATCTGACGGCCTAAACGTCGGATTTTCTACATCTTGTGGTCAA
Source organism: Larix kaempferi (assembly GCA_027924585.1). Taxonomy (NCBI): domain Eukaryota; kingdom Viridiplantae; phylum Streptophyta; class Pinopsida; order Pinales; family Pinaceae; genus Larix; species Larix kaempferi. The sequence goes on from BSBM01000314.1 coordinate 9,040,012, forward strand.
CTATCCGACAACCTCTCTATTTTTTTAACGTCGGTCCAAATTCGGCTGCAATCTGACGGCTTTGGACTTCATCGGATATTCGACTCCCACAGGAAGTCGGAAATCCGACGCCCCTTACAAATGGAACTCGCTAAAATCTGACATCAAATGTCGTCGGAGCTATAGCAAAGCCGTTGGATTTCTTCAGTGTGTGGGTCTGAAATTCGACACCTCTTACAAATGGAACTGGTTGAAATCCGACGTCAAATGCCATCAGAGCTATGGCAAGAATGTCGAATTTCTACGGTTTGGTGGTCGGATATCCGACGACCTTTTGGTATTTAAAAAAAAAATCACTATTAATTGGAAATAATTGTATAATTTTTCAATAGTGGTTTAGAGACTTTATTGGATACACTACTTTTTTATCACAACATAAACTAGTGTTTCCATATTTGATTCTTTAATGACAGTCTAGATACAAATAGTGGCATGACTTTTTTGTGACTACAATATTGTGACATTACCTTCTTGTAGAGGGCCAAGGGATTTCAAATTTGTATTTTTTTTATAGATCATCTAAGGATTTTTGGTTAGGAAGGGTTTCATAGATCATTTCTTACTTAGCATTTGATCCTGGGATTTCAACCCAGGGTTTCATAGAGCATTTCTTACTTACCATTTGATCCTAGGATTTCAACCCATCTTCAAGGATTTCCACAATGCACTAGGAACCTGTCACAAGTCCCAAGTGTCTAAGTTAATGTTTGAAGCTAGTACATATGAATTGAAAGACATGTGAACATATTTCAATCCTAAAAAAAAGAAAGCAAAATTGCATCAATTCTATCAGAATAATATATTCATAATAATAGAATAAAACATCATAAAAGGTTTTAGTATCTAACCTTATAGGTAGATGATGAATATCACCCATCATTTGCTCAACTTTTCTGACCAATAACAACTCTTGGATAATTCTTGCTTTTAGTGGAGATGTAGAACAAAAGCTCACTTAGTGATGTCATGAAAAACATTCTCACTTTTTCCTGTTTATCTCGAAGGACATCAATTAGCACTGATATTATTCCAGTACTAGCCACTTCATCTTCATTAAGAGTTTCATGTCGAATCAACAAACCCATTTCAAACAAGATCTCACTCTACTCCACAAATAGTTACTCAAGTGATCTTTCATCATCTGGAAACCTGAAATTGGTTATGAGGAGCAACCAGACATCACAACAAGCTCCAAGAAATTGTCAAAATTTAGATGACACACGAGTGGGTTGTAGAAAGATAGCATCGTAGCCATTCATTGAGATCCTTTCTATTTCGAGAATAATTTAATATTCTCTACTGAACAGAGCCAACCATGTGAAGGTGGAAGCTCTTATGGCCCCTCCCCTTCCTCACATCACTCTCAATTCCCCATACCCAATGCATGTACTTGACCAAAAAAACGTGCAAATTCATCCATATTTCATCATGAACTTTCATCTACCATTCATTCAATAAAGGCTAACATTCATTAAACCATTGTTTCATTTAGTCAACACATTCATTCAATAAAAGATAACATTAAATAAACCATTCATTCATTCAATCAACACATCCATTCAATAAAAGCTGACATTCAATAAAGGTCACAGTTTACTACAGCCTTAAACCATTGTTTCATTCATTCATTAAACCAATCATTCATTCAGTGAACACATTCATTCAATAAAAGCTAGCATGCAATAAAGGTAACCATTTACTACACTGAATCATTAAACCATTTCTTACCTTAATTTCAAGAGGCGACTGTGAAGACGAATAGTCATAAAGCATTGTTTCATATATATCTGATTTTCTCAAAACTCGAGAATGAAGATAAAGAGTATTTACACGGTAATTTGTTCCATCCAAACCTATCAAGTGTACTTTTAGGTCAGCAGTATTCTTTTCTCTGAACTGCAGCAGCTGTTTGGCCATTTTCACCCTGTAAATCCTTCAATTTATAGGGTGAAAATGGCCAAACAGCTACTACAATTCGGATTCAAGAATACTGTTGACCTAAAAGTACACTTGATAGGTTTGGATGGAAACCATTTTCAATGTTGATGCCACTACCCTCCTTATTGTCTTACAAAAAGGCATGAGAATGAGGAAAAATACTTAAAATTATGGACTTCACCTTCAAAGAGTGCCTTACAATCACATTGATAAGGAGTGATAAGAAGATCATGACAATCCAATGTGTCAAATCTTAGTTGATAGTGTAAATTAAATACTTATATGGTAAATTTAATATAAGACTTACTTATAGTTGTCTCTTACTCTTTGCATCTTGACACATTTGATATTTTATGGTTGTCTCTACATCCTGACAAAGGAAATTAAAGAAAACATATAATTTGCATCGAAAAAAATAGGGTACGAACTAAACTGAGGAAATTCAAACCTGCGACCTATGTCTAGTCCCAAGGATACCACCTTCAAGCTTGAAGTGCAGTTGACAATGGAAGACACAAGTGTAGTTTATTACCACCGTGCGAATTTAATTTGACCTTTCAATTCCCATCGCCATTTCCTCTCATACGACGTCCCACAACCATTTCTCTTGACACCCACTCTTCATTCATTCCGTATGCATTTCACTATGCAACTGTCTTAGATTCTCACTGCATTTTCCCTCAATTAGTTTATCAATTTAGTATGATCCATGCTCACCATCCGAGGAGTGTTTCCAGCGGTCTTGAATTTCATCCTGGCAATGGTGACGATTCATGGTATTATGTTTAATCCCTTCGACTGCAATATGGAAAACTCATAGTTCACTACGAAGGTTTGTCTGACAAATGTGATGGTTTGGATTCCGTACCCCAGAAGCAATTCCTCGAAGTGTCCCTGAATGGCACCGGGGTTACAGAACGCAAACCATCAAATTTGTTAGACAAACCTTCGTAGTGAACTTTGAGTTTTCCATATTGCATCCAAAGGGAAACATAATACCATGAATCGTCACCGCTGCTAGGATGAAACTCAAGACCGTTGGCAACACTCCTCGGATGACAGGCGTGGGTCATACTGAATTGATAAACTAATTGAGGGAAAATGGAGTGAGAATCTCAGACGGTTGCATAGTGAAATGCATATAGAATGAATCAAGCATGAAGGTGGTAACCTAACATCTCCCATTGTGAAATGCATACAAAATGAATCAAGCTTGAAGGTGGTCTCCCATTGTCAGCTGCACTTCAAGATTAAAGGTGGTAGCCTTGGGACTAGACATAGGTCGCAGGTTCGAATCTTATCTTACTTAAAATGCAAATCCTACAAAAGCACCTTTCTTAAACACCACAATACATGTAAACACCACAATACATTGTTTCTTAATAGTGGTGATATTGTACTTTTGTACATATCTAAGTGTTTGATTAAAAATAATTATATAATATAGTATGAAATTCTAACAATTAGTGAAGAGTGGATTCATCAATTAGTGATTGCTTTGTTTTATTGGTACGTGATTGGTGATGTATAAAAATGAAAAGAAAACATCTCTAACTTCATATATTTTAAGCAATGGCAATAACTAAGCCTCAAATCATACCAATCGCACAAAATAGCATGTGCATTGCATGTGTGAATTAATAAATATTCAAAACCTGGACGCTGAAAATGTAGGAGAAAAATGAAAGATACTCTAGTGTTGTAGCTACTCATTTAGCAATCCTATTGTAACATGAAAGATTGAGTTTGAAGGTTGATGTTATGGTAGAGTAGTTGAATGGAGTGGAAAGTTTGCAAATAATTCATGTATTTGTCTTCAGTCCTGGAGTAGAGCACCTTTAGACCATTTCCTTCTAGTAACAAATAAGTCATTTTCTAAGCACATAATAATCATAAAATGGTTCTAACCAAGAAATGCTATCCTCCTTACTTGCAACAAGAATGTGTATAAGTTAGTTGGTGACTTTGGTTGGTATGTCTCTATTCTAAATGAATATGGAGGCATCCCTCATTGTCTGCATGGTAAAGATGTGGAAAGGCATTTTGGAAAAGACTAAAAATTTGGTTATGTAAATATTTGTGGAGAGAGTAGGGAAAGCATCAAAAGCTACCCAGTTTATGGGAAAGGTGGAACTATTGGCAAACAAGAAAGAGGATTTCAATCTTGTATTTGATCAGAAGCCTTGTAGAATCATGTATGTTCTTTCTCAAGGTAAACAATGACTAGTTATGACAACTTGAAAAGTGCAATATGAAGAGTTGAACTAGCATAAATTTATGGCAACATATTGTGGCGTGTACAACAATCCTGTAGCAGCAAGGCATGACAGCAAATACTCTCATATCTGGAAGAAATTTTGAAGCTTTCCTTATATAGCACATTCACATGAATGAAGATCCTACACAAGCAAATATTAAAATTCCCACGAAGGTTTCACATGAAAGATAAATATGTGCTAGTCATTGAATATGCTCTCCAAGCTAATAAAATACTTGCCAAGCTAAGCAGTATTACCACCAAGCTAAATGTCCACCAAGAAAATGCCTACATGCCATGAGAAAATTCCCACAAGCAATGGGAAATTTCTTCCATGCATAAGAAATGCTTTCCAGAAAAGAGGAAATTCCCACCAGGAAGGTAGAAATGCTCACTACTCATGAAGGAAATGTACACAATAGCCAACATTGATGAGGAAATTCCCTCCAAGCATGAGGAAATGTATACTAGGTAATGAATAAATGACCACCACTCTTGAAGGGAAATCGAATTACAAAGAATGCATGCAAACGAAAATCAAATTTGAAGTTAAATGTTGATGGGGTTCAACATTTTCCTAAGAGACTTGAATTTGTCTAGCATCATCGTGCCCAAGTGGATTTCCAGTCTCATATGTATGCTAATAAGAGAACTGCAAATCCTGAAATTGTTACACATGAATGGGAAATGACATATGATGCAACAATTACTAAAATAAAAAGGGAAGATACACTATTTGATCATAGTACTTGACATTGACATCCATTGGCACACTTTCAAGGGAACTTGTGGACTGGCTTATGATAGAATTGGAGTATTTCTCAAGGGTAGATTGAAAATATTTTTTAGGAAATCTCTAAGGCTGATTTCTGGACATAATTTGGAGAAGGGTTGAGCCACTTGGTTGCAAACCTTAAGATAGATACTCTATTGACATTATCTAAAGATAAACTTGGCTCATCCAATATGGATTTGATAGTAGATATGTGAAGGATCTTCTTGCATAAATTTGAAAAGAAAGGAAGGGCTCAACTTTTTGTGGCCCTCATTTAGTAGGATTATCAACTGTTCGATTTCTGTAATGTGAAGCAATGAAATATCAGGTGTTATCCTCTATTCTAAATGAAATTGGAGGAATCCCTCATTGTCTGCATAGTAAATAGGTGGAAAGGCATTTTGGTTCTATAAATATTCGTGGAGAGATTAGGGAAAGCATCAAAAGCTACCCAATTTCCGGGAAAGGTGGAACTATTGGAAAACCAAAAGATGGATGGTCATCAAATTCTCTTATTTCACTAAAGAGAGAGACACCAAATACCTAATAAGTCAAGCCACCTCAAGCAAGCTCAACACTGTTTCTATTTTGGAAATTTGGTTGTACAAACATAGGAAAAAACTAAACATACAGGAAAGCATAAAGGCTAGTACTGGAGACAAGTAAAGGGATGGAAATTTTTGCAGCTAAAGTTTGAGAGAGGTCATGAGGGCCATTGTATTTTTCCATAGAGCAATAAATCAATCCAGAGTATTCATCTCCCAAATGGAATAATCTATCTTCTATAGGGGGGAAACAGTCTCTTTGATCCTACTATCAATTTAGACTTTTGTACATAACATGATTCACAATTTGATGGAGTTGTTCAAATTAGTCAAGTTGGGGTGCAAGAAGGCACCAAATGTAAATCGGTGAAAGCTAAAATAGATATTCAACATACTACTAAGAAGCATGAATATAAAGGTGATAGCAGTGTATCTCAAACAGCTGAAGTATTAGGTGAATACATAAATTTGGAGGTTGAATTGAAATGCTACCAAGATCAAAATAAGGGCATTGCTGCAAAGTCAAGGGAAGGGGGGTTCTTTATACCATGGAAACAATCGTCTAGATGGGATCAATTGCCTCTATCTTGGAGGATTTCCCACACCAAGATGGAGTTGGGTAATGGCCAAAATGTGTAATGCCCCGTCAATGTTAATGTGATTTGAGGTTTGAGAGAGAAAAAATGGGAGATGGGAGAAGTGTGTAAGGCTCGTTGAATTTGCAAACTCAATCATGTAAATTATTCAAACACAATCAAGCTTGCAGAGGTGTGAGCATTTTACCAAATACATTGTAGGGTTTAGGGTATCTCCTCTGCTCCTTTGCTCTTGTCGATTTCCCACGCTAAAAGAGGATTTCCCAATTTCCCACGCGAGAAGAGGATTGCACGTGGAGGATTTCCCATTCTAATATTTTGCGATGGAGAATGTTGGTGTTCTTGGGAAGGAGAATTCTATCAAGCTTCAGAAGAAAGGGGAAGGTCGCAATGGTCCAAACTTACCACAACCATTCGACATCTTCGAAACCCTTGCAAACAAGAACCACCCATGCCCCAACTCCTTGCTCCAAATATAACCACTCACCCTGCCATAGAGCAGAATAGGATTAACACGATTCCATCATGAATACAAATGAATAAACGAATCAAAATGAAATTTATGGATAGATCAACTGGATTGAACAAACCACTTGCTAGGTTGTTGTTCCATGAGCGGCACGCTTTCCTTATAACCACCATAACAATCAGGGCACGCCTAATTTATGCTCATGGCACAGGCCCCATGACCACCAAAGTTAAACCACTACAGGAGCTCTTCCTACTCCCAAAACTCAAAACAAGTACGAAATGACAAATGAACAAGCCTGCAAGCAACAAAATTGTGGAGTTTTTCCACACTAGCTATAACCACCATAACGATCAGGGCATGCCTAAGCTATGCTCATGGCGCAGGCCCCATGACCATAGCTAGCATTAAACCACTATAGGAGCTCTGACTCCTCCCAAAACTCAAAACAACGAAATGACAAATGAACAAGCCAAGCAACCAAATCATGGAGTTTTGCCACACTAGCTAGCTGGGTACATTTTGATTTTAGGTTTTAGTTAAATTTTTCCAAGTGTTTAAATTTTTGCACCCACCTCATATAGTGATCGCATCTTTTTTCACTGATATCCGCAGGCCGTCGGATATCCGACTGCCAATTATATCAGTTTATTTTTTTTCCATAAAATTTCATAACTTTGATGGTGAATTCCGACTGCACAGACCTTTTCGTCGGATGTTGTCATCGTATTTTGGCCTCAAATCTTGTAGTGAAATCAATGACCTCCTTGAGTTGAATACTTAACTCATTGAGTTTTGGTATTGTCATTCAATATGTCATCTTGGATATTGGTTTTGTACTTAGTTTTAGGGAAATGTTGAAGTCAAGCTCACTTATTGGGGTTGGGGGTAACCCTCGTAACTCATGGGGGAAAACGTCTGCAAAATCATAGAGGATTGGATGTGACATTTCGAAGGTGTTATTTCCTTCTCTTGTTTCTTCTACAACATAAATCCTGCACCCTTTCCTCATACATTTCTTTACCTTGGCAGCTGAGATAAACCGTAGAGAAATGTCTCGCTTAAGCCCCTCAATCGCTACTAGCTCTCCTAAATCATTATTGCAAAAAATATTCTTCTCATAACAATCAACTAGGGCTTGATGTCATTCCAACCAATCCATTCCCACTATCACCTCATATGCACCTAAAGAAGTGGTATATAGTTTCATTTCAGTACAAACACTTCCTATTTTAATTATACAATTCTTTACAAGGAGAGATATTGGTTTCTTATGTCCTTAAGCCATCTCTACTTGGTCAAAAAGACTTTGATCTTGGGATTCCAACCCACATCTCCCTAGTTCTAAAGGGGATATGAAACGATTTGTATCCCCTGGCTATATTAAAATTCAAAAGGGAATGTCCTTGAGCATACATGTTGACTAGATGATTGTATCCTCATGTTATTCTTGGTGATGGTTGATTTCTACGTAAATTCAATGTCTCGTCCTTACTACCTTTCAAGGTTTGAACTTATGTCACCATGTAGAATGAGGGTCATTGAAAGAAACCATCCTAACAAGATTTGACTTTCATGGATAATATCTTATTGTCATAGACTATGATCCCTCCTTCACTGGTAATTTCTGGCAATGATTATTTCATCTCCAGGGCTCTTAATTGAATCTCAATAATACCTATCACCCCCAAATTGGCAGTTAGACTCAAAGTTTGAACAAATTCCTGGAAACATATTTGTAGTGCTGTAATAAAAAGAAACAATCTCAATGTGCTAAGTAGTTACCTCTAGATAAATGCTAGTACAATCATATATTATTTATAATTGGATAAAGGCTAGTTGTCTTTTTTCAAAGAAATAGGTTCATAGTCCAAGATCAAAAATATTTAAAAAGAATGGAAATCAACCCCTTTTAAATAACCAGGTTTTGTATACACATTTGATAGAATACACATGCAGTTCACCTTGAAATTATGTCAATAAAAACTAAAAACTAGATGAGTAATCATAAAATATTGTAAACCCTTTCTTCTTACCAAAGACAATAATAGTCGATATATTGATTTTTATGTCATTTAAAACCTTCAATATTTTTAATAACCATTTTAAATATATAAAAAATCATTTAAATCTAAAAATAATATTTTTTAATTATATTTAATTATATAAAAATTTATTTAAATTTAAAAATAATATCTTTCTATAATATAATAATAATTTTTAAAATTACAATTTTTCTAATCTAAATGAGAGATTTAAATAATACACCACTTCGAAAAAAAGAAAAAATATATTTTTACCAATTCTAAAGGACAATACCATCAACCATTCCAAGTTTTAGTTTTTTATTTTAATATATAAATATATATATAACAGGTGAGTGAGAACAGAAGAAACCCAAACCATGCATGTGCCTACCTTGGGGAAGAACTTGGCTCTGCCCTGCTGCGCCATGATGTGCAAAAAACTGCAGATGATTAAGAGTCTTGAGCCTTGCACACCAACCTTCAGACTTGCGCAACTGCCTTGTGTCGAATGCCATTGTGCCTTTATCAATATATATATCGAAAGATATAAAACAGAAGTCATTGCGTTAAGGATGTCAAGAATTGAAAATAGAGAACTATTGGTAGGGCGCTTAGAGTGGTCAAAGCCCTTACTAAAGGTGCTTAATGCTAGCGCTCTCCTTCAATATAAGGGATCTAGGGGTAGGCCCAGACAACTCACCCTCAAAAGGCTAGTCGAGTTACAGAAACCTAAGGTCCTTTTACTTCAAGAAACGATGATGGAAGGTTTGAGAGCAATAGAGGTGATAAAAAGTCTCTTTAAAGACTGGAACGTGGAAGCAACAGATGTTGAGGGCCACTCCAGTGGTTTACTCATAGCTTGGAGCCCTGAGCTAAACCTCCTCTCATATTCTGTGTTCAATTCGGAACTCAAAACGGATCTAGAGATCCCGGCTTTAAACCAACACTTTTCCTTTCTCAATGTTTACAGACCTTTTCATGATCGTAAGGCGTTCTGAGAAAAATTGAAACACTCGGGTGCATTGGATTCATCCAGGCTCATCTTAGTCGATGACCTCAATCTAACCCTAGGGGTTGGGGAGTTTTGGGGCAAGAACGTCCGACTTGATTCTCTAGCCCCTTTCTTCAATAATTTGTTCGAAGAGAAGAACCTGGTGGAAATCTAGCTAGTTAAACTTACTCCAACTTGGAGGAACAATAGAGGAGGAGACTGGGCAATTTCCAAGAGGTTGGACAGGTTCATTATTTCTGATGATATGTTCCAGCTTCGGCTAATTTTCCGCATTTCTGTGGAAGTGAGAGGTTCCTTTAATCATAGACCAATTTCTTTGTCTATCTCTGCTCCAGAAAAATATCCACCTGCTCCTTTCAGATTCAACCCCTCCTGGCTAGAATCTGAGGATTTTTGCAATTTGGTTAAGGAAAATTGGACAGCTCTAGCCCACTCGCCGAACATTTCTTTCATGAAACAGTTTGATAAAATATTATCTTGAATCAAGACTCTTTCCAAAACATGGGGAAGAAAACAGGAAGAAAATGATCAAAGGGAACTGAATTCAAATTAAAGGAGTTTTTTAACACAACTCCCAATGGGATTTTCTCCAATGAACAACTACTCGCTCTAAAATATTCGGAATGGAAAAAAGCCTCACTACTAGCAAAACAAGAAGCGTTGTGGAGGCTGAAGAGCAAAGCACTATGGATAATGGAGGGTGATAAGAACTCCAAATTCTTCCATCGATTTGCAGCGCACAGGAAGAACATCAACATATTATTGGAAGTCAAAGACGATCAAGGGAACCTCGCACTGTCTTTTTAGGAGAAGGCTAAAGAGGTTGAGAATCATTTCAAGGCTCGTTTCACTGCTCCCCCAGGCTATCCGATAACTGAAATATTAGAGGTAATTAATCTCTTTCCCATCCTTCTTACTGATGAAATGAAAGATGATTTATCAATGGAGGTTACTGAGGAGGAGATTCTTTCAGTCCTCCAATCTTTTCATAAAGGAAAAATCCCTGGCCCAAATGGATTTATTGTTGAATTCTTCTTAGGGTTTTATGATTTGATGAAATTGGATTTGCTCAAGGTCGTTAGAGAATCTCAAACTTCAGATAAAATTTTGGGGACCTTTAACTCTACCTTCATTACCCTAATCCCTAAAAAATAGAAAGACAAGACCTTTGAAGATTACAGACCTATAGCATGCTGTAACATGATCTACAAGATAATTTCTAAGGTTATTGACCAAAGATTGAAACCTGTCCTCAGCAATATAATCTTAGAAGAACAGTTTGGCTTTCTTTTTGATAGACAAATTCATGATGTTGTGTCAGTAGCTCAAGAAGCTTTCATTCCATCAAGAAGGAGAAATTTCCAACTCTGGATTTAAAACTAGACCTCTCCAAGGCTTATGACAAAGTTAATTGGACTTTCCTCCAACTTCTTCTAATCCAGATAAGAATTCCATTACCACTGGTTGATTGTATTATGGGATGCATTCACTCGGATTCTTATGTTGTCTTGATTAATGTCTCTCCATCCCCTTTCTTTCATCCAACCCAAGGCATCCGAAAGGGTTTCCCTTTGTCCCCTTTTATTTTTCTTCTTGTAGACGATGCCCTGAGCCGACTGATTCACAAAGCCAAGTCAAATGGGGTGATAAAAGGAATCAGTATCTCCAACTCAGTCACTCTGACTCACACCTTATTCGTACATGATGTTTAACTAATCGGGGAAGGAACCCTTGGTAATTTTGTTGCCTTTTCAAAAATTATGGATTTATACAAGAGTGCAACAGGTATGGTAATCAATACGGAAAATTCCAGACTGGCTTACAACAACATCTTAGAGGAAATGAGGGAAACCCTAGCCCTTTATTCTCCCTTCCCTCTATCTGCTCTCTTTGATGGCCTAAAGTATCTAGACTTCTCTCTCAAAACTAATGCTTATGCTTTCCAGGATTGGCTTTGGTTATACAAAAAGATTGAAAATCAAATTTCTATATGGGCTAACTATTTTCTTTCAAGAGGAGGCAGGTTAATCCTATTAAATTCGGTTCTCCAAAGAATCCTAGTTTACTTGGCTTTGATAGCATACATTCCAAAAGGGATCTTAGTCAAGATCAGGAAAAAATGTTTCTCTTTTCTATGGACGACAAGCAAGCAAAAAGAAGGTATTCCCCTGGTCAACTGGATGACCCTTTCCATGACTAAGTCTATGGGAGGATGGGGGACTAAGAATCGAGATCTCTTCTATAGATCACTAGCAGAAAAAACCATCTGGAGACTAGAAGAATCCCCCAATTCTTTGTGGGGAAGACTTTGATTTCCAAATATTGCCACCCTCTTTCTGTAACTGACTGGTCCAAAAGTTTGAAAAAATGCTCAATAGGATGGAAGGCGTTGGTATTGGATTTCCCACTAATAGGAAATTGGGTGGCATGGAGAATAGGGGATGGTCCTTGTGTTCAGATCAAGGAGGACCCCTGGGCTGGGGCTGGTGAAATTTACAAACTCTCTGCTGATATTCTAAGGGATCTGCATTCCAAAGATATTTTTACGCTGAATAATAAATGCGACATACACAACAAAGAAAGAAGCAGATGAGGTTGGAAATCAGCCTCACAGTTGGGCTTGGAAGGAGAGAAGGAAGAAGAATGGAACCAGTATATAACCCTCTTAAAAAAATACTATATCTTTCTCAAAGAAGGAGATCTAGACAAACTAGTCTAGACCAAGAAAAACAAAGATGGTTCATTCTCTACAAAAATTGGATACGAAGCAGCAATAGATTCTTTGGAAAGTACAGAATGTTGTCTATGGTGGAACAAAATTTGGAAAATCTTTGCCCCCCTAAAAACCATTATCACTCTCTAGATGGCCTTAAGTACCAAACTTCTCACTTGGAATAACCTATGGAAATGAGGTTTTCAAGGACCTGGTATCTGTGTTCTCTGCAATATGGATGAGGATTCGATCTCACACATTTTTTGCCATTGCACATATGCAAGATATGTTTGGAAGAATGTTGTTGAAAGTTTGAACTGTTCGATACAAATACATCAAAGGTCGCTAGAAAAGAATGTAATTGACTCGTGGAATGATCACAGGGTATGTATATTCCAAGCCTATCCTACTCTTTTCATTTTCACTATTTGGGAAGCCTGAAACAAGCTGATTTTCCATGACACTTTCATCCCTCCAGACATCTCATTTCTGATTTTGTTGCAGAAAACAAAAGAACATAAGACCCAGCCTTCAGGAAAACCTCCAAGAGTTCTTTCTCACCCATTCATCAACAGAGAGATTCCCTGGGCATATTTTGATGGTGCGAGTCAGGGTTCCCCCCCTCTAGGTGGTGCTGGAGGAATCATACATTTCTCAAACACCAAGAAATGGGATATCAAATTCGCACCAGGGAATACTTCAAATAGCAAAGCAGAGCTAACAGCATTATGGGTAATCGTGCTGATTTCATTGGAAAATTAGGTGAAGCATTTACAACTATTTGAAAATTCCAAGATGATTATTGCTTGGGAAAATGAGAAAATTAAAATTAATGCTCCTCACTTACAACACCTCCTCCATGCCATCAGAGCTCTCATCTCCAACTTTGATCATGTTAAGTTCTCACATGTTTATCGCGAACTAAACTCTGAAGCTGATCACTTGTCAAATATGGCTCTTTCTCTACCTCCTGGACTGATCGAGGTGGAAGGACAAACAAACAATCAGACACACATTCACCAAGTGTTGGAGGTTCAGAAATAGACAGGAAATATTTTTGCAGTAATATAGAAAGGAAAGACAGTGTGTGTCTAGCTTTGTTTTTGTAAGCCTATATGGCAAGCATTTGTATGAATATGTGAAACAGTAGTGTAACCATTTTTTATATATAATGAATTCCCTCGAGGACAGTTCACGGTCACTCTTTATTTAGAGTGATTGATATTTTACATTTGGAATATATATAAAATGGGTGATTATATAGAATATTTAATTAAATATTAAATATATGATGATGTTGTTGATGATGACGATGATGGTGGTGGTGGTGGTGGTTAAATGTACATGAATTTGGTCTAGTAGATGAAGAGGAATTAATTATTTGGATTGCTTTAGAAAATTATTTCTATAATAAAATTTTTTAGCAAGAATCATTCTTAGGTCACCATATTTTTAAGATGTTAAAAGAATAGGGGGGTTAGTATTGTAGAAAATATTACGAAATTGATATCAAATGTGGGTGTACGCATGGCACTCTTAGAGAAAGTGATTTTCATCATCAACGCTCATAGTATCATAGAGATGCAAATCCTTTTCACCTACGGTGTTTTAGGAATTGTGCAACACACTATTTCACTATGAATCTCATGGGAGTTTTTTTTATATTGGCTATATTACTTTTCTTCTTCGAACTCGTTAACATAGAGACATACTTTTGATCTTCCAAATTAGGGTAAATGACCACCTTATAATATCTTAATTTGGGTTAATGACCACCTTATAATATCTTAATTTTCTTTTAACCTCTAAATCTTTATCATTCCAAATTTTATCTTTAAACGTAGATGTGATAGTATTTTTAATGTTGTTAGTATTTTGCAAAGTGGCATTTTCCTCAATCCTCCAATGGTTTAACTGAGCCATGGTGTCTTTATACTAGCCTCTCTTCATTCGTAGATGGTCTTGACTAGATTTTAAAGCAATTTTAGGGAGTCTCTAGTATCTGATGGTATTTATCATGTACTTGTACATCAGGTAACTATTCATAGTGATGCTTTTGATGGGGGAAGATCCACTTCTAAAAGAAGAATAGGATAGCATATTGCTTTAAATTTTGAGGTTATACATGATAAATGCTTCTGAATTTGCTCAATATTTCTCCAGTATTCTCTAGAGATGTTGCAACCCCAATCTTCACAATTGTATAAGATAATGGGAGTGACAAAAATTTTAAATAGGAACTTCTTTTTAACCCACATCACGAGGTTTTCTTATTTACAATTGTTTTCTAGACCAAAATAAGTTTTCCACCCTTTATTAATTTTGTTATCAATGCCATAGTTCCAATTGAGGTTGTGATGGATACCAATTTTGAGATATTTGTAAGAAAACACTACCACCAAGTTGTATTGTTATATACAAAATTAGCATAACTATATTTCTTGGACTTCATAATCGGGTGAATCCATGAATATGGGTGTCTATTTTGGGGGGTCCCGTGAGAAAATAATTCTGAGTTCTTCATGGTTTCCATCTTTGGGTGAATAAAAGTGATATTTTTGTTTGGAATTTCACTTTTCACTAAAAAACAAACTTTTAGAGAATTATGTTAGCTTGCTATCCATATGTTTTTCAATTTTTTATATTGAGATTTGATATGTCAATTCGGGAAATGTTTGACAGTGTGTTCTTATAAAATGAAAGGACTACAAAATAGCCATGTTTTGTCGCACACGTAAAATCATTGTTAAACTTGTATTTTGAAAAAAACAAATATGTTATGACAATCTATACACAATATACTACTGCATGACTATACGTTTGTAACAAATGGATCTATATACTAATTATTATATTTATTTGAATTGATCAATGGGGAAACCTTGTCGATTTTCAACATATTTTTTGTCACAAAACTTTTCTCTCAATTAAATATAAAACTAAAAATTCTATGAATATCGTTTTGAAGTAGACACGCCAATTAACTGCACCATAGTTTTCTCAATTTTTTTCATGGTATATTTTTAAAGTTATGGATTTTTCATTTCACCGTATTTTGAAAGAGATGAAACCAAACTCGACACCTGTTAAGAAAACAAACAATTTAAAAATATCACATATTACCTATACACAACAAAATCTATATATTCGGAAAGTAGATTCAATAACGAAACTAATGGTATCAAGTCCAATAGTCGCTTTGTAGTGTAAGAGATCATTTTTACCTTCCGAAAATGGAGAAACCTGAACACTATGAGGGAAAATCAGATTTTCAGGTTTCAGAGGTTCTTCGGTCGAATAATTATTCGGCCGAATAACTGTTTTCCGTAACGACGACGTCAATTAAAGAAAAGGTTATTCAGCCGAATAACCAAACATAAAAAAAAACTCGTCGGCCGAGAAAAAAAAAAGTTCTTGTCTAAACTTATATAAATAAAACTAAATACTTTAATTAATTTCGCATACTTCTGGTCAGAATATTTTTGAAGGGATTTTCTAAGGAGCTTTTTTTGCAAAGGGAATTTTTTTTATAAGGTATTTTTTTTCTTACTTCTTTCTAAGGAATACATTGAAATAATGTTTTTCTAAGGCATTTTTGCAAAATGAGTTTTTATTCCAAGCTTTTTGCATTCTTATTTCTTTGCAATGGGTTTTTTTTCCAATGATTTTCTAAGGAGTTTATTTTGCAAAGAGAGTTTTTTTTATGAAGTATTTTTTTTCTTACTTCTTTCTAAGGAATACATTTAAAGAATGTTTTTCTAAGGCATTTTTGCAAAATAAGTTTTTATTTCAAGCATTTTGCACTTCTTATTTCTTTGTAATGGGTTTTTTTTCCAAAATGGTGATTTTGAAAAGTTTTTATTCCAAGTTATTTTTCAAAAGAGTTGTCTTTTTCTTTCTTATTTATTTGAAAATGAGTTTTTTCAAAGTTTTTTTTTTCTAGGTACTTTTGCAAAAAACATTTTTTTACAAAGTATTTTACAAGTGATTTTTTCAGAAAATGTTTTTTCCCAAAGCGTGCATTTACAGAGTTTTTATTCCAATGCATTTTTGCAAATAAGATTTTATTTCAAGTTATTTTTACAAAGGAGATGTATTTTTCCTTTTTATTTCTTTGAAAATGGGTTTTTTCAAAGTCTCCCAAGTTATTTTTGCAAAAAAAGTTATTTCGTTGCAAGGGTTTTTACAAAGAAATCTTTTTCCTAGGTATTTTTTTAAAGAAGTTTTTTTTTTTTTTCTAGTGGTTTGACAAAAAAGATTTATTTAGAAAGTGTTCTTATTCCTTTCCAATGGGTTTTTTCAAAGGTAATTCATTGTCAAAGAGTTCTTATTTCATTCAAAGAAGGTTCTTTTCAAAGGAAATTTGTTTCCAAATACTTTTTTTTCAAAAGACTCTTACAAGATTTTGATAAGGTGAAGTAAATTTCAGTTCATGTGTTTGTAAATTTCGTAACTGTTTTTAAATCTTCATTTTTTTTTTTACAATAAAATGATGATTCTTTAATTTATCATTTATAGATTAAACAATCATGGGCAGTAAGAGAAACCATCAAAGAAACTATGATCGTAAACGTGCTGATGATGATGATAATAGAGAAAAGAAAAAACTTAAATATCATGCCAACAAAGCAAGCCTTGTAGAAACGGAAGCAACGATTATTGAAGATACAAATACAGTTTTACATGATAATGTTGATGAAATGGAAATTGAAAATAGTGTACAAGAAGAACAAATTGAAGTTGAAGAAACCATTGTTGAAGATGTAAATAGTGATTTACATACTAATGTCGATGAAGTCAATATTGAAGATCAAGTTCGAGAACCAGAAATTGGACCAGGTATGTATATATCATGTATTTTTCAAATTCATTTTTTATAATGAATTGTATTTTTGGATACATGTTTTAAATTAAATTTAACTTAATGTATAGGTACTTTCACCATTGATGATGAAATGTTAGAAAACGTTAATTGCAAAAAATATGGAAAAAAAATACCCATACATGCTGCACGATATCGGGCTGAAAAAATTTATGATGATGTTCTGAAGAATTATTCAGCAACAGGACAAGCACAAATTTTGAGATGTTTATTAGTGACCAAGAAGTTAGAAGATGCTACGTCATTATTGGGTATTCACAAGGCGACCAAAGAGTCGAAATTAAAACATAATGTGATAGAAAATATATGTGAGCAATAAAAAAGTTTGGAAAATCTAGGAAGAAAGACATTAGTACTACACGAAGAGCAATTCATACAGCAATTATTTCGACTAGTACTAAACAAAAACGTTTGACAACACAGCTAGCAAAAACAGTTGGAACCTCAAGAAAGACATTATACAAACATATCAAATTTAGAATGCAAATAGATAAAAATGATGAACTTGATTGCTGGGCAATTATTTGTAGACAGCCTTACAAAGATAGAATGGGTGCAGGTGTTAAAGATATTGTACGAGAATATTGGTTGACACATGCTCGAGTTTCACAAAATTCAAGAGATGTAATACAACAAAGAGTATCACGAAGAGTATATGTAAGCAGTCCACAACATATAATGGATATGACACAAGTACAATTGTTCAATAAATTCAATCAAGATCATCGTGGAATTAATATGTCAATCACTAGATTTGTGCAACTAAAACCATGGTATGTTAGACCTATTACTATCCATGGCACATGTTGTTGTCGGTATCATGTGCAATTTCAATTATATTACGACACATTTCTTGAATTTAGTAAAATGTTTTGGACAAATTCACCACCTCCGCCCACAATACGTGAATTCATATCTCAAACCCTATGTGAGAGAAATCACGATAAAGTATTTTATAATAAGAAATGTGTCAATGGAAAACATTGTAATTGTTGTGGAAATTTGGTTTTATTCCACAATAAATATACTATCAATACTGATCACTTGCTTTCAAATGTCACCATTGATTGGAGAAGATATGAATACATTACAAGTACTAGTGATGTACATTCCAAAAGGATTGATTTGCGAGAAGATAAAATAGGTGTGACAGATTTTCTCAAGAAATTCGAAAGTGAAATTTATAAATACACCAAGCATTCACATAGAGCACGATGGCAAGAACTTCAATTCAAACAGTCTCATGAAATTTTTCCACCAGGAACAATTTTTTCAGTGGTTGATTTTGCAGAAAATTACACATTTGCTGCACAAAAAGAGATACAGAGTGAATACTATCATTCTGACCAAGTTTTGATATTTGTCCATGTTTTATATAGACATTCTGAACAGAATGTTGATGGCATTGAAAGCACGTGACAATCGAGATGTGATTAAAAAATATCACTTTTATATCAGCGAAGATCATACACACGATACACATTTTGTTCAGCATTGTATTGAAAGTATTTTCTACAATTCATTAAAGGGACGTAACATTAAATTCAATGAGCGTTGGATATAGTCGGGTGGATGTGTCTGACAATTTAAATCTTCGCGATCATTTTATTGGTTATGTCGACTTCATAAAGCATTGAACATTAAACATCGCTGAAATTTCTTTGAAACTGGTCATGGAAAATGTGAACATGATGGTGTAGGAGCATGCGTAAAAAGAGCACTTCGAAGATGGCAAATGAACCATATTTTTGCACGATTCCATTCAACTGCATAGGTTGTCCAATGGTGTAAATCACATCTAAACCATGACTATAATCAACAATCAAAAGATGTGCATAGGTATGTACACACAAATGTTTTAATTTATATTTTATTGTCAATTTAAAAAAAAGTATGTACCTAACATCAAAATTTGTCATTTGTGTAATAGATTTTTTTGGCTTGTTGGGGTCTAAGATATAAATAGATCAATACCATATGACGCTAGCACCATACATGGGACTAGAGATTTTCACTCTATTCAAACAAAAGCCTTCCAAAACATTTATGCATTTGACAGTAGAAAGTAATCATGCTTTTGTCATATTTGCACTAAAAATATTGAATCTATAGAAGTTTGTGAAAACATAACGAACAACTGCGTAAAACATTGCAAACACATAGAGATTAATCCTAAAGGAAAAATGCCACTAGCAAGCATAGAAGAATTAGAATTAGAGGAAATAGCAATATCATATAATGGCGACAGAATTTCAAATCTTGTTAGAGAAGATAATAATCAAATAACACTATTTTGTCGATAGTTCATTCTTGTCCATCACCTTATACACATGTTTATTAGTCAATTTAATTGAATTAAAATTTCTAACGTCAATTGTAATTTGCACAAGAGATGTTTTTGTTGTGATTGCACTTGTAGACAACAACAAAAATGTGAAGTATTATTTGATGCGATGCACTGAAGGAGAAATGAAGTTATTGGAAGACTACAATGACAACGGATATACATACGAGAGAGAATCCATCATTTTAAAGTGCTATTTTTTTCAGCAGACCCATATGACTCAAAATTATGTGTACTTTCAGGATTATGAACCTGATGTTATATGTTGTCAATATAGTCATTTAGTATGTGTATCTCGAATCAAATTGGTTCAAGTTCCATCGAAAAAACAATAAAAAAATAAAAAAATGGAAACTATCCAAATATGACCATGAACGGATAATTGAGGACGGCATTCCATTGTGATGTTTTTAAAACTATATAAAAAATTAATAGATCAATGGTTTTTTCCATGTCATTGTCAAATATTGTGTACAATATATTTTTTTCTTTCTATGTCTATGATCTTGAAAGGAACTGGAGTATAATAGTTTAAATGATCATATTCTAGTATGCTGAAATTTGAATTCAAAAATTATTTGGTAGTGAAAACCTCAATGTGTAAAATTTTTGTCTTAATTCTATATAAAAATACTTTATTCGGGTCCCCATATGTCTATTATACCACTTAAGGGATAAGATAATGGATCTGTGGCTGTCGCCACTCTCCGCCCCGAATCTTTAATTTAAAATATCGCTTGTGTAAGTTCACATAACTAAAATCATCGAAAATGGAGACAATGATCATTTGATTTTTAATCACAAGAAAATATTCCAGGATTGTGAAGCTTATGCTAAATTAGATGAATGATTATTTACAACAAATTGATGAAAATTCATCAAATCGTTGTCTAAAATCATTGCTCTAATTTAGCACAAGCTTCATAATCCTGTAATCTTCGCTTATGATTAAAAAACAAAAATCGTTATCTTCATTTTCCATGATTTCAGTCGCATCAAATGTACCTGGACATTGAAAATAAGAATTATTAATTAAAAATTTATATCAAAATTTGAACCTAATATTCATTTTTCAACTTCCTAACATTCATATTTCAATCAAAACTTCCTAACAAATTACTGAACTTTGATCTCCGGTAACATTCATTTTTAAACTTCCTAACATTCATATTTCTATTAAAACTTCCTGACATTCCTAAACTTCCTAACATTCAAAGATAACAATCATATTCTTAACATTCAATCTTAACATTCATTTATTCATTGCACCTTATCATAAATTCCTTAGCATCCATTCTTAACATCACATTCATTCTTAACATTCCTATCAAAATTTAAACTTAAAATTCAGATTTTAATCAAAACTTCCTAACATTCCTAAAATTTGAACTTAACATGTTTATTTTTAAGCTTCCTAGTTCATCCATATTTCTATCAAAAATTCTAACATTCCTAAACTTCCTAACATTCAAAGATAACATTCATGTTCTTAACATTCATTTTTAAACTTCCTAGTTCATCCATATTTCCATCAAAATTTCTAACATTCCTAAGCTTCCTAGCTCATCCATATTTCTATTAAAACTTCTAAGATTCCTAAACTTTCTAACATTCAAAGATAATATTCATGTTCTTAACAAATTCATTTTTAAACTTCCTAGTTCATCCATATTTCCATTAAAACTTCTAATATTCCTAAACTTTCTAACATTCAAAAATAACATTCATGTTCCTAACAAATTCATTTTTAAATTTTCTAGTTTATCCATATTTCTATCAAAACTTCTAACATTCCTAAACTTCCTAACATTCCTAAAATTTGAACTTAACATATTCACTTTTAAGCTTCCTAGTTCATCCATATTTCTATTAAAACTTCTAACATTCCTAAACTTCCTAACATTCAAAGATAACATTCATTTTTAAACTTCCTAGTTCATCCATATTTCCATCAAAACTTGTAACATTCATAAACTTCCTAACATTCAAAGATAACATTCATATTCTTAATATATTCAATCTTAACATTCATTCACATTTCAACCAAAACTTCCTCATTCATGAACTTTAAACCTATGTTCATCTATTTATAAACTTCCTTTAACATTCATAAACTTCATAATATTCAAAAATATCATGTTTTTAACATTCTTGATCTTAACATTCATTCTTACATATTCATTCATTCATTTAAACATGCAAATACATATTCTAAACTTTTAAATCACACCAAGTATGCTAAATAAACAAAAATAAGTAGATCATTTAAAGCAAGTTCACAAAATATATAAGTTCAAAGGACATGTATATAATCCTCAAAAAAATATTCATGAACATGTGAGTTCAATGTACATATATGTATCTAGTCCAAAAATAAATCTCCTTAACATGTCCAAAACAAATCTTTGCAATCTATGCATATCAACAAAAATAAAATGTCCACCATGCTCTCCTCCATGAGAGCCTCCCCCTGGACTCAACCCACCCTGCAACATGTATAAAAGCAGATTATGAATATCATTTAAATTATTTAAACTAAATTTAGAAAATTAAAATATTAAACTTATATATCGAAAAACAATTCAATTATTAACAAAATTACATCAAATTATCCAAAAACTTGTCCACCACCATCCTCCAAAGGATTTTTCCCTTTGCCTCCAAGAAATTTAAGAGACCCAAGCTGCAACATGTATAAAATCAATTTATGAATCTTATAAATTACTTGAAGAAATTTTAACTATATCCATAAAAATTAAAATATTAAACTTATATCAAAGATCAATTCAAGTGTAAACAAAATTACCTCCGTGCCAATATCTACTGCATGAAGCAAATAACCTATCTCTCCCCCCTAAAATTTAAATTGTGTTAATAAATAAAACATAACACAAACCAAAAAAATTACTATGCCAATTAACTTAAAACTAAAACAAAAATATTAAAAAAACATTAGCTCACAATAGATGGTAAATCATTTATAAAGTTTGTATCTAAAGAAACCTGCATGGATAAGTCAAATTAACAATAAGATGCATAGTTAAATTAAAATTCAAAATATATATATATATATATATATATATATATTATATCAAGTTCAAATATAATTACAAATATGTAAATAATAAATATACCTCTCAAATATCCTCTATATTTTCGCTAGTCGAAACATGGAAAGAATGTTCATTCATCATTCTTGAAAAGTGAAACCAATAAACATTTACATAACATGTACCTATTACTTTACATCAAAAAATATAATTTATCATTCATACAATGTAACAAAAAATTCAATTCAAAATGAATAAAAGATTAAATTAAGATCAAGTCATATCATAATCAACAAACCTCTCCCAAACTCGATGTGTCATTGGATATAACATTTGATGCCAGGTTGCGACAAAACTTGGCATATGCCCTGAGATCTTCAATGCTCATTTCATCTATCTCATCATTAGTTTTGTAAACAAACTTTTGGCGAATAATAGAACGAGCCCTTTCTCAAACCAATCCTACATCTACTCCAACTAATGCTGATGATAAACCATCGCCAAAAAAATTCCTTGCAATTGTCCCAAGTTGAGATGTGGGCTCTATCTCTGATCTTAATGCCACCAACCTGGGTGGGCGAGATATCTAGGGTGGAGGTCGAAGAGTTGTAAGGTCTCTAAGAGCACCTTTTCGATTATATATTCGACCATTTCCAACTCCATAAAATTATGAATAAACATCAGTATAGTCTGGCTTCATATTTAAGAAAAACTCAGCATAAAAAAATCTAACAAAATATTGAGAAACCTCATCGTTCCATGGAAATCGACCATAGGCTGTGAGAAACCAATCATAGAGTAAATGTGCAAGATCAGGATGCTTGAAATATTGCACTTTCAACATTTCTCGTTTTAGACCTTCTTTGAAGTTAAACATTGATTTGGACTGTTCTTTCGTCACTTTCTCCTTCACAACAACCCACTTGTCTGGACCCATCACTTGTTCCCTTTGTCTTCGCATCAAATCAACAAAACGATTTGTAGTTGGTCCAAGATTCTCATATGCCTGAATGAATTTTTGTAGTGATCCCAAAACAATCTCCAAACTTTGTTTACTCTCTGGAGGGAGATTCATAGTAGACAAATCATTTTCCAACTTGCCGTAGTGGGATCTACATCTTTCAAGAGTCATTTGATGATCACCACTTTCCCATGGAAGCTCCCGAGGTAGATCAGATGGATATGTTGTAATGGGTGTACAACCCTCAGTTAATTCAATATATTGTGTCCTGGCTCGACCATCATCACCTTGTGTAGAATGATGAGCCTCTTGAGAACCTTGCTCTGCACCCTCATCCATCTCCCTTGCTCGCTCTGTCTCCCTCCCTATAGAATTACAAGCATCTTCTGAACCATGCTCTGCTTCAAATAAAAACAAAGTTTTGTTTAAACACAAGTACAATTTTTTCGTACACAAAAAAACAATTTTATGTACACATTAAAAGATCGATATTCATATACCAATAGAGGGTCGAGATTGGCATTCTCCCACGTAAGATATAGGGGAATCATTTGTACTCCTTTCGCCTCGTCGATGATCAAGTGAATGTGAACTATACAATAAACTAGAATCCCGAGGGGAAGTTGACAACCTCCGATTATCACTTGTAACACCAACCCCATAAGACTGTGAAGACCTCCTACGCTTTCGCCTCAAAGACTTCTCTCTTTCCATTTGATATAATTTCTACACTTGCACAAATATCAACTGATTACATATTCAAATTCTACAAATTCTAAAACCTAGCTGCTAAAGAGACTAAGTTATTTAATAAGGTCCTAGATTTACCTAATATCATCTAATAGTTCTTAAAAAGAGTATAGCTAATATTGTTGGATGTGTGAAGAATTAATGTACCAATCTTCTAAGTGTTTTTGATGTTTAAAATGAATGGAACCAATATAGTTAAATACTAAGTGAAAGGTTCATTTCTTTATGTCAAAGAATGAGTTCATGAACCTGTTAACTTTTAATTTAAATCTTAAATTAATAACTTAACTGATATTTGAATACTTTAAACATAAATTATATCTACAAATATTTTCATTATTCCATAGAATAAAAAAAATTGACAATTCATGGTAGTATGTTTCGAGTTTGACATGTTTCCCAAATTTCCCATGTTCCACAATGGTCTTGAGTTTCAACTTGATAACGGTAACGATTCTTGGTATTATGTTCTCCAAGTTTGACATGTTGCAACCAAAGAAAAACATAATACCAAGAATGGCCACCTTTACAAGGCTAAAACTCAAGACCATTGTGGCCTAATATTATCTAATAGTTTTTAAAATGACTATGACTATTATTGTTCGGATGTATAAGGAATTACTGTACCAATCTTCTAAGTATTTTTGATGTTTAAAATGAATAGAGCAAATATAGTTAAATACTAAGTTTAGTGTTACATCTAGATAATATTTCTAGAAATTCTAAAACCTGGCTGCTAAAGAAACTAAGTTAAATGTAATAAAGACCTAAATATACTTAATATCATCTAGTAATTCTCAAAATGACTATAACTAATAAGGAATTAATGTGTCAATTTTCTAAGTGTTTTTGATGTTTAAAATGAATAGAACCACTATAGTTAAATACAAAATGAAGGGTTACTTTTCTTTATGTCAAAGAATGAGTTCATGAACATGTTAACTTTTAATTAAAATCTTAAATTACTTACTTAGTTTCTATTTTAATAATATTTAAACATAAATTGTATCTACAAGTACTTCCATTATTCCATACAATCTTAAAATATTAACAATGCATGGTATTATTTTTCACCAGTTTGGCTATGTTTCAGAAATTTGCCATGATGCAAAATGGTATTCAGTTTCGTACATAATAGAATTGACTTTTGTTATTTCATAGTACATCTAAATTAAAGTTTATTCATGTATATAGTTTAGTTGTACCTAAAGTCAATTTTAAAGTTTTGTTGTATCCAAAGTAGAGTTTAATCGTTTAAAGTTTTGTTGTATCTATAGCTATGCATTAACACAGTTTGTAATAGAACTAATATATTGATCTCTGAACTCTGTCAACGTAGACAGAGTTCATGAACTCTGTCCATGTCCATGTTGACAGAGTTCAGCCAATAAGACAAGCCTATATATAAAAGGGATATATCATTTGCAAATACAATTACAATCCTACTTTTATTTTCATTTCTAAACACATAAGCAAAATCAATAATTTAACAAAAAAAACTAACTAAACACTACATATATTTCTCTTTTTATATTTAAATTTAAATCATTTTCAACATACGATTTGGCCAGAGTTCAAGTTAAACCTTTTAATACTAATCCACACTATCTGTGACTAATAAGTATCATTACCTATGCTAGTTCATGAACTCTTCCCAATTGGACAGAGTTCATGAACTCTGCCAAATTGGACAGAGTTGATGAACTCTGCCCAAATTGGACAGAGTTCATGAACTCTGCCCAATTGGACAAAGTTCATGAACTCTGCCCAATTTTGGACATAGTTCATGAACTCTGCCCAATTTTGGACAGAGTTCATGAACTCTGTCCATTTGGGCAGAGTTCATTTACAGGGACAAATTCAAAACTTTTCAAACCGATACTTAATTCTTGAATTAAAAAAAACAAATTTCGACTTACCTGTCTAGACCTAGCCGAAACGAAAGCAGGCGAATTTAGATCTAGCCGAAGAGAGCCCAAGAGGAATTGGACACAGCCAAAATGAAACGAGCCAAGCAGCCAATAAAAACAGAACCTGCAATAACAATTATAAATTAATATAAGAAATTAAAAAAAAAAATAAACACATAAATAAGCAAAAAGACTTACCTCTGCACAGCCTTGCATCGACAGGTCCACAGCTATAGCACCCCGCTGTTATGCAAATGTCCCCAGGAGAACACTCCAATGCCAAAGCTCCACCAACAAAAGTACAGCCACATGCTAAACCTACAGATGTCCAGATGCAGACTCCACCAAAAAGCATCCAGACGTCCAAATAGGCTTATGAACCAATGGCAGAGGCAGAAACTGGTGGATGAGCGGATGGGAGAAGCAGAAGGTGGCGGACGAGCCGATGGGAGAGGCAGAAGCTGGTGGCCGAACACTCCAACAACAAAATTCAAAATGTCCAACCTAGCAATGACCAATCGACGAGCAAATCGTAACGCACAGGGTGGCAGAGAAGTGACACACAGCAATGGGGAAGTGGGTGGTGGACTTCAATGAAAGCCAGCTAGATGGATGAGTGGGTGGACGGGAAACAGACGAGACGGGTGACGTGGAGGTAGGACCAGCAACAGCTCCAGAAGGGGTTCACGAAATCAGTAGAAAGTGACAGACAATGGCCGTGGCTGAGCTTTTATGCAGAATAATTATTCGGCTGAACAATTATTCGGCCAAATAATTGTTCGTCCAAATAATTATTCTGCCGAACAATTGCACAATGTCGTGCGTTTTCTCCATCCGGATAAAACCTCGCACACACATTGAGGCCACTAACGGTGGCCTGTTAATTGTTATTCGGCCGAATAAAGTATAAATTATTCGGCCAAATAAGTAAATTATTCAGGCGAATAATTAAATTTATTCGGAGGAATAACTTCTACTATGGTTCTTCGAGACCCGATTCTCACCAAAGTGAAACCCACCTTTGCATTTCCACCCAATCATAAATTTAGTTTTGTCGGTGTTAATAGTCATACCCATATTAAAGCAAAAATCCTTGAGAATTGTTAATTGTTTATTAAGATCGGAGGGACACCTTACATCAAGAACAATATCATCAACATAGAGAAGGAGGATGACGACTATTCCATCAACGGATGTGGGCCAACACAACATGTTTCTTTTAAACAACCTTCTAGCTTATCATTGTATATGTTGAAAAGGGTAGAGGAGAGCGGGAAACCTTGCTTAAATTTAATATACAATTAATATCTTTCAAGAACCCCTCAGTGGTGTTAAGTTTGGAAAAATGAGTTGCACAACCTTATCATGTCATATCTCAACTCAAAAGGAACCTTTATCTCTTCTAATTTATTCCACAATTTATTTCTAGGAATTGTGTCGAAATCCTTCCCAAAGTCCATGAAGAAGTAGGAGAGATTGGATTTAATATCATGACATTCCTTTGAAATGATCCTAAGCATAACGAAGTGGTCTATGGTAGAGTGATGTATTTTAAATCCTGACAAAGCTTTAGCTCACTTATCTTCACTTTCAAGCCATATGTTGATTTTCTATTCTAAAATGATATCATATGGTTTAGCTAAGATAGGGCTAATTATAATGGTACGATAATTAAAGGGGTTATTTTCATCACCGCTTTTACAGATAGGAGTAATGAGGATCTAAGTCCAAGGATTAGGGAAACCTTGTGTGACTACTATATTGAATAGTTTGGATGTGAGGAATAAGAACATGTCCATTTTTCAAGATTTTTGTTTGATATCCTTCAATGTCCTTAGCTTTTCCATTTTTTAGGTGCTTAACTTTAAAGTCGATGTCTTCTAATGCGAAAACTTTTGTAAAAAGGTTTTCGGCGTTATTTATGACATATGGGGATTAATAAAGCTTTTTAAAATAGGAAACTCAATCTTTCAAAGCAATCTTATTATTATCTTTACTTTTACTCTTTATAATTTGTCTAAAGAATTTCTTGGGAACCACCTTTGAGAAGTGTCAAATATTTTCCTACTTTTTATTTATATAATGTGTCTTTTTCCTGTTAATTAAGACTTTGTAACTATTTATCTTGTCAATTCTTAGACTCTTCAATAGCTTCCTCGATTGCTCTTATGGAATTTTTACATTCTTTATCCTAGAGGGGTGGGTTCTTCTATTATTCTTTTTACCCTAAACTTCTAAAGAGAGTTTGTTTATGGAAGATGAGAGGACCCTAGAGGGGTTGGTTCTTCTATTATTCTTTTTACCCTAAACTTCTATAGAGAATTTGTTTATGGAAGATGAGAGGACCCTAATAAAATTATCATAAAGTTTTCTATATTCTCTGTACACTTATACATGAAACAAGTCATTTATTAAATCATTTCTGAAAAGATCATCCTTATTTCTATTAAAGATCATATGCTTTTCACTTTGTTTTAAAATATTGCATATTTTAAATCATATGCTTTCGAATTTTTCTTAAATACATAGAACATCTTATTAAAATATTCAATATATTTAATAACTCTTTTAAAGATATAAACAATTCTTTAATGTAAAATCAATATTTTAATATATCAAATGTAATTAAAATATGTATTTTTATTTAATATAATAATAATTTAAAAAAATTACAGTTTTTCTAAGTTAAATGAGAGATTTAAAGAGTACACCCCTTTGAAAAAAACAATTTTTTTACAAATTCGATTGGAACATTCAACTTTATATATATATATATATATAAAACTAGCATTTGCCGCTTGAGGGGAAAAAATGAATGCCGGTACAAAAAGAGGAAAGTTAGAAGGAACAAAAACATAGGCACAGCCAGCGAAGGATACTAGTAGGAAAAGAACAAAGTTTGTAAATGCAAACTTACAACACAATAGGAGTGGTGAATCTTTATTATGCTTGAGAAGCATGTAATGGAGAACAGACCTATCACTATATGAATTAATCTTTTGAAAATCACTAATAAACCAAGGAAAGTAACTAGTCATCAATGACTCTCACCTCATCAAGGATTCACACGTCTTCTGACAATATAAATAGTTCACAACAAAGCGTAATAAAATGCAGACTTACAACACAATAGCAGTGGTCGTAGCTCTGAATATAAAGGTTGTATTTATTGAATGTGGAGGTAGATGAGTAGAGGTCGCTTTGCTTGGTTGCTTTTTTTTTTATGAATGTAAAAGACAGTACACAGCTTACAAATCAGCTGAGATTAATATTTATATCTGTACTGCTTGGGATAATCCGTTATGAGCTTAGCTTGAAAAGCCATTGCCAACAAGGAAATTGAAGTGCATTGAACTAAAAACGTAGTAAAATATAGCACTGTTACAAAAATATGAACAAGCATTTAGGTTTTTTAGAGAAAATGAATCCCAATAATATCCATTGAGAAGTACAAATTACATATAAACAGTTCTGCAATAGTTTCTCAAGAAGGGAAATTTGTTTTCATTGAAAAGGAAGAATAGATGAACAACAAAAAGGGTTGGTTCACCACTATATAGCCTTGGAAGAGTTTGTTATCTGGTGAAATTGCAAAAATGAGAATAGTAGGCAAAGTTTTCATTTGAGTGTTGTACATATGAGAAGATAGAAATGATATTTACAAATAAAATTAGCTGGACGCTTCTAAATTGGAAATATAGTCTTCCCATGCAGTAGATTCTTCAGTTATGATATTATATTCGTCAGGATTTAATAGTTTTAGAGACACTTCATGATAAGATAGTTATGTTTCTATATTTGCAACTTCTGTTGGTGCAGCCTTGTAAGTATCCTCAAGAAAAATGAGATGTGTAGATGGTTGCCTCACATAGAAGTCGATGTCTTCTTCTGTTAGAGCATCAATTTTCTTGATGTAGTCCAGGTTTGATTGCAACACTTGCTGGAGTTCTACCATTTGTTGATCCTTGGGGGGGAGCTCATCGATATTGGCTGCCATTGGGAGCTGACATTTATGGTGAAGCTGATGGATTTCCTCATAGAAGTTTGTGCACTTTTCAAGAGTTTTATCAATCTCGACATTTAGTCGATAAGTGGCTTTCCTGCAAAATTCAAGGAGTGCAATATCCAGCTCTAGAGTCGCTAGTGTTTTTTGAGGGAGGTGAGGAGGAAATGTTGGGTTATTTTCTCTCCAGATTAACTGTTTGTTAAACTTATTGCCAGTATGTAACGTCCCCAGTTTGACCCCATGGCATTAAAATGTAAATGATGTAATATTGTTATAAAATCATGGTGAGGAGCTCAATGCCAAGGACCCACCATCGATTTATTGATGCATATGGTTTGTGTGCTAGCTAGGCACATTGGAGTTTCAACATCATGTAATATGCATTTGAATAAAAATACCCGCAACTAGCTATGCAATGCAACAAAAAGATGGGGGCATGATTTTACAAGGAATTGGGAGGGAAAACATTCAAACCCTTGGAGCCAATCAAGTCAAGCCAAGTGTCAATAAGAGAACCCATCAAACCCTCAACTACTCATGTTGACTTTTGTACCCAATAATTCAAGAGTTGGTTGAGGTAGTTAATGCCTTGGGAATGGAGAGGTATGGCTGTCCAAATTCGGGTATGGGCAAGCCACCCTTCATGGAATTTCGTTTTTGTCTCCTTGGGAAAGAAAAGAGCCATGAAATTGCTCTCTAAGCCATTATTCACCATTGCCCTGCTCTCTCACGCAGCTCTAGCTGCCTGGGCATTTTACTCCTTGGGTTTTATGTGTTCCCCTTCATCTTTAGCTGGGAAGGGGCGTTTTTGTGTTGATTACCAGTGGGGAAGAGAACAGAACATTTTTGGATCTTCCTGGAGGTCTTTTAGGCCATTGGAAAGGATCATAACCAGTGGGAGAAATTGATTTTGCTCCCTGGGTTTGAATTCGAAATTCCACAGTTCGTTTGGGTGAACCACGAGTTGGGAGAGCCAATGTGGTCCCTGTGTTGTGAGTACCTCTGTTGTAAATGTGTTAGGGTATGGGTAATGGGTAATCCATTGTTTTGGCGTGAGCTTGAGAGTAAGCATCCAGTGTTCAAGTGTAGCCTGATAAACCCAGTTGGACTGGCTTGGATGAGATGAAATGGTTAATGGGCTGTGTGTGAGCTCGAATGTCCCATTTTCCTTGTGAGAATCATGCTCAGCTCGGGGGTGGTCTCTATGTGCTGAAATAATACAGGCTGGGCAGAGACCTACGGTTGGGTGGAACATTGCAGCGACATAGCTAGTTGTTTGGGGACCATTCTATCATAAAGATAAGTGTTTCTTTGTCTATGTGATTTACTTCTGCAATGTTTAGTTGGATGAATATTTTGATATCCTGTATGCACATGATATATGTGTGGGTAATGCTTTAAATTCCGCTGTGCATAATTTCTTGTTTCCCATTTGTACACATCTCTTTTAATGGTGTGAATCTAATGAATGGGCTAAATTTTTATGAAAAGCCCTAGAGATTGCCATCATGTACTCTCCCTTGCCTTGGATGGATGGGTGGGTATGTTACAAAATGGTATCAGAGCTGCTGGTTGCAGCATTGGGCCTTCATGTGCTGCGTATCACAATGGCAGGGGTAAGTATTCCTCCTGCTCAAACCGATCCTTAAGAAAATTTCAGATTTCAAATTTTCCTAAATGTTTTTTTAATATTTTGTCTAAGTCTGAGTCGGCCAGAACTGGCGAGTTTACACCAAGTTGGTGGTGAGACTTAGCGCGTTCGCCCGCAAAGGCGGTGAAACTCGGTGAGTTCATCCGCAATGGTGGAGGGACTCGATAAAGTTGTTCCGCAATGCGGCAGAAAATCATTAAGTTCACCAAAGAAGGAAGGAAAATTCCAGTGGAAGAACTTAGCGAGTTGTTCCACAACAGCGAAAAGAACTCGTAATTTTTTGCCACAATGGTAGAAAAATAAAGGTTTTGGGCCGAAATGGTGAAAAAGTTAGGATTTTTCGTCCGCAATGGCGGAAGAGATGGATGAGTTCATCTGCAACGGCGGAAGGACTTGATGAGTTGGCCTGAAAAATTTTAAAATTTTCTAAGTGTTTACGACGGAAGAAATTTCGAGTTTCCACCGCAACGTTGGAAGAGATTGGCGAGTTTCCGCCGCAACATTGGAAGAGATTGGCGAGTTTCCACCGCAACATCGGAAGGAATTGGTGAGTTCGTCCGCAACGTCAGAAGAGATGGGCGAGTTTCTCTGCAACGTCGGAAGGAATTCGGGAAGTTGGTTTGCAACTGATCGGAAGGAAAAATCGAGTTTTCAATCGGAAGAACTCGACGAGTTGGCCCGAAATAGGTTGGAAGAACTTGCTGAGTTGCTCCGAAAGAGAGAATTTCAACTGTTTTTCAGAGAGATTTTTCAGGTGCCGAGAGTTGAAAAATGCCATAGAACTTGTGCGCCAGATTGTGCGAAATGGAAATATTTACAAAAAAAAAAAAAAAAATGAGAGCAATGCCCTCGACCCGGGGCAAGCCCCCTTGAGCCCTGTCATCCCCCGGAGACAGTCGTTGAAATTGTGAAGTGCATTCTTGGGATGAGAAGCACGATTTGCATGGAAGGTTGTGGAAGCCTTATCAAAAGTAATTGATTGTAATATGAATTCCATAAGAGAAATAGGAGCAGCAAGGCAACATTGATAAGAGGGAAACTTCTCACCTTAACTAATTCTGTTATATCATAGGAATTTCATGCTTGAAAAGTAGCAACTAAGAATGTTTTACATTTGTATTAAATTGCTACTTGGTGAGAAATGACAACTAATGAATCCATGTGTGCTTGGTAGGGAATCCAAGAAAAGGATCAGCTATGATGTGGAGGAGGAACTCCATGTCATGATGAGGAATTGGAAAGAGAGAATTCCTTAACTCCTCCATTCCTATTATATTTATATTTCCTCAGTTGTCTATACTGAAAATTATGGCATAGGGATGCTTGAAATGCAAGAAGATAGATAGATGAAGTGAATATGTACTAGATGGCATATTGCACAGTGCATGTGAAAATGTTTTTGCATGTATATGATATTGCATATTGGTAAAATGGTGAGGTTTTACATATGCAATGAGCCACTTAAGATAATGATTGTGGTTGCTAATAATAAGTTGTGTTCGCATTGGTTGTAGGACCAAAGACAACCGAAACATGGCTAAGGATGTGGATGATTATTGTTGCATACAACCTCATGAAGAGAGGATGGTGCAACAAATTCGTGATCATGATGTTGAAAAAAGGACTGAGTAGCCTTGATAAGAGGCCAACTGATCAAGTAACATTAAGTGATATTAATAACAGCCATGCAAGTAAGGGTTAACTATGCTTAATTGCATGAATGTTGAAAGAGGATTTGGTGAGTCTCTTCAACTATGTTTAAACTATGGTGATTTGGTTTGCATTGAGTTCCTCAATGTGAATGCCAACCCACCAAGTATGATGAGGTGCGGGTAGGTGAAGGAAGGGAGCCTTACACCCTATAGTTTCTTAGAAACGTTAATGCATTCATATGAAAATTATATCATACCATTCGTGTATGTTGGTTGTGAGTTTAACAACTAAAGCAAATGATGGCTTATGGTCCTGTTGTAGTGTATGCCATATGGGATAGGCATGGTTAGGCCATAATATGTTGGAATGCATAGTATTCATGGATTAATGAAAGGTTGTATTGAAAGATTATGTGAGTGATGTAAATGTTTTGAATATGCATTGTGTGAATGCATGGGTGTGACATATATATGTTTCAATGCAGTTAGATAATAGATGAAATGGTGGACTATCGTTAATCCTGAGACCATTTCATGAGTTACTATGAATGCAGGAGGAAGACTGCATGCAGAAGGTAGACAGGTGATGGGCTACCAGAGCACTCTGCTGGAAGGACAGAATTGCATGGAATGTGAAGTAATGAGTATTTACAGTTATTTAAATATTATGGATAGTGTGACTATGTCTTGCAATTTTATTGTGATAATGATGCATATATAGAAATGTATATATTTCATTGCATTTCAAATGTTAACAGCTGAAGGTGTTTGAATTATTGAGTGTTATAATTTTGAGATCACTTCAGTGACTATTATGGCAATGAATGATTATGTGCATAGATACTCACAACATGTTTGGTTGATCGAAGTTTCAGTTTTCAGGTAGAAAAAGTCTTGCTTATGTCAATGAGGATAATTCCATAGTAAAGACCGAGATCTACCATGTGCAGAAGCCAAAGGTTATGAGAAGGTTCTCATGGTTGTAATTTATGCATGAAACAAATCTAAAAATTGTCTGGTTTAAGTTTATGAGAATAGTCTCATGGTTGCAAATCTAATTTCTATAGGAAAACAGATTTACAAATTTCAGATTTGAGAATTTGCTTATAATTGCTAATGACTATTTGGCTTATATAGAATTGTGTCAGAAGGACATGTTGTAGGTGGATGTTCATGTATGGTAGCAAGGGTGAAACCAGAATGGACAGAGTGATACCACTTACGAGAGCCAAATAATATGAGGATAGCCTCATTGCTAAGCAAATCAATTTCTATAGGAGACAGAATTGTAAATTCATGTTGAATTTAATTATTGATATTATTGATTGGTTATGGAATAATCATATTTGAAGTTATTGTTAAATGTTGCTGACTATTTGGCTATTTGATAAGTGTGCCAGGATGACACATTGCAGGAAGACCATGTGTGATGGCCTGCAGAAGCCAAACTAGATGGAAATGACCCCATCCTTTGGAAATGGGTTTCGGGTGAAACGCCATTGTAAATGTGACAATGTCTCAGCCAAACCGCATGTCGGTAAACCATGAGAGTGAGATGGTTAATCTATGCCAAGAAGGCATGTGAGACACATCGACAAAATGAATGAGTATTCTGTGAACCTAGACTAAAACATGCATGTCTAATTTATTAGGGTTAATATGCAAAGAATGCTCTATTTCGTTTATATCATTTCAGATTCTTTGAGTATGGTTAGGGCCTACACGACTCACATCGGAAAAGGAGTGCACACCTTTTCTAGTGCCAATTCATGATAAGGTTGTCAATATTGACTACACCCGAAGGGAATGGACGCATTCCTGGTGTTTCAATATTTGATAGTGAATGTTATGAAATGTGGTTAAGAATTTGAACAGCAATACTGATGAGCTTGCTTATCCTTCTTGTGTTGTCAGCCTACACAGATGTAGATTGATACTGCACATTAAGGGGCAAAGTGAATAAGGGTACGCAAAAGGACTGTATAGGAATTGGTAACCTTTCTATGCTCACATGAAATATTACCAGAAGGGATAGATAGGCCCGAAAAGCTCTGTAATAAGAAGGGGTATCACCCTTGTGTGAGTGGGGCCATGTTAACCTGCAGTCAAGAAAGTCACTTATAAAGTTCCTAAAAGGAACCACCGATTTGCACAATAGAAGGAGTGGCGTCCTTGTATAAATGAAGAGTTGATGTGTGTGTGAAGGGTTGTGGTGCAAGAAGGTGTAGTGACATTGGTAAAGGCATAAAATCTCTATTGGGTCAGCAGTAGGAGGGCGGGTGCCAAGAATGACTGAAGACCCTGAGATGCTTATTGGGTCAGCAGTAGGAGGGCGGGCACCAAGTCTGACTGAAGACCTTGAGATGCTTATTGGGTCAGCAGTAGGAGGGCGGGCACCAAGACTGACTGAAGACCCTGAGATGCTTATTGGGTCAACAGTAGGAGGGCGGACGCCAAGACTGACTGAAAACCCTGAAGCACCACCAAATTCTTGGTAAATCCAGCCGATGGGGAGGTGTACTGGTTAATCATTAACTACATCAAATTCCATAGGCGATCTCAACGCTTGCAAAGCAAAGCAGGATCCTGTGGACCAGAAAAGGAAAATGCATAATACAGATAAGTATTCATTTTCATTTAATTCTTGCTTGGAATAATGAATATTTCAGGTATAAGTCCTATGACAACCAAGCTAATACACTGTTGTTTCTTTGTTGGAAACCTTGGCCATTGCAGGAAGTAAGGACCCTGAAAGAGCCACAAACGCTTGGTAAGCCAGAGAGTAACTGGTTGTGCACTATGAAATCCTTGATAAAACCATAGAGTAACTGGTTGTGCACTATAAATTGCTGGTAAATCCAGAGAGTAAATGAGTGGGCAATATAAATTATTGAGAATTCCAGGGAGTAGCTAGTTGAATGATATAAAGTTCTTGATAAGTCTAGAGAGTGACTAGTGAAGCATTAACTACTGGATATGGTAAAGCAGCGTGTATGCTAGCCCAACACTCCTTAAATAATTGATAAAACCAGTCAGAGCACTGGCCTAGCATATTGCTAAAGGATATTATTGATAAACCCAGTCAGCATATTGGCTTGGCATTACCTATTCGAATGATTGTGGAGTAGCCTACGTGCTGGCCCAACATTCATTTTTGTGTACATGGGAAATCCAAGGCTCGCAAAGCAAAGAAGGATCCCGTGGAATAAAGTGAATACATCCAATATAGATAAGTATTCGGTTACCTTGTAGCTTCTTGCTTATGAATATACATGTGTATATGATTTGGTTATGATTTCCTAAACTCTTGTTTAGAGATAAACCCTATGGAAATAAGCTAAACATGTGAATTGATTCAATGTTTGGGTATAGGTATTGCAGGAAGCAAGGATTATGAAGGCATCCTAGAGATGCATGTGGACATGTGATTGTCCTAAAGAGCTCAGTATGAGTAGTAATGAAAGATGGTGCTAGTGGAACTATGTGGGTCCTAGCAGCCAAAGGTTCTGTAAGCAACAATGGGGAAGGGTTCCCTAGTTGAAATCCATATACAGACCTTAGACACTAAGTGTCATAGCCAAGAAAGGAAAGTCAAAGCATTCACATTGAATTGAAAGAGACTAAGGAGCATGAAACCACAGCGATGGTGTACCTCCATAATAGAACAAGACTATGAGGGAGAAAATCCTACTCTTCACTTTCCTTTCGATTGATGCATTTATAAAACAAAAGATTGTTGAATGCATGTCATGGCTGAGAATAGATTGTGTTTAATTGCTTGAAATGAATTGTGAATGCTGAAATAGTTATTTTTCCTGTGAAAGGATGAACATGAAGGAGTTCATGTGTATGTGGAAAGCATGAAATGTGTGGAAGTCCCATGAGTAAAGCATGAATGTTCCAAGTCAATTAAAGAAAATAATTGACTAATTTTAATATTGTGATATGCTTGTCCTAAAAGGAATTGCCATGATGAGTCTCACAGGAGAGACATTGAAATCCATTGTTGCAGTTGTTACTAGCCAAGTGATTGCTAGTGAGAAAAGCGAGAGCTAGGTGTGAACATTGATCATGGCAGCATGCCAAAAGCTATTTGTTTTGGCTGAAAATCTTCCTGAATTAGTTACCAGGACAACAAGAAAGATGGTATCCATGGAATTCTAGACTTGCAGATCATCTGGAAGGGTAATAAAGGAAAAGGGTTTGATGTGGAGCAATGCCCACCTACAGAGATGAAAGATCAAAGCCAGCAGGAGTAGCTTGAGGAAGCTAAAGGACTTGATCCTGAGAGGTCAAAGTAAAAAGACGGAATGCAGGACAGACCTGCCACCATTTGTGAATTTTTGAGGCATGTGTAAAGTGGGTATACATTATGAAAGATTGGAACACCAAGGATGGTGTTATTCCAAGGGGAGGGGTATGTAACGTCCCCAGTTTGACCCCATGGCATTAAAACATAAATGATGTAATATTGTTATAAAATCATGGTAAGGAGCTCAAGGCCAAGGCCCCACCATCGATTTATTGATGCATATGGTTTGCGTGCTAGCCATACACATTGGAATTTCAACATCTTGTAATATGCATTTTAAAAAAATACCTGCAACTAGCTATGCAATGCAACAAAGAAATGGGGGCATGATTTTATAAGGAATTGGGAGGGAAAACATTCAAACCCTTGGAGCCAATCAAGTCAAGCCAAGTGTCAATGAGAGAACCCATCAAACCCTCAACTACCCATGTTGACTTTTGTACCCAATCATTCAAAAGTTGATTGAGGTAGTTAATGCCTTGGGAATGGAGAGGTATGGCTGTCCAAATTCGGGTATGGGAAAGCCACCCTTCATGGAATTTCGTTTTTGTCTCCTTGGGTAAGAAAAGAGCCACGAAATTGCTCTCTAAGCCATTATTCACCATTGCCTTGCTCTCTCACGCAGCTCTAGCTGCCTGGGCATTTTCCTCCCTAGGTTTTCTGTGTTCCCCTTCATCTTTAGCTGGGAAGGGGCGTTTTTGTGTTGATTACCAGTGGGGAAGAGAATAGAACGTTTTTGGATATTCCTGGAGGTCGTTTAGGCCATTGGAAAGGATCATAACCAGTGGGAGAAATCGGGTTTTCTCCCTGGGGTTGAATTCGAAATTCCATAGTTCGTTTGGGTGAACCACGAGTTGGGAGAGCCAATGTGGTCCCTGTGTTGTGAGTACCTCTGTTGTAAATGTGTTAGGGTATGGGTAATGGGTAATCCATTGTTTTGGCTTGAGCTTGAGAGTAAACATCTAGGGTTCAAGTGTAGCCTGATAAAACCAGTTGGACTGGCTTGGATGAGATGAAGCCTCGTTTAAGGAGTGCTTCCCAAGTCAACAATTTGTTGCTCAATGCCAGCCATAAGTTCTTATATATATATATTTACAAGATTAAATATATATATATATATTATTTAAACAATTTTTTATTATATATATATATATGATAGACAATATTTTAATTATTATGAATATTTCTTATTGTTCAAATTAATTTAGAATTTTATTATTTAATTAATTAGATTAAATTTTTTTTTAATTAATATACATATTTTAAATAAATATATATAGACAATCGTTTATTATATATATACTATAGACAATATTTTAATTATTATGAATAATTCTTCCTCTTCAAATTGATTTAGAATTTTTATTTTTTAATTAATTGGATTGAAATTGTATATATATAGAGAGTTTTTAATTAACTTATATTAATAATTATTGAAAACATTAAAAAAAAATCATAACTAAAAAGATGACTATAATTATTATAAAAAGAAAGGAAAATTCCACAATTAAAAAGATGACTACGACTAATATTAAAAGGCATGGAAAATTCCATAATTAAAATGGTCTTCATTTAAATTATTTGTTTTGTTATGTTTAAAATATATAATGTAATAATAATTATTATTAGAAAATATATCCACGTGTGAAGCCAAAAATATATAGACAATCGTTTATTATATATATATACTATAGACAATATTTTAATTACTATGAATAATTCTTGTTGTTCAAATTGATTTAGAATTTTTATTATTTAATTAACTGGATTGAAATTGTATATATATATATATATATATATATAGTTTTTAATTAACTTATATTAATAATTATTGAAAACATTACAAAAAATCATAATTAAAAATATGACTATAATTATTACTAAAAAGAAAGGAAATTTCCACAATTAAAAAGATGACTACGACTAATATTAAAAGGCAAGGAAAATTCCATAATTAAAATGGTCTTCATTTAAATTATTTGTTTTGTTATGTTTAAAATATATAATGTAATAATAATTATTATTAGAAAATATATCCACGTGTGAAGCCAAAAAACATATTTATATAACATCTAAAATATAATGATATTTGTTAAGAATATGTATTTAAATTATTTAACCTCACTGAAAAACGTAAATATAAGCCTTTCAACTTTTTTAAGAAATAAATTACTCTTTAACGTCAACAAAATAAATTAGATTAATTAAAAATTAAAGATTAGTAATAAGCTTTACCATAAAATCTGACAGTTTTTCATGATATAAAAATTTTATACTTTTAAATTTAAAATTCACATATAAATTTACACTTATTATACACCCACATTCTCGTTCAAATGGTTTAAATGCTCCAAATATACCACGTTTTTTAGAGGACTACAATGAGAACTCGGCGTTAGATTTGGTTGATTGGGCTGCTCACAAAGCAATATAAACCTATTATGTTTTTTTTTTCTTCTTTTTCTTCCTTATGCAGGCTTTCGCTTTGAAACTTCAAAGTATTCAGGGTTTTTTATTGAAATGGAGCTCGGAGCTGTAGATTTTGTATCAAATGCTCTTACACCAGATTATCTAAGCAATAGAGACTTGAGGGCGCGTGATATTGAACCCCAACAGAAATGCAAGCAACGTGCTCAAAGCAAGATACAGAGCAGTAAAACCAAGATACCAACAATTGTAGGAAAGAGAGAATTGTCTCTCAATGGTATGTTGTAAGGGATGTCTATATAAGAAGTAAGTGGTGTACAACTAGAAAAATAGGTAGGTGGAGGACTTCATATACCATATATGATAGCTTAAAATATGATCCCACATTCCCATATACATATACTAATCTTGACTTTCTTTTTATTCTTTTTATAAAAGGAATGAAACCTTGATTACTCTCAAACTCATAAAGGACCATATAACTTACATGTGTTGCTCACGTGACAGAAATTCAATGCGTTATTTCTCCATGCTGCTACTATTTACTTCAATATGTTCGGCACTTTTTCTCGGCTGCTGGTGATGTTGAATGTGAAGCAATATGTGTGAAGTTTCAAGATTGGTGTCGATTCAACTCTTGGCAAGTCACTTCTTTTAAACAATGGAAGATCCGTACAAATCGCAATTCATTAATGTGTAACAAGTCTGCAAACATGAATCTTTCTTTATCGGCAAAGACTTCTATTCTATACAGGATTTGACTCTTTTACTTCTGAGGCTCCGACGTAACTTTCTTCTATCTTCTTTGATCTTCTAGTCTTCCGATAAGTTTTAAATTCATAATGGCTTGACTTTATGCAACTATCATTGATTCTGAATGATCATACCATGACCGAGAGCTCCACCCTCCCTTTTATCACCGCACACTTCAATGCTCACTGTCACAGTTCTTGGTAAATTCATAGGTTGGGCATGTATGTAAATATCACACTTCAATGCTCTCTGTCATAGTTCTTGGTAAATTCATAGGCTTAACATGTAAATTGCAAGAATGTGATGGATGCACGCAGAGTATTAAGATACCGCACCCCCGTGTCGTTCCTTGGTATCACCTCTCCACAATGCTAATGTTTATTTTAGCGTGATCTTTCAGTAACACGAAGATAGTTGAAGCAAACAGCAATTGGTTGCTTGAGACTTGAAGTCAAATTTCTTGTTCAAGCAACATTTGGATGGTTATGCTTCCAGTGCATAATATGTTTCGACACTTCAGAAAACCTTATTTCACCCATTTCACTGGATCAAATTACCTGAACTTTATAGATCATGATAATCTGTGAAGCACTGACAATAAAATGAAAACCTAACATCATCATGTATGTAATCAAACATATATATAGACAAGGCATGATCTTATTAAATTTAAAAGAAATAAAACTTTACATGCGACTTCCTGCCTTCAATCTGTATATGCGAAGCAGCAATATAGACCATGAATCAAGAAAAAAAGTGAAACTGAGATTGGTTGGAACGACCTTCTCCCTAACCAGTCCACGTAATCTCACCTCTGCCCCTTCCACGCGGCTCAACCTACCTACTCAAGATTCCCACTCCACGCGCTAGTCTCCACCAGCTCCACCAACGAACCTCTATATTCACCCCGCTGGAAGGGAATCACGAATCACGAGGGCCCTGGGCTGTGTGCTAGCCACGCAGGCTGCATGCAGGCCCTCTCTCCACCGTCCATACCCAGGGCTCCTTCCTACAAGAGAAGTTCATCAACCCCGCACGCGTGAAGGCCCTTCGGGCTCAAACCTGGGTGACTGGAGAGAGGCGCTGATATCTTTCAGCGCAGAGGACTTTCCTGGTTTCTTTCACTAGTGGTTTTCTTCATGGAGCTACTTTCTTACATGTGGAGTCGGCATGGACGCGTTGTTCCTATTTATGGGCTCCTTCACGGGCTCCTGTTTGGTGAGTGGCTCTCTTCTGCATGTTAGACTTGCCACTTCGCATGTATTGAGGCTTGTGGTGAAATGTATTTATCAATGAAGTGGTGTTGTTTTATGGAGATGACGCTCCTTTATTTTGGTTTTGAATGCAGAAGGAGCCCCGAGATGTATATCTCCAGCGCAGAAAATAACTTGTGCAGAGAATAGAAAAAAAGGTGAAACACCAGCGTAGCTTGAGATCCTTCCCATTAAAACAGAGATATATGCTTTCTCTTCCGGAAACAAGGAATAGGCTGAAGGGGAGCTCGCTTACAC
Source organism: Larix kaempferi (assembly GCA_027924585.1). NCBI lineage: Eukaryota > Viridiplantae > Streptophyta > Pinopsida > Pinales > Pinaceae > Larix > Larix kaempferi. The sequence goes on from BSBM01000314.1 coordinate 9,082,592, forward strand.
CTACGGAGGGCCGCTAACGGTGCCCTGCGACGTGGGCGATTTATGTTCAGGCATTGATTTTAAGAAATCAACGTGCCCAAGCGGTTAACGGACAAATCGTTCTAGTACAGCCAACTCAAAGCAAGGCAGGGGAAGAATTTCATTGCAATGACCAAGATATTGTTGCACAATTTATTACTCTTTAACTCTGATTCCCAAGGACTGTAGATGGTCTCGAATTGTCCGAACAAGCTCTGAATTCTTCTGTATTCGCGGATATTAACTAGAAGACATAAATATTACAGAGAGACAGTCATCACAGGTTCCAAGTGCAGCTGTAGTTGCTTCGGTTCTGCCATGGAAACCGAGGTGAACAACGTGGTGCTCTCTGAGTCGCAATCCTTCTGGCCAAGATTCAAAGGGTGTATGAAACTAAAAAACAAAAAGCAGTCTGCCAAGCCAAGTCCTTCTTCAAACTACGCTGTCGAGATTTCCCCTAATCTCGACTGGAAATCGGCGGCTTTGGTGAGAATTGGTTTGATTTCCCGAGAAGTAGTATTCATTCCTGTAATTCTGTCGCCTGCAGGAAAAGCAATATCCAATGAGCGGTAGGTCACCAAGAAGAAGAATAAGAAGGCACTGGGATTCAGTGTTGCAGAGATTAAAGTCAAGTCACGCAATGCCGAGATTTCTGTGAATCTAGGGGAAACGGAAGTTTGTACTCAAGAATTAGGTTCGAAGCAGATTTCAGAACAAGAAGCTGAGTTTGCCATGAGAAAGTTCAATCATAGATCCTGGGTTCGAATCGCCAAGGCGTTGCGGTTCTCAACGGTAAGCAACTACCTGGGCTTCTATTTTAGGTGTATATCAACAATTATTAGTATTCTCTCCAGCATGTTTTGATCTTTTTATAGAAATATATGTGGCTTTCAGGAAGATGGTCAAGTTTCATTATCCTTAAGGAAATGAATGGACCAAGATAGAAAATTTTAAATAAAAGAATCCTACCACTATTCAAGACAGTTCCATGCCATCTGCAAATAAAATAAGGAGGAATTTAAAGGACTGAAGAAGTGGAAACATGGCCTATGTTCCTGGCTGGCCGAAGATGCTGAAGTTGTGGTACAAAACCCTAGCTATATTAAAGCACCCACTTCTATCTATTTTTGGATGTATTTAAAATAATTAGATGTGAGCTCTAGCTGTAGTTTTTGTGATCCTAAGTATTCATCCCTCATTTATCAGTTTGTATTTAAGGTTTGTGTATATTTATTTCAGTTTTTCATAAGCTATTTCCTTCAGTTTTCTATGAACTTGAAGAATGGGACATATCTTTATTTAGTCATGGAGTTCAATATTGAAGACTCTCTCTCTCAGTTTTTGTCCAGTGACTATATTTTGAAACTTCAATTAGTGATTAGTTGCAAATACTTGTTTTTTTATGTCCTGTGTTGAGTTTTGCAAAGATTATAAGTATGGTTAATTCCCGAAATACTTGGATAATGGAATATGGTATTTATTGCTATGTCATTTCGTATGAAGGGTATTTATGCTCTTGAACTTACGATTTTATAAAGTTTCATGCTTAGTGTGTGAACTATTGGATTCATTTTATAAATGCCCTGTCTTTTTTATTTCTACTATTTGAGTTTATTAGAGACTGCCAAATTCTCTCTTATATTTACTAAAATATTTGTGATCTTCGATTCAATGACTGCCATCCTCATTAGTGTTTCAAGGAAAAATGTTATCTTTTAAAGTCTTTTAAATCTTTCATCTTTATTTATAAATATGTCTATTAAACGAGATTATGGTGCCCGAAGTTGATGAAAAATCTGCATGCATTTCTTTATCCTTATTTTAAGCAGTTATTTCTCGCCCCTTTCAGAACCAAACATTTTAAAACATATAAAGTTCCCTAAAATAAAATATTTCAGATTGAGGGATACCCCCTCTAGCTACTGGATTCTTTCATACTAGCCTAAAGTGGGGAAGCTCTAAAGCTTCCAGTGGGTGCCTTGGCTGAAAGGAAGGCCATCTCTTGGAAGGCCAGGCTTTTGAACGAAGGCCTACCTTATTGTCTGGTGCTGTTCCACCCCAATAGCAGAATTTCGGGTTCTTTCCCCACTGAAGGCGCTAGATAGTTGCCCCTGAACTGCCCCCAACCCTATGGTAGTAATTCGGGGTGTGAATCCTACTTAGTTAGAAGTAGGACAGATACTGTTAATGTGCTTACCTAACCGTATAGCCATATTCATTAAAATAGGATAAAATAAGAAAATGAAGAGTTTAAGCTTTTGTTTAAGCTCCCTTCACAAATAAGATTCTCATCAAAGGAAATGACTCTAAAAAACAAGTCTACATAAATCGAAAGCATTGATCAAAGGGTGGGAAAGAGGGAAATAAGGGTTGTTGGATAGCACGCTCCTTCCCACTTCTGAGAACTTTTCCTTCCTTCTATCTCTCTGCGCCAACAGCATGAATGAGAAGCCTACCAAGCTATAGGCAGGAACTAGCTAGCGAATATATTTTAATTGGTTGGTGGGAGCTCGGGCCCGTAATGTCTCCCATGAGGTATCGACTTTCCTATGAATAATAAAGAGGAAGCCGAGATCAGTCCGCAGGTCTTTATTTGGTGTGTTCACTTAGTGAGTGTGTTCAAAGACTAGTTTAACCTATTTCTTAGAAAACAGACGAATAAGGGCGATCTCATTCTAATAGCAGTTGTTATCTCCTTTATTTTATCTATCACAGTTACGTTATTAGAGTTATCTCCTCAAGCCTCTCCCCTTCTCCACTGCTTCACGACTGTCCCACCCCAATAGCAATAATTCAAGATATATCCTCTCCCAAACCTAAGGAACCAAATATTTATCTGATCAGCTGTTTTCTAAGCAGTTATCCTTGCCTGGAGATATTGTTGATTAACTAGGAAGGAAAGATACCTTGCACCCGCACTTACCCGACCCACTGCAATGACCCGATCGGTTGTTCCCCTAGTCCCGCTCGCATATGTGAAGGTAGTTCCAAAGCACGAGGTTCTAATACGTTACATGCCTAACTTGTAAGGATAGATTGATTCAATTAGGCTGGGAAGGCCCAGGGTAGGCGATTCTACTGAATGGATTTATTTACTGGGAAGGACATGAGTTGGACATGGGAAGGACATGGGTTGGACATGGGTTGGGGAAAAATATATTGGGAAAGGAATCGCCTAGCTGTATTCCCTATCTCATCTGGCTTTATTCCAGGCAGTTGCTTGTCTCCTATCTCTTATTGGCTATCTGTCTTCCCCAGATATATCGTCTGGCTAGCTGTCTTCCCCATTTATTTCGTCTCCCCTATATCGCCTGAGGAAATTGGTAAAATAAGTCTTCTATTGGCATTGTGAAGTCTCTGTTGTTAACTTAATGTAACGAAGTCTCCTATTGGAAAAGAATATGAATCGTCTAAAAGTAAAGCCAACTTATATAAAAATGATAAATAAATAGTTTCAAGTATATTTATATATTTTTACTGTCTGTCTGGGTGGGTGAAACTATTTCCTAGATAGGATAGATTTGTTCTTGACTAGCGGGGCGGGGATTGCTCCTCACACTATTGCTCCTAACATTATCTGGCTATAATACTTTGGCTCTGGTTCCTAAAACCATTCCCCTAAAGAGTTGCTTCTCTTCCACACCCATTCGTCTAGCTAGTTGCTCTAGAACCCGCCCTAATAGCATGAGAAAATTGGTATAAGGTTGATCAAGGTCAATATTTAGTGTCATTGCTAGTGGTTGGAAAGGAAGATGTGTTCAATATTATTGAACTTTTGCAGCCTATCCATACTGTTTATTTAGCTTTCTTCAATTCTTGGCAGCCAGCCTAGTATGCATAGGTTCGATGGGTCACGGAGGTTTCGGTGGAGGCTACCGAGGCAAATATGGAGGAGGATACAGAGGACGAGGTGGCGGTCAGACAGGGCTGGTAAGATTTTATAACTGCGATGAGGTGGGCCACATTTCCAGAGGTTTCCCATAACCAAGGAGAGCCCGATGTGGCCATTGCAGAGATACTACCCACACGACCAAGGATTTCCTGAACTTACTGGCAAAGTTGGAAGCAAGAGCGCAACAATGCAATGACAACTTGGTTCACTCAGAGCCAAGGAATGTCACCAAACCTCAATATTGGATAATTAACGTTAAAACCCGAAGAGGGGCCCGCACATGTGCTGATGGTGGTAATAGGAAACCCTTCCAGATCAGGAAAGCCACCCCTGTGGCTCCTGGGTTTGATGCAGCAAGACAAAAGGTTACTTTAAAGAGGCCTTGGAGGCACTACAGGAAGCTGCCGCTTCAGGAAACAATGGTGCAAGCAGCAGTGCGACCACTCAGCATACAGTTGACCAAATAGGGTCGGGAAAAAGGGCACAGGGGCCACAACCGAGGATTGCTGAGGGAACGGGGTCTTCAGAAGCAGTCCAATACCTGTTTCGCTCGCTAGTTCAAATTTTGGAGGATGAGCGAGGGTATCAGAAAGTTGTGGTTGGCCTTTGAATGTCTTATTAAAGGAGGAGAAGAACCACCCGTCCATTAACCTTGGCCTGAAAGGCATGTTCGGCGGATTGGGAGAAGGAAGAAATAAAAGACCGACCAAGAGTTAAAGATGGATGTGCAGAACCATGGATATGAGGAGGTAAAGGATGTTATGTTGGACTTAGGGTCTGACATGAACATCCTCCCAAATAAATAATGGGAGATGATGGGGAGTCCACGCTTGGTGTACTCGCCCATCCAGTTGCAGCTTGCAAATCAACACTAGATCTACTGTATTGGCCGCTTGGATAATGTGTAAGTAAACGTTGGGGTTGTGAAGACCTTTGCAGATTTCAAAGTTATGGAAGTTATGGATTAAAAAGACACTTACCCTGCACTTCTGGGGTTTTAATGGGCTAACGCGAATGAGGCCATCATTAACCTTAAAAGAGGAGAGATGTCCTTTGAATCGGAAGCGATAAGGGAAAAATACCGAGTTGATGAGCACAGCCGCTTGGACTTATTGGGCAAATAAAATATTGAAACTTTTGCGATGATTTGTTAAGGGATTTATTGCTTGTCCGCATTGGGCAAGGGAAATTGAAAAGCTTTGAAAAAATAAAGGAAAATCTTGCTTTACATTAGGAGAGCAAGGGGTTGGAGCAATAAAATTCAGAGCTTTCTGTCGTATCTATAGGCAGCCGTGGCTAAAAGAATATGAAATGTGCTCCTTCGCTCGTCTGGCCACTTCGGCTCAGCAGAGAGTTACACTTTTTAAAAAAGCATCTGGTTCCATATCTATTTTGTTGCTTAACTCACCTTTTTCTAGAATGGATTGTAGTAATTCAGGATCTATACTACTTAAATTTGCTCTCTCATATTGAGAAATTCTGTCTAGTGGCATTCGATCACCAAACCCTTTTACAGCTGCATGAATCACTATAATTTGTTTCTCAATAGGAAGTGATGAATATTGTGGTTGTTTCATAACTTCAGTGAGCCTAGCACCTCTATTTAATAGTGCCTGAGTAGCAGCATCAAGGTCTGACCCAAATTGAGCAAAGGCGGCCACTTCACGGTATTGTGCCAATTCTAGTTTTAAACTACCACATACTTGTTTCATAGCTTTCAACTGAACGACAGACCCAACATGACTGACAAATAAGCCGATGTTAATAGCAGGTCTAATTCCGTGATAGAATAGCTTTGTTTCTAGATAGATCTGTCCATCTGTAATGGAGATCACATTGGTAGGGATATAAGCCGACACGTCTCCAGCTTGTGTTTCAATGACGGTAACGTGGTCAAGCTACCCGCACTTGTTTGGTCTGATTGTTTAGCGGCTCTTTCTAATAGACGGGAATGTAAATAGAAAACATCTCCTGGGAAAGCCTCACGGCCTGATTATGCCATAGTCGAGCGTTTCTGTCCAATCGCTACATAGACTCAATACAATTTATCACTATCGGCTTTTGACTTTGAGTTCATTCGCTTTTGGTTCAATATGAAATCAATAGCTATGGTGGTTTTTCCAGTTTGTCGGTCCCCGATTATAAGTTCTCGTTGACTGTGTTAGAAATAGTAATTACTTCAGTTAGCTTTAGCTTTTACTTGAGTTACTATTTAGAAGTTCAGTTAATAAATGCAACAGCATGCTTTGCATGCATGCAAAAGCTAGGTTAAAGCTTTTAGGGTTTTCCATAAGTGTTTAAATACGCATTACGTTTTTGATTGTATTACATCAGTTGATCTCGCTTGATGAATAAAGATTGAAGAGCCGTAGCTCATTCCGCATTATCTTTGTTTTATTTCTGCCTCCAACCTTCAGTTTGGTATCAGAGCATAGGAGAAGATCAAATTGGTAGCATCAATTTCCGGAGAAGCCAAAGCCGTAGCTTTGAAGAATTTGTAATTTTTTTGAAGAAATTATTTTTTTTTGGAGAAATTATTTAAAGAAAATATTTTTTTGGAGTACCGCGCCCTCCCTATAGTCCACAGAGCGGTACTTTAGGAACTATCGCGCCCATACTATAGGCTAAAGCGCGGTAGTTTGGGGAGATACGAGGTAAAAAATCAAGATTTCACCGCGGCCTCTCCCTAAGACAAAGAGCGGTAATTGGAACAAGGCGGCATTTTTGGACAAATGCAAAAAGGTTTTTACTTTATGTGATTGTTTTTTGACTTTCACGCAGTTATTGAGTAAGAATTTTTTCTTTTTACAAGAGAAGAAGATATTTGAAGATATTTTTCAAATCTTGTTTAAGAGGGAGAATTATTATTTGTTTTTTTTTTTAAAGAGGAAGGGAGATTATTTTGAATAAGAGCCAGTGAAAGACATCGCAGCGTCTATGGCTTCTAGCAGCAAACAATCTCAGATTTCTCCTCTTACAGGGAAAAAGGACTATGATGTATGGGCCACGAGGATGGCGGTTTATCTCAGGTCAGAAGATGCATGGGAATATGTCGTGTATGGCTATTCCGAACCTGCAGATGAGGCAGCTTTTCAAGCCCTTTCAAACGCAGAGAAGGATGTCCTGCGAGCGCATAGGAAGAAGGATGCAAAGGCACTGCATCTCATAATGAACGCTTTGGATAACAGCGTATTTCCAAAGATATCAGCATCTTTACATGCCAAAGCAGCATGGGATACCTTGGCGACCAGTTATCAAGGTGCTGGTAAGGTTCAAACAGCAACACTCCAAAACCTAAGAAGAGACTTTGAAGATTTGAAGATGAAAGAATCAGACTCTGTAGACTCTTTCATGACCAAAGTCATGGGGATTGTTAATCAGCTGAATATCTATGGTGAAAAGATTGGAGATCAAAGGGTGGTTGAAAGGGTTCTGAGATCCCTACCCCACAAATTTGAGTCGAAAGTTTCAGCGATTGAGGAAGCAAAAGATCTAAGTACTCTCTCTATAGACGAGTTGACCGGATCTTTACTTTCATTTGAATCCAGACTCAACAGGAATGAAGAATCCTCTCATGAGAATGCTTTCAAAGCACATGTCTCATTCTCAAGAGGCAGAGGAAGAGGCAGAGGCAGAGGAGGATCAAGAGGACGAGGCAGAAGTGGCCGAAGTAATGGCAATGGAGATCAAGATCACCATCATAACCATGAAGGCGGAAACTGCGACAAAAAAAGGTCAGATAAATCTAATATTCAGTGTTATTATTGCAATAAATTTGGGCATTATGCTCATGAATGCAAAAAGAAAAAGGCTGATCGAGCAAATCATAATGCTAATGTGACTAATACCTCTGAGGATAAAGATGATATGTTATTTCTTACATGTCATGCTGCACACGAAAGCCCAAAGGGACTTTGGCTTTTAGATAGTGGCTGCAGTAACCATATGACAGGTGACAGAGGTCTAATTGCAGACCTAGATGAATCAGTGAGGACAGAGGTCAAAGTTGGCACGGATGAGGTGGTTCCAGTTCTTGGAAAAGGAGTGGTCAACATTCTGACCAAACAAGGCCAACAAAAGACAATCTCAGATGTCTATTATGCTCCAGGATTGAAGCATAATCTGCTTAGCATTGGGCAACTCACTGAAAAGAAGTACAAACTTGTCTTTGATGGATCAGACTGTGAAATTTATGACCCAAATCGACACTTGATCATCAAAATACAAGTGACTAGGAACAGGATGTATCCACTAGTCATGAATTGCAGCAGCAAGGTAACCTCTTTAGCTCAAAAAGCCACTTGCATAGATGATTATTGGCTATGGCATTTTAGATATGGACATCTTCACTTTGGTGGTCTCAAGTTTTTGCAGCAGAAAGAGATGGTAAAGGGATTGCCCCCTATGAAGGAGCCAGAAAGTAGTTGTGAGTGTTGCATCATTGCAAAGCAGCACAGGGATAGCTTTCCTAAAGGTATGTCTCGAAGGGCACATGCACCTTTAGAACTTATTCATACTGATCTAGTTGGACCAATGCAAACTCAATCGATTGGTGGAAGCTATTATTTCCTTACATTTATTGATGATTTCAGTAGAAAAACATGGGTGTATTTCCTTCGTCAGAAGTCTGAAACTTTTGGCAAGTTTAAGGAATTTAGGGCTTTGGTTGAAAAACAGAGTGGTTATCAACTCAAAGTATTGAGATCTGATGGAGGGGGAGAGTATGAATTAAAGGAATTTCATGATTACTGCAAGCATCATGGAATCAAGAGGCAATTCACTACAAGATATACTCCTCAGCAGAATGGTATTGCAGAACGCAAGAACAGAACCATCATGAATATGGCAAGGAGCATGCTGAAAGGAAGAAATGTGTCCCATGAATTTTGGGGAGACGCAGTGGCTTGTGCTGTTCATGTGATGAACAGATCTCCCACCAAAATTGTGAAGAACAGAGTACCAGAGAAAGCATGGTCAGGTATGACTTGTAATGTTTCTCATTTCAGAGTATTTGGTTGTGTTGCTTATGCTCATGTTCCTAAACAGCTAAGAAAAAAGCTAGACGACAGGAGTGAGAAATGTATATTTCTTGGATATGGTGAACAAACTAAAGCCTACAAGCTGTATAACCCTATTACCAAAAAGGTTATTCTCAGCAGAGATGTTTTGTTCAAGGAGGAAGAGTCATGGAATGGAACCATAGACAAGGGTATGGGAGCTGCAATACCCCAACCAGAAGATGGAGAAGATGAGGAGCTGATTGGACAACAAGATCCAGTAGCATCTTCACCAATAAATAATACTCCAGAAAGAACACCTAGAAACTCAGTTCGAGGTGAAGCATCAAGTCCGCAGTCAGGTAATGAATCTGATTACAGTAATAAAAAGACTAGAAGATTGACAGATATTTATGATGAATTGGATGCAAATACCAATTATGTTTTTATTGCTACTGAACCTGTGTTTTATGAAGAGGCTGTAAAACAAGAGCATTGGGTAAATGCTATGGACGAAGAGATAGATTCCATTGAGAGAAATGATACATGGGATCTAGTTGACCTGCCAAAGAATAAGAAACCCATTGGTGTGAAGTGGGTTTATAAAACCAAACTCAATGAAAAAGGTGAGATTGATAGGTACAAGGCAAGGTTAGTAGCAAAGGGTTTCTCGCAACAACCAGGAATTGATTTTGGAGAAACTTTTGCACCAGTGGCAAGATTGGACACAGTAAGAGCAGTCCTAGCAATTGCAGCACAAAAAAAATGGAAAGTGTATCAGATGGATGTCAAGTCGGCATTCTTGAATGGAATTCTTGAAGAAGAAATTTATGTGGAGCAGCCACATGGGTATGAAATAAAAGAACATGAAGACAAAGTTTACAAGTTGAAGAAAGCTCTATATGGGCTTAAGCAAGCTCCAAGAGCTTGGTATAGCAGAATTGATTCTTATCTCATCAAAAATGGTTTTAGCAGAAGCAGCAGTGAACCAACACTTTACACAAAGGTAAATCAAGAAGGACAGATTTTAATAGTTTGTTTGTATGTTGATGATATGATTTTTACAGGCGACCTCTCAGTAGATGAGTTCAAGGAAGCTATGAAGAAAGAGTTTGAGATGACAGACCTTGGATTGATGAGGTTCTTTCTTGGCCTAGAAGTAGAACAGTCAGAAAAGGGTATATTTATCTCTCAAAATAAATATGCTAATGAAGTTCTTAAGCGATTCAGAATGCTTAATTGCAAAACAACACCTACACCAGTGGCAACAGGTACTAAGTTGAGCAAAGAAGATTGCAGTCCCAATGTAGATCCAACATTGTATAAAAGACTTGTAGGAAGTCTCATGTACCTCACAGCTATGAGACCTGATATTATGTTTGCTGTCAGCTTGATTTCAAGGTTCATGGAGTCTCCCAAAGACTCGCATTGGCAAGTTGGCAAAAGGATCTTACGATATGTTGCAAGGACTTCAAGCTATGGAATTTTATACTCAAGCACAGAGTATGATGTTTTGACAGGTTTCACTAACAGTGATTTTGCAGGAAGTTTGGATGACAGGAAGAGCACTTCCGGTCATGTTTTTCATCTTGGATCAGGGGTGATTTCATGGGCATCCAAGAAGCAGCCCATTGTAACACTTTCATCGGCAGAAGCAGAGTATGTAGCAGCGACATCAGCAGCATGTCAAGCAGTCTGGTTACGCAGAGTTTTAGAAGGTCTTCAACAGAAACAAGAAGGACCAACCACAGTTTATTGTGACAACAACTCAGCAATTGCTCTATCCAAGAACCATGTTTTTCACCAGAAAAGCAAGCACATTGATACTAGATATCACTTCATAAGAGAGCTTGTGAACAATGGTGAAGTTCGTGTTGAGCATTGTAAATCAATTGACCAATTGGCTGACATATTCACAAAGCCATTGGCAAAAGATATTTTTGAAATCCATAGAAATAATTTAGGCATTGTAAAAGCTGCAGTAGTCAGTAGTAGTAATTAAGAGGGAGTGTTAGAAATAGTAATTACTTCAGTTAGCTTTAGCTTTTACTTGAGTTACTATTTAGAAGTTCAGTTAATAAATGCAACAGCATGCTTTGCATGCATGCAAAAGCTAGGTTAAAGCTTTTAGGGTTTTCCATAAGTGTTTAAATACGCATTACGTTTTTGATTGTATTACATCAGTTGATCTCGCTTGATGAATAAAGATTGAAGAGCCGTAGCTCATTCCGCATTATCTTTGTTTTATTTCTGCCTCCAACCTTCAAACCGCGGCCTATAGGGACTAGGCTATCCACTGCTTTTAACCCTGTTTGCATAGGTTCGTGCACAGATTTATGTTCAATAATACTAGGGGCTTTCGCTTTGACGCGTCTGAGTAAGTGCTCGCTTAAAGCCCCTTTACCAACAATAGGTACTCCCAACGCATCGACCACACGACCTAACATGGCCTTTCCTACAGGAACAGACACAGTAGATCCAGTGCGCTTGACGAGAGATCCTTCTTTGATGGCGGTATCACTACCAAATACCACGATACCTACATTCTCATTTTCCAGATTCAATGCTATTCCTTTCACACCACTGGAAAATTTGACCATTTCCCTAGCTTGAATCTCGTTCAATCCATAGACACGTGCAATACCATCTCCAACTAAGACCACTCGACCGATCTCATCAACTTGTAGATTGGTGCTATAGTTGGTAATTCTTTTCTCTAATAGAGTAGTGAGTTCCGCAGCTCGAGGATCTAATTTCATACTTCAAGAACAAATTGGTAAGGGAGAAATCTACTTGATAAGTTGAGAAATAAAAGATAATGGGGCCTGGAAAAGCTTTCCTGTCATGAAGTACCCCGCCCAGACGGGGTTTCCGCAAATATAACACTTGCCATTGATAAAATAATTTATCGGTGCGTATTTCATGCTCGTCCCTATAAAAGCGAGTAATTTCATGCTTGTCCGCAGAGAGTGAGGGACGTTAAGTGACTCTTAGAGGTAGGAGGGTTAGGGATGAACCGCTCGCTCAAGAAAAACCAAAGAGAGAGCGAGGAATTGCAACTACTTATATATAAAAAAGCTACGAATTCTTTATATGTAATAACACTAGATTCGGTGTTCGTCATCTTACATTCATTATTTATTATATGTAATAACACTAGATAAGGCCTTACTAACCGACCCTGCGCTAGATCTCATCTTAGGAGGAGGGGGCAGGATTCGAACCTGCAGTCTTCAGGTCATGGGCCTCACGAGTCGACCAATTACTCTACCCCGCTATCGTTCGTTATTCTCCTATTATTACTAGACTAGAATATTACCATGACCCCTTAATACCTTTCAGGCAGGTTAGGTCTTTATCACTGCAAAGGGACACTTGACCCTGATAGCGTCGAGAAGATCAGAACCTTATTTGAGTGAAAAGTTATACCCCATATAATAGAAAAGCTAGAAGGAATGGGTTATTATATCTTACAAGCATGCATGAAAGTAGAGCTAGAAGGGTAGAACTATAAGGGTAAGCTTCCGCTCAATACCTACCGGACTGAAAGGACCCTTCTAGCCAACTGACCTTCCCCTCCTTTTTGCTTGAGGTTATTCCCTTATATTTAAGGGGGGTTAAAATGGAGTGCTCAGGGCTGCGAATTCTTTATATATGTAATTATGCTAGACTCGGTATGGAATAAAACTAGATTCAGTGTTCGTAGTCTTCCATTCCGTATGCTTTGAGTGAGGAGATGTGGGTGGTTCAAAGATGAATTCCCTATGTCTTAATTCTAGGTGAGTTCAAGTGATGTATATATATGTAATAACACTAGATCGATTCGGTGTGATTTGTCTTCCAGTCATTCTTTATATATGTAATTATGCTAGATTCAGTATGGAATAAAATTGGAATAACAGTAGCACTCTGATTCGTATTCCATTATTTTTTATATATGTAATCATGCTCGCACTTTTTCCTTAACTTACTCAGTTAAAATGGAGTGCTCAGGGCTCTTGCACCGGATCTTCCAGTCATTATATATGTAATAACGCAAGGCATTTTACTGATTCTATTCAACGTCTTCCTTTAGCAAGAACCACTAAACCACTATTTATATGTAATTATGCAAGGACTCTTTATTCACTTACTTACTCACTTACTAGGGGGGGTTAGTGAAGGCTGAATGGCATCCTGCTAGCTTTGAGGTGGGGATAGATAACTTGCTTGTTGGGGATGACTAGAAGGGCTAGCTAGTTGTAGACCGAAATTACATATTCTGGCGTAGACCTTTAATCTATAACTAGCTAGGCAAGTACATAATCCATCTATCCTTAATGCCCTAAGATAATCATTGATGCCGTGAGGAGCCAAACCGGGCTGTACTGCTCATTTACTGCGTATACCGGAGCATAAGTTGTCTGGTTCTGAATGACTGTATAGGAAAGCCAGCCTTAATTGCTATTACACAACCTATCCTTTCAGTATATAAGTATACCTGGGTTAGCGGCGTAGGCAATCCCACTTCAGGCAATAGTCTATCTATTCTGGCCTGGTTTCTTGCATAGTCTATCTATAATCTCTCTGGTTCATCAATATCTCTAGTGGGAAAGAAAGCCGTACAGAAAAGCCTTAATTGCCATATTGACGGGAATGACTGTCCTTATAGCCTAAATAGCCATACTAGTGGGGACGTGACATCTCTACCAGCTTTTAAATGTTCCTCCAGCTATTAAATACAACTATACTGGGATCGATAAGTCTACCCGTGAAGTTATCTAAGTCTACCCCGAACTTAACGGGAATGAAATTGCATGGGAATTAACGGGAGGAATGACTGTATAGGAAAGCCAGCCTCATATTGCCATTATACAACCTATCCTTTCAGTATATGAGTATACCCTTTAAGTATATTGGTGAACAATACTATTTATTCCCCGGGGCACTTTTTCAGGAGGACAGGTTTGTTTAGATCATGTGTTCTCGTGGGCAACATAAATGAGGTTAGATCATTTCAGATTGAACAACACATTGGTTTAAATAAGTTTAAAGAGCCTATTGTTGTATGGTGCGGCAAAAGCTTATCAACCCGGCAACTAGCACGAGTCACGGTTGAGCAATTATTAGTATTGGATATATGTAATTGGGAGGAATGTGTAACTGAAGTTATTGTTCTTTGCTGTTTTTGTTTGTTAGGCGCTTGATTTGCATCAAACAAACCCAAATAGGTCGAAGGTTTCACAAGACTCACACCTGCAATTATGCTATTCAAAGGATACGGAAGCGGTAGTGATCGAGCAGCAGAAAGGGCAAGAGATCCAGCAAGAAAACTTGCATTCAAAGGATACAGAAGAGGCATTGATCAAGCAGCAGAAGGGGCAAGAGATCCAGCAAGAAAACAAAGTAGTAACCTATTGCCACAAGCGGACAGAACCATAACCATCCACGTGGCAGCATTCCATTCACAAGTCACTCTTATGAGTGAGAAATCTAGCCTACGTGGATGGTTATGCTTCTCCACAGTGAAACGCCTACGCCTTAATTACGTTAACTAATTATCATAAATGTTGATGGAAAAGAAAATAATATTTGAAATGATTAGGTCAAACTCGTGGAAAGTGATGCGACGTATGCAATTTTCATGATCGGTGGGTAAGGTATATAAACTCCTTCCGGGCCACGAAGCTACTCATGGTATCTACAAATCAAAAATATATTCCCTATTAGCTTCGTTTCAAGTTTGAAACAATCTTGAATTGGATCCGCCCGGTTGGACATAGACAGCGATTTAAAGAATGGCCGGAGGAACGCCCTTGTTTCCGGATTTAGGAAAGCACTGCAGCGAGGAGTTCTGTCATCAGCTAGATTTCCTTCCTTTCCTCTGCGACGGATGCAACCAATTCTTCTGCCCGGAGCACCGATATTACAGCAATCATGAGTGCCCCAAAGCCAATTTGCATGACCGCGTGGTTCACATCTGCCCCACCTGTTCCTCTTCTGTATTCCAAGTTCTGAATGAGGACGCTTCCGTCACCCTCCGCAGGCACGCCCAGTCGGGCAATTGTAATCCGAAGAATACGTCGAACGCTGCAAAGAAATGCCCTGTCAAACGGTGCAAAGAAATGCTCACCTTCGGGAATTCAGTTGTCTGCAAGTCTTGCGGTGTAAAGACGTGCTTGAAGCATCGCTTTCCTTTGGAACACTAGTGCCGTAGCGGCAATATCAGTGACCGCGTGGTTCACATCTCTCCAACCTGTTCTTCGTCTGTATTGCAAGTTTTGAATGAGGACGCTTCCCTCACCCTCCGCAGGCACGCCCAGTCGGGCAACTGTAATCCGAAGAATACATCGAAAACACAGTCTTGCCCAGTTAAACGCTGTAAAGAAATATTCAACCTCGTGAATTCATCTGTCTGCAAATCTTGCGGTCTAGAGACGTGCCTGAAGCATCGCTTTCCTTGGGTGTTTTTCTAAGAGGGTAGGTTTCTGAAACAATATTCTAGATTCGTAGTCCCTCCAACAAATAGCTTTTCGTTGAGAATCCTGTACACTGGATTTTCCTTTTTGGCCACTGGTATCTGGCAGTTCTTCACTGGTTTTCACTTCTGTTGTCTTCCACCTTCGTGTTTTCTGGCTTACGCGTCTTCGAACCCGACGTCATGTACCATGATCACATAAGTGGTAGGTAAGCTCTTTATGCTTCAGTCCATGCCTTTTCGATTGAAAGAACTGCCCAGATATCTCTGACGCTACCAGACATCAAATCGCGTTACAACTGGAAGGCGTGGCCAGACCTAATGGAAGGTCTTCGAAGATCTTCATTGAGATCAATACAAACAACTAGAACAGTTCAACACATGTCCTGATCCGAACTTGGACGCATTTTGCCAGGTCTTTCGTCGTTTTTATCATCCATCCTATCGGTAGAACTTGATGTGCCGCTGGTTACAACTTCGCCAACATCAAGGAGAGTCCATCGCCCAATATGTCTATATCTTTTGCAAGCTTTGAATATCCATCCAGCAATCCGTTTATATCACAGTAAGTTTAGTCAATTCAATAATACAATTCGAGGGTTACACAAATTGAGTCGAAATTTTCTTTCCACTCTATGGATGTTTGCTGGATTATTTCACAGCTTTTGGGTAATGTTTCTGTGGATGTAGAGGAGCATCAATCGGCTATATGGCAAGCATTCTCTCCTAGCATTTTTTTAAGGTTCACCCTCCATTTAGAAACCGAAAATACATGAGCCCTTATGTATGGTTATCTATACATGCTGCAAGGCCAATGAGGGATGTTTGAATGAACTGTGTGGCAATTCTAGGTCTCACCAATGACAGTAAATCAGATTAGTGTCTGAGTTGAAGGATTTTCTTATTTCATTTTAATTATTTCGAGCTGACTTTGTCTCAGAAATTACTTACCTGCTTTGAATGCATTCCTCACAGCAATTCGTAGTAAGCTTGATACAAAGTTACAACAAAATCGATTACAGTATTCAGTGTGTGACGCAACATATTTTTTTTCCAGGAATGTCTTACAAAACATATATCCAATTAATAATTATGATAATAGTTGTTTGAGATCAACATTGATCAATCTAACATAAAAAAATTTGAGACAGTGGGACCCTCGAGAGAAGTAAAAAAACTGTAAAACATACAGTTAGGAATTCCTGATACATGCTGATTTGGTGTTGTAATTTCAGAAAAAAATCAAGTCATCTGAAGACTATTTTGATCTTAAAACTTTATACATTGATCAAATATAAAAAAGCTTAGAATGATGAGAAATTAAAGGTGGTGAAAAGTAGGCCAATAGTGAAATCATGTAAACAAAAAAGAGATGCTTGACTTGCCACAAAACTCTTACACAATTTCGTTAGGTCATGGCAGAAAATGGAGAAGTTTCAGTGAGAGAAGATACCTTATAAAACGATAACAGAGTTTGAAAGTTATTAATTTACAATAAAAGGGGAAATTTTTTAATTGGCTAACCCTTGTGACGGATAAAAAACAAATGTTGCTCAAATATTTGTGAATTTGTCTTCAATATTCAATAAAATAGCTATCATGTATAGTCTAGATTTAGATTGCAATAAGACTCAATTTACTCTCGAGACCTCAACTATTTTGTGCACAATTCCTCTTGATATCTCAACTTTTTTGTGCACAATTGCTTACCATATAAAGCATATCACAAAAAGTATTTATAATTTAGGTGACCAAATCTTTTAATTTGCTTAACTCATTGGCATGGGTTAATAGAGCACAAAATGAGAAAACCTATAGATTTTTGAGTTATGGTCAGCAAAACCTAAGACAACAATTCGGCATGTTGACATTTCACAGATTTCAACATCATTAGGTGTGAAGATCACATTTTCAGGTGATCCTGTCTCAGTCATCTGGGTCATCTGGTATACTGTCAAATGGTTAGCACCAAGTCTTGGAACATATAAAACATTAGTTAATGTACCAAAATCTAGATCAATGTTGCCTTTACCTTTGCTTGAAGTTTCAGAATCATCACCCAACACAATGGTTGGACCACTGGAAGAATCAATATATGAGAAGCTTTCTCTTATGGAAACCATGTGCCTTGAAGCTCCTGAGTTAATCATGAATGAGGTAGGATTTCATGTGCTTTCCATCAGTGCATGCAATTGCTCCTTATCTTCAGAATTTTGTCCTCCATTCTTCCTCCTTGTGCTCTCTGAAAGAGGAATGTTGGCCTTCCCCAAGAGTTCAGTCATTTGATCAATGGTCTTCTTCATGCAGGAGCTTTCAGGATGAAAGCCTGAAAGCCCCTGCTGCAATAATTGCACTTTGTCTCCTCATTCTTCTTGTTTGGATTCCTCTTGAAATTTGAGTAGTCTTCATGGAATTTTTGCTTGTCCTTCCTCTTATCAGTGGGATTCTTGAAATTTCCCTTCTTCTTTCCTTTCGAATCCTTTGAATCTCCAACATTCAAACAATGATGTTTTGATGGATTTTTTATGGCTCTCATCAAGACCAACTTGTCTTGTTCTTGTGTATTAGACTCCATGAATTCTGAGAATGTGTGGATCTTCCAATTTTGAACTTCCTTCCTTGTGGAGTGGAAGGTCAGACTGAGTAATCAGGGCCAAGCTTGGAGAGAATAAACAAGATTAGTTTCTCATCCTTTTTATGAATTCCACATTGCTTCAACTATAGAACACGTGACTCGAATTTTGAGAATAAATCCTGGAGGTTATCGAAATTATGTGGACTCAATGAAACAAGTTCATTATCTAGTTGGTGGCCTCTTAATTCATTAGTTTTGCCAGACAATTCTTGAAGCTTTATCCAAAATTCATTGGGAGAGGTAAGACCATCTAGGCTTCATCTCTTTGATTATGCAACTTTGATTTCTCAATTGCTGAGGTTGGCTCAAGATTAGTTGCCATAATCACCTTCTATAGGTCGTTGCTCCTCAACATGATATCCATTTGGGCTTTGCAGTCAAAATAATTGAATGGAGTGAGGATGAACTGATGTGACTAATCCATGGAAGCTCTAAAATAGCTTTTAGAGTGGTTTGGGTGCGCCCAAAGATGATTTGTTGCACCCTCTGGGTGATTGAATGCGCCCTGTAGATGACTGAATGCGCCGTTCTTGAGACTGGTTGGATCATGCAAGAAAATCAATGGAGAAAAGAATAGCTTGATAGTTCTAATACCATGTGAAATTTAGATCACACCAAGATCTAATCAAGAAATTACAACTCTCACAAGTAATTCTCACACAACTAGTCAAGAACACTGAAAAATAGTCACATATGATGCAAACAAAATTACACTCATGAATAATAATACATCATCCAACCTTGAGAAATTAATAGGCTATCAATAAATAAAATTACATCATAGATTCAAATGCATAAGGAATCCATTCGAATACTCACAAAAGAAGGCTTACTAAAAATATGCAAAACCCCTCTAGGTGGAAAGTGTGTGTTCCAAGTCACCACAAAGGCTCACAAATTTATGATTTAGTGACCAGATAGTGATGTGGGATGAAAAAGAATGCTAAATACAGAATATGGAATGAAGAAACATCATGGAGTGTGAGTTGGATAAAAATCAGTAAAAATAGCCAACTAGCTTTTCACCTTTCACCAAAAAAGGTAAAAAGCAGTAAAAAGCAATAAGGTGCCTTTCATCCCAAGATTGGACAAAATCTTATCCAGAATCTTCAAAAATGTTCCCAAGAGACTTAGGATTCTTGTGGTCCACACCAGGAAGACTTGTGGTCCACACAAAGATGCCTTGCGGTCCACACATTGATTATTTTAGCCAACTAGCTAGTATAACACCTAGGAATTAATTAAAAATAATTAATAATTCTATCATAAGGTATTAAATGACATGAGTGGGTTTAAATATTCCAACATGGTTAAAGGCGCAGAAGAAGGTAGACTCAATGTGTTAATCGAAGTTCTCTCCATTTTTTTATAGTTCTCATATATTTGATATTTGACTGACAGCTCTTCTACTAAACAACGTGTTAATTCCACCTAGTGCTCATTTGGTGAAAACTACCACTTTCTAAACTGGTAATCAAATTCATTTTTGATTGCCTGTTCTCACTTGTATTTCGCTGGTGCGTTTTCTGTTGATTCATTGTTTATTAATAATTATAATAACATAGCATTAAATAATAGGGAGGTTGCTCGTATCCTATAAATACTTATTTATATTTATATAAAATATATATACAAGTTCTAGTGTGAATACTTCTTAAAATAAAATTAGTTTAAAAATCAAAGAGAAAAATGTTAGACTCTTAATAAAAGTATTAGTCACTTTTCTAAAAAGGAAAGGTATCATTTCTTATATATATATATATATATATATATATATATATATATAAAAGTTTAAGTTTAAATTTAAAGTGGCTATTCTAGTTCTCATAATTAATAGCTCAAAACCCTTATGAAGCATTTTTAAATGATAAAAGAAAGAAAATAATAATCAAAGATTATCATGTCCCAAATTTGGTATTGGGTCACAATGGTCTAATCAAATTGGCCCTATTCATTAGAGTTTGTCATATTGATGCTAAAGGTCAAATAATTGCTAAGGAGGAAAATTACTAGTTTCCTAGGTTTGGGGTGGAAACTTTGGGATTTGGAATAATGGGGATAATAAATGATGTTGGAACATTAAGATGGCATAAATAGTTAATAAAGGAGATAAATAAATATATACAAGTGAAAATCAAAGTTGCATTTGATCATGAAGACACATGGAGGAAGTGGGATCCACACAAGCTAGAATTTATGTGCCACATGACATCCTCTTCTTGCAATTTCAAATCCATAGGAAGCCTAATGTTGTTGGGATGAGTTATAAGGTCAATAATACTTGTCATGAGTCAATGAGGTTGAAATATAGAGGAAGAGTAATTCCCATGGAAGAGGAAGAGGCAATTTGGAGCTAGTGCGACACTTGGGCTAGATTCCCTAGCTCTATGACAATAATGATGAAGATGCTATGACGCCTATGACACAAATAAGACCTGAAGGTTGACATATGACATATATGACATGTTAGGGATAAAAATAGAATCCAAGAAGGCGTTCAAGGGTGTTAGGGCAGCTAAGATGCTTCCACATGTGATTTGGTGGAAGTGGGAGACTAGAAATTGTTGTACAAGTGACGTCCTTTGGAATCTCTTCCCAAATTGAGTTGGCATGGGTCTCTTGGAAGGAATTCGACCCATGGAGGACATTATAACTTTATAGATGTCAATAAAAAAGAATGAAACCATATTTTGATCATTTTTAGAATTTGCAATTGCATTTCTGTATAGGGAGAGCTAGTGGATGACTAGTTTCTTGCCTTGGCCAATTTCGAGGGTGAAAGATTTCCATCCAAGTTGGTAATTGGAAAGGACATTCAGACCTTTAATTTGGAGCTTTAATGGAGTCTTTATTTGCATGTATAATCTATAGGGAATCTCATGGTTTCTTCTATTGCAACACATTCTCTCAACCATTTCCAATTTTGATGGCATATTCTTGATCCTTGAGGGAGGACATTTTTGGTGAGCTATTGTACCCTTTGGGGGAGATTATCATGGCCCATTTCTTTTTTAATATGAATTAAATACTCTTTTATTCATCTCCAAAAAGTTTCAGGTCGAAATTCCAAGTAGAAATGTATAAATTTTTAATGAAAGAACAGTGCCATTTCCCCACTACCTTGATGTATGCCAATGTATTGATGATGCTTTCAAATGGAAGAATGTTTATATGATATATGTATGATGTATGGACTTTCATTGATAATTTTTACAAGTTTCATGCTCATCACTTAAGCATTTGAAGCGACCTTGCTCAGTTTATTTGCATTTGGAAGAGATTTGGTGTCATTTCCCCAAGGGTTGAACTAGTGATTCTGCTGTTGTTTGGGAGAGGTTTGGAACAGACTTAATAACTAATTAATGGTACATTTGGGACCTTAATAACATCCTTAATACATTCCCTACCTCTGTTCATAAATTTGGGTGGGTTTGGAAGCATTTGGGAAGCCATTTTCAGCACTTACCCCAGGGGGATTTGAACCCCAAATGACTAGTAAAATTGCATACTTGGTCCAGAATATTAAGAGAATTTGCAGAGGACTTTTTGTGGCCATATATCATCCCTAAACATCATATTCAAGTACTAATATAATTCATACACATTCCTTGAATATTTGAAGGCATTTGGAGTCAAATTGAGACCTAGAGACCAATACTAGTCAAAGGGAAATTACTAGTAAAGTTCCCTACATTGGCCAGAATTGAAAGAGGATTTGCAGAAGTATTTTAAAGGTCCAAAATAATCCATGAAACACACATTTATGTTCTAACATCATCCATATACCTTATCAGAATATTTGGGAGCAATTGGAGCAATTTGGGGACCTAGAGCTCAAAACTAGTCAAAGGTCTAACTAGGGGAAAAAGTGAAAATTTATCATTTTAATGAAATTCCTAACAAGGAACATTATAGTGGTATTAGAGCATGGTATTGGCACCTGATGTGGTAGAACATTAATGAAGACTAGGAGTCAAAGAAATAAGACACCACCCTTAGAAACTGAAATTGGATGTACTTTGGTGAAAGGGAAGAAGTAGGAGAAGAAGTGCATTCCTTGGTCACCATGAGTAAGGATGAGAAATGAACCTTAGAGGAGAATGAGGATTTTAGAAAACTACTGAAACCATCCTTTGAAGACAAGTGGAGGCAATTCATGCAAGATTTAGAATTGTTGGTTAGTCAACTTGGAAGCAACGTGGAAAAAAGAATGAGCAATGGTTCTCTTTCCAAGGAAAAGAAGGAAATGGATGAAATAATTTATGCCACAAAGGAGGAACCTCATGTAATGGTGGAACATGAGGTACATGATGATATGCAGGTGCTTGAAGATGATACACTCAAACAAGAAGAAGGACAAGCACTTTTCTTTGTTCAGAGGGATTATGAGTTGCCTCATGGAGAGAGTTACAAAGTCTTGAAGGAGGTACATGATCTCACAACAATTGGACCAGCCAATTATGGAGAATATGAATTAAAGATTTCAATGGGTAACAGTTGTAAAGATTTAAGGTTGGTTCATAATTCCTCACCCCCTACTTCTTTTTCAGCCACATCAATTGTGGATGAAAATTGGGTGAAAGGTTTTTTTCTAGTGGTGCCACATGAGGGGTATGAAACTCCTACCTCTCCTTTTGATGATGACATGAATAGAGCACCTCATTATTTACATTTGCAGTAGAATATTTTCTTTCCTTATGATGATACATATCTTCATCGATACACTTATGATGTTCACTTGAGTCACTTGAAGACTCATGATATTCCTTGCTCCTTACTTAGTTCAATTGATGTTGGAAGAAATTCATTAACTACTTGGATGAAATGATACAAGGCTGAATATTTTGATGCATAACAAATCCTTTTGGAGAGGAATTATAGGACATGGGATCCTCACCTATGTCATTGGACAAGATTTGATTGTTCACTTGAAGCTTGTATGCACTTGGAAAATGGTGGTCTACTTGCTAGAAGGTATAAGCACTTTCATGATTCTTTGATGAAGCACCTCCTTGATGTACATTTTCATTATGTTGTTATGTACTTTGATGATATATTTTGTACTCATGATGTTCGGAAGAATTCATACAAGAAAATGGAATCCAGGAATCCTCTTATCTGATGGTGTGGGTTGGAGAGCACTCTTAATTGTTGGGGTGCAATACAAGCAATAGGACCCTAGAATAATTTTTGTCTCATTGGTTTCAATTTTTTGGGGAAATAAGAAGTATGGGAGATGGATTTCCCACTTAATAAAGTGATTTTTATCAGAGTAGTGCAGCAGCAAGCATGGTGGTTCCTCTCTAAAATATTCATGGAAACTCAAAGACTCAAGGTTGGGCAATTCAATGGCAACTTTAAAGAATTCTACAGAAAGCACTTTCTTCAACACCCATGTTTGAAATTGCTTGAGGACAAGCAATATTGGGAAGGGAGAATTTTTCATGTCCAAAATTTGGCATTGGGTCACAATGGCCTAATCAAATTGGCCCTGTTCATTAGGGTTTGTCAAATTGATGCTAAAGGTCAAATAATTGCCAAGGAGGAAAATTACTAGTTTCCTAGGTTTGGGGTGGAAGCTTTGGGATTTGGAATAATGGGAATAGTAAATGATGTTGGAACATTAGGATGGCATAAATATTTAATAAAGGAGATAAATAAATGTATACAAGTGAAAATCAACGTGGCATTTGATCATGAAGACACGTGGAGGAAGTGGAACCCACACAAGCTAGAATTTATATGTCACATGGCATCTTCTTCTTGCAATTTCGAATCCATGCGAAGCCTAATGTTCTTTGGATGATTTATAAGGTCAATAATACTTGGAATGAGTAAATGAGGTTGAAATATAGAGGAAGAGTAACTCCCATGGAAGAGGAAGAGGAAATTTGGAGCTAGTGAGACACTTGGGATAGATTCCCTAGCTCTATGACAACAATGATGAAGATGCTATGACACCTATGACACAAATAAGACCTGAAGGCTGAAATATGAAATATATGACATGTCAGGGCTAAAAATAGACTCTAAGAGGGCTCTCAAGGGTTTTAGGGCAGCTAATATGCTTCCATATGTGATTTGGTGGAAGTGGGAGATTAGTCATTGTTGTACAAGTGGCGTCCTTTGGAATCTCTTCCCAAATTGAGTTGGCATGAGTCTCTTGGAAGGAATTAGACCCATGGAGGACGTTAGAGCTTTATAAATGTCAATAATAAAGAATGAAACCAGCTTTTGATCATTTGTATAATTTGCAATTGCATTTGTGTAGAGGGAGAGCTAGTGGATGACTAGTTTCTTGCCTTAGCCAATTTCGAGGGTGAAAGGCTCTCATCCAAGTTGGTAATTAGAAAGGCCATTCAGACCTTTCATTTGGAGCTTTAATGGAGTATTTATTTGCAGGTGTAAGCTACAGGGCAGCTCATGGTTTCTTCTATTTCAACACATTCTCTCAACCATTTCTAGTTTTGATGGCACATTCTTAATCGTCGAGGGAGGGTGTTTTTGGTGAGCTATTGTACTCTTTGGGGGAGCTTCTCATGCCTCATTTCTTTTGTAATATGAATAAAATACTATTTTGTTCATCTCCAAAAATTTTCAGGTCTAAATTCCAGGTAGAAACGTATAAATCTCATTTTTAATGAAAGAACAGTGCCATGTCCCCACTACCTTGATGTATGCCAATGTATTGATGATGATTTCAAATGAAAGAATGTTTCTATAATATATTTATGTTGTATGGACTACAATTTATGAGTTTTACAAGTTTCATGTTCAGCAATTAAGCATTTGAAGCCACCTTGCTCTGTTTATTTGCATTTGGAAGAGATTTGGTGCCATTTCCCCAAGGGTCGAACTAGTGATTTTGTTGTTGTTTGGGAGAGGTTTGGAATAGACTTAATAACTAATTATGGTGCATTTGGGACCTTAATAACATCCTTGAGACATTCCCTACCTCTTTTCAGAAATTTGGGTGGGTTTGGAGGCATTTGGGAAGCCATTTTCAACACTTACCCCAGGGGGATTTTGTCATGTCCCAAATTTGGAATTGGGTCACAATGGCCTAATCACATTAGCAATATTCATTAGAGTTTGTAAAATTGATGTTAAGGGTCAAATAATTGCCAAGGAGGAAAATTACTAGTTTCCTAGGTTTGGGGTGGAAGCTTTGGGATTTGGAATAAGGGGGATAATAAATGATGTTTAGACATTAGAAGGGTTCAAGTATTTAATAAATAGAGTGAATAAAGAAATTCAAGAGAAATCCTAGATGACAAATGGTTTTGGAAACATATGGAGGATGTGGGACCCACACTAGCTTGATTTTTCATAATACATGGTATCCCTCTTTTGCAAATTCGAATTAATGGGAATGTGAAAACTCTTGGGTGAGTTGGTAAGTCATAACACATGTAATTGAGCATCTTAGGTTGAATTGGGAAGGATTGGTAACCTCCATGGAAGATAAAGAGTCAAAGTGGAAGTTTGTGGACACTTGGGCTAGATTCCCTAGCCCCTATGACACCAATGATGGAGCATCTATGACAACTATGACAAATTGCAGACTTGACCTCTGACATCTGACCACTATGATATGTCAGCCCCAAAAATAGGCTCAAAGAAGGCGAATTTGGGAGTTGGAGATGCCAAAGAGACTCAAAATCGAATTTGGGAGAAGATGGAAGGTTGGAACTAGGAGACAAGTGGCAAATGTGGAATAATTCCTAAATGGAAATCTATTGAATCTATTGAGAGGATTTCGACCCTTAGAAGGATAATTTTGGTTATAAAATGTAGAAATGAAGTATGAGAATGGCTTTTGATCATTTGTAGAATTTGCAATTGCATTTGTGTAGAGGGAGAGCTAGTGGATGACTAGTTTCTTGCCTTAGCCAATTTCGAGGGTGAAAGATTCCCATCCAAGTTGGTAATTGGAAAGGCCATTCAGACCTTTCATTTGGATCTTTAATGGAGTCTTTATTTGCAGGTGTAAGATACAGGGCAGCTCATGGTTTCTTCTATTGCAGCACATTCTCTCAACCGTTTCCAATTTTGATGGCATATTCTTGATCCTTGAGGGAGGGGCGTTTTTGGTGAGCTATTGTACTCTTTGGGGGAGATTTTCATCCCCGTTTCTTTTTTAATATGAATTAAATACTCTTTTATTCATCTCCAGAAAGTTTCAGGTCTAAATTCCAAGTAGAAATGTATAAATCTCATTTTTAATGGAAGAACAATGCCATTTCCCCCACTACCTTGTTGTGAATCAATGTATTGATGATGATTTCGAATGAATGGATGATTATATGATGCATTTGTGATTAATGGAATGCCATGGATTTATTTTACAAGTTTCATGTACTGTACTTGAGCATTTGAAGTATTTTTACTCAGTTTAATTGCATTGGGAGAAGAAATAGTGCCATTTCCCCAAGGGTCGAATTGGCGATTTTTGCAGTTGAATGGGAGAGGGTTGGAACAGATATAATAATCAATTAATGGTGCAACTGATACCTTAATTACATCCTTAATACATTCCATACCTCTGTTCAGAAATTTGAGTGGCTTTGGAGGCGTTTGGAAGCAATTTTTAGTACTTACCCCAGGGGGATTTGAACCCCAAATTACTAGTAAAATTGCATACTTGGTCTAGAATCTTAAGAGAGTTTGTAGAGGTATTTTGGTGGCCATATATCATCCCTTAACATCATATTCAAGTCCTAATATCATTCATACACCTTCCTTGAAGATTTGAATGCATTTGGAGTCAATTCGAGACATAGAGACCAATACTAGTCAAAGGCAAATTATTGTAAAGTTCCCTACATTGGCCAGAATTGAAAGAGTATTTGCAGAAGTATTTTAAAGGTCCAAAGGCATCCCTAAAACACATATTTATGTTTTAATCTCATCCATATACCTTCCCAGAAGATTTGAAATCATTTGGGGCAAATTTGGGACCTAGAGATCAAAACTAGTCAAAGGTCGAACTAGGGAAAAAAAGTGGAAAATTGCCATTTTAATAAAATTCCTAACAAGGGACATTACAGTGGTATCAGAGCATGATCTTGGCACCTGATGTGGTCTAATATTCATGAGGACAAGAATTCAGGTACCACCATTAGATATTGAAACCAAAAGTGCTTTTGTTGAAGAAAAAAAAAAGTAGGAGAAGAAGAGCAAATTTTTTGAGGAAACTATGACTAGGGATGAAAAGGGAGCCTCATATGATGGTGAGGAGCATATAAAAATTATGAAAACAATATTTGAAGATATGACCAAGCAACTTAAGGAAGGATTCAAATTGTTTTCTATTGAACTTGTGGAAAAAATTATTGATTTTAAGAAAACCAAGGGGCAAAATGTATCAGCTTGCTTGAAGGAGAAAAAGGAAGAGACATCACAAGATCATGAAGAAGATTCTATTGAAAAATGGAATATCATTTCGAGACACCTTCTAGCTTAGACATGAACCAAAGAGCATCTACTGATGGATGCTTAAACTATGAAGGAGTACCTACTGATGGGTGCTCACACCTCTATGTTGGTGACATAGAGATCACTTTTGGAAGTGTTGCTGCAAGCCCAAGTTCCATTAAGCATGATAATGAAGACCTTGTAGCAGTTGAAGAAGAACAAAGATCAACTTCCCCATCACCACTTGAGCTTCATGAAGTTGGTCCAAGCAAAATTGAAGAAGATGAGGAGGTTCATTTGCAAGAGCCTCATTTTCTTGAAGGGTCCTTAAAGATGAATGAAAATAAGATCCAAGAGTCCCTCAACATTCTCCATGACACTCAAGCATTGGTGTCAAATTCTTGTTGGAGAGCTACTTCATTGGAGGAAACATCCTTCCTTGAAGACATGGAGAAGATTCAAAGAGCAGTGTGCCACATCAAAGGTAATTTCATGTCTTTGCTTTTTGATAGAAACCATTTGTTTGAGATTAATGAATTGTTACATAATGCATACTTGAAGAATAATGAGGATATTCATTAGCTCACAATTCAAAATGAGCAACTTCTTGAAAAGTTTCAAGATACTTGTTTTTCTTCCTATGTTTCAGATTGTCAAATGGTAGATTGTTTGGAGGATTCTCATGACATGGTGGATCATGAGAAATGTGGGAATTTGAATGTGCTTAATGTGTTTGAAGATGAACTTGAAGAGATCCAAACACTTTATGTGGTGGAAGAGGAACTTGAATTGTCTCTTGATGAAGCTTATGGAATTTTTAAAGAAGAGCATGATTCATCTACATTGGAACCAATCTATGACAAAGGTTTCCCACTTTTGAAGGAGCTGCATGATACTACCCACATGGATCCTTCCCATGATGAAACTTCTGCACTTTTTGATCATTTGGGTGATTTAGTTCATTCTCCTACATCCTACAATTCCATGTTTTGCAACATTAGTCTCAATGAAGTATGGGTGAAAGGGTTCTTTTTGATGGTGCCACATGAGGAGTATGGAACTCATAGATTTAACTTTTATGATGACATGGTTGGAGCACATTCTTATTCAAATTTGCAGCAGCATGATTTGTCACTTTATGATGATTCACATCTACATGGATGCACCTATGATATGGATTTGAGTCGTTTGAAGACTCATGGTTTTTCTTGCTCAACACTGGGTTCATCCGATGTTATAGGAACTTCATCCAACACTTGAGTGAATAGATTTATGATGGGAGAACATTTTTGTTGGCAGCCACATACTTTGTTACATCTTTATGATTCTCACATTCATGGATGTATGGGTGAGACTTCTTTGATTCATTTGAAGTCTCCTTGTTTTTTTGGCTCATTATTTGGTTCAGATTTTAGTGGAGATTCTTCGTTCACTTCTTGGATGAAAGAATACATGGTTGAATATTTTGATGCATATCACATCCTTTTGGAGCAGCATTATAGGACATGGGATCCTCACCTATGTCATTGGAGCATATTTGATTGGTCACTTGAAGATTGTATGCACTTGGAAAATCGTGGTCTACTTGCTTGGAGGTACAAGCACTTTCATGATTCTTTGATCAAGCACCTCCTTGATGTACATTTTCATTATGTAGTTATGTACTTTGATGATATATATTTTGTACTCATGATGTTTGGAAGAATGCATACAAGAAAATGGGATCCAGGAATCATCTTATCTGATGGTATGGGTTGGAGAGCACTCTTCATTGTTGGGGTGCAATATAAGCAATGGGACCCTGGAATAATTTTTATCTCATTGGTTTCAATTTTTTGGGGGAAACAAGAAGTATGGGAGATGGATTTCCCACTTAATAAAGTGATTTTTATCAGAGTAGTGCAGCAGCAAGCATGGTGGTTCCTCTCTAAAATCTTCATGGAAACTCAAAGACTCAAGGTTTGGCAATTCAATGGCACTTCAAAGAATTATATAGAAAGCAGGTTCTTCAACACCCATGCTTGAAAGTGCTTGAGGACAAGCAATATTGGGAAGGGAGGATTTTTCATGTCCCAAATTTGGAATTGGGTCACAATGGCCTAATCACATTAGCAATATTCATTAGAGTTTGTAAAATTGATGTTAAGGGTCAAATAATTGCCAAGGAGAAAAATTACTAGTTTCCTAGGTTTGGGGTGGAAGCTTTGGGATTTGGAATAAGGGGGATAATAAATGATGTTTAGACATTATAAGGGTTCAAGTATTTAATAAATAGATTGAATAAAGAAATTCAAGAGAAATCCTAGATGACAAATGGTTTTGGAGACATATGGAGGATGTGGTACCCACACTAGCTTGATTTTTCATAATACATGGTATCTCTCTTTTGCAAATTCGAATTAATGGGAATGTGAACAGTCTTGGGTGAGTTGGTAAGTCATAACACATGTAATTGAGCATCTTAGGTCGAATTGGGAAGGATTGGTAACCTCCATGGAAGATAAAGAGTCAAAGTGAAAGTTTGTGGACACTTGGGCTAGATTCCCTAGCCCCTATGACACCAATGATGGAGCATCTATGACAACTATGACAAATTGCAGACCTGACCTTTGACATCTGACCACTATGACATGTCAGCCCCAAAAATAGGCTCAAAGAAGCCGAATTTGGGAGTTGGAGAAGCCAAAGAGACTCAAAATCGAATTTGGGAGAAGATGGAAGGTTGGAACTAGGAGACAAGTGGCAAATGTGGAATATTTCCTAAATGGAAATCTATTGAATCTATTGAGAGGATTTCGACCCTTAGAAGGATAATTTTGGTTATAAAATGTAGAAATGAAGTATGAGAATGGCTTTTGATCATTTGTAGAATTTGCAATTGCATTTGTGTAGAGGGAGAGCTAGTGGATGACTAGTTTCTTGCCTTAGCCAATTTCGAGGGTGAAAGATTCCCATCCAAGTTGGTAATTGGAAATGCCATTCAGACCTTTCATTTGGAACTTTAATGGAGTCTTTATTTGCAGGTGTAAGCTACAGGGCAGCTCATGGTTTCTTCTATTGCAGCACATTCTCTCAACCGTTTCCAATTTTGATGGCATATTCTTGATCCTTGAGGGAGGGCGTTTTTGGTGAGCTATTGTACTCTTTGGGGGAGATTTTTATCCCCATTTCTTTTGTAATATGAAGTAAATACTCTTTTCTTCATCTCCAGAAAGTTTCAGGTCGAATTCCAAGTAGAAATGTATAAATATCATTTTTAATGGAAGAACAATGCCATTTCCCCACTACCTTGTTGTGAATCAATGTATTGATGATGATTTCGAATGAATGGATGATTATCTGATGCATTTGTGATTAATGGACTGCCATGGATGTATTTTACAAGTTTCATGTACTGTACTTGAGCATTTGAAGTATTTTTACTCAGTTTAATTGCATTGGGAGAAGAAATAGTGCCATTTCCCCAAGGGTCGAATTGGTGATTTTTGCAGTTGAATGGGAGAGGGTTGGAACAGATATAATAATCAATTAATGGTGCACATGAGACCTTAATAACATCCTTAATACATTCCATACCTCTGTTCATAAATT
Organism: Larix kaempferi; assembly: GCA_027924585.1. NCBI lineage: Eukaryota > Viridiplantae > Streptophyta > Pinopsida > Pinales > Pinaceae > Larix > Larix kaempferi. The sequence goes on from BSBM01000314.1 coordinate 9,113,599, forward strand.
TGAGTGGCTTTGGAGGCGTTTGGGAAGCAATTTTCCGTACTTACCCCAGGGGGATTTGAACCCCAAATTACTAGTAAAATTGCATACTTGGTCTAGAATCTTAAGAGAGTTTGCAGAGGTATTTTGGTGGCCATATATCATCCCTTAACATCATATTCGAGTCCTAATATCATTCATACACCTTCCTTGAAGATTTGAAGGCATTTGGAGTCAATTCGAGACATAGAGACCAATACTAGTCAAAGGCAAATTATTGTAAAGTTCCCTACATTGGCCAGAATTGAAAGAGTATTTGCAGAAGTATTTTAAAGGTCCAAAGGCATCCCTAAAACACATATTTATGTTCTAATCTCATCCATATACCTTCTCATAAGATTTGAAATCATTTGGGGCAAATTTGGGACCTAGAGATCAAAACTAGTCAAAGGTCGAACTAGGGAAAAAAAGTGGAAAATTGCCATTTTAATAAAATTCCTAACAAGGGACATTACAGATTTGAACCCCAAATTGCTAGTAAAATTGCATACTTGGTCCAGAATATTAAGAGAGTTTGCAGAGGTATTTTTGTGGCCATAGATCATCCCTGAACATCATATTCAATTAATAATATAATTCATACACCTTCCTTGAATATTTGAAGGCATTAGGAGTCAATTTGAGACCTAGAGACCAATACTAGTCAAAGGGAAATTACTAGCAAAGTTCCCTACGTTGGCCAGAATTGAAAGAGGATTTACAGAAATATTTTAACGGTCCAAAATCATCCAGAAACACACATTTATGTTCGAACATCATCCATATATATTCTTAGAATATTTGGCAGCAATTGTAGCAATTTGGGGACCTAGAGCTCAAAACTAGTCAAAGGTCTAACTAGGGAAAGAAGTGAAAAATTGTCATTTTAATAAAATTCCTAACAAGGGACATTACATAGACTAGAAATTATCAATTGTAAATAAATTATGAAATGGGGCTTAATCTATCTTTCCAAAGATTCCTATCATGTAGCTATGAGTGTTCTAGAACCCCTTTTAAAGGAATGAATGAACCCATAATCATTAACTCAAGTTAGGATCAACTATTTACTTAAGTACTAATCATCAATGCTTACTAACTATTGATATACAAGGATCGAATGGAGAATTGTTAACTTATGCTTAAAGTTGAGTTAAGTATAGGCAACCCTAGTGACAAATAGTTCTTCATCAGAAGGGATAGGTGATGAATAAGCTAAAGGACTCTTACCAAGAAATCAAGTAAGTACTATGCGCAAGTGTTATGAGGGGGTTTATCTCCCGACTAATATAGAATCCATCAAGTTTTATAAACAAAGGATATTGAAAATTAGTATTATGATGTCATCATAATACTAGGTTCATCCCATTAAGCAAGCCAACATGATTCTATGAATGTAGGTGACATTATTAGGATATAGAGGACATCAATGAAATTACGTGTTATTGAAATTAAATTATGTCCAAACGTATGTTCCGACGTTACGGAGACCCTTAAGAAAGAAAAATACTGGGTGTATTTTGAGGGGCATTACAAAGTTGTTGTAGAATACCTGCACAAAAAAAATTGAAAAACTCTCTAGAAGATTACTTTGATCAGCAAATATCTGATACCATGTGAGATTTTTTGATATTCTGACAAAGATCTAGAGACAAAGATAAAATTCACACTAATTCTAACAGAGATCAAAATAATTGAGTAAGAAAAATAAAGAAGAAAAAAACATGTTACAAGACAAGAGAATGAAGAACAATTGGAAAAACTTCCATTACATTTATTATTCAATAGAATGTTTACATAAATAGTACATCTCCAAAGGATAAATTCGTGAGCCTAAATAGGTAGTTGGAATCCACACAAGTGGCAGTCTTAGTTTCCATTGGAACCATATCTCGATAAGGTCTAGTGGCCACCAATGATGAATGGCTAGTCAACTGAAGTGGACTGGTGCATGAATGATTCATTGGGGCTAGAAATTAGGGAAGGATGCTACAAGGAGGCACAATACTGACTTGTAGTGGTCAAAATAGGCGCTCCTACACCCAGCGGTAGTGAAACTAGGTGTAACAGGGAGTTAACCAGTCAATCAAGGGGACAAGGCACCCTAAATCATGGAATTGATTGTGCTAACTCCTAAAACCATGCATGAGGGTGCCTTTGGAATTTAGTGATGTAATCAAGGTGCTTTGAGTGGATAAGAGGGGTAATGATGACCAAATTTAAGCTCTAGGGGTCCTAAATTAAGGACTGGGTGCTAGGAGACTCAACTACCAATGCATGGATGCATGGAATGCAGCATGCATGCAACACCAAGATGATATGGTTAGAATATTCCAACACTATCAATATACTAAGGAATTTTTTGTTGGGTTTTTCTCTCTCAATTCATAGAGGGTGTCCCCAGATTAAATTCATGTATTGAATGTGATTGCTTATCTATATCATTGTTATTTGATTTCAGGTACTATTGCATTTCAAAATTAAGGATAAAAAATTAACATGGTATCAAAGCTCAGGGAATGAAAGTGATAAGTTCAAAAATCAATCTTGAGCGTAGATAGATCCTGAGTGTGCAGAGTACTTGAAAAATTATAGCTTCAATCTCAGTAAGGTCAGGAGACTGTCTTGAAGGAACTTCGAACTTCAATACTTGGAAGGACATGATCTTGAATATCCTAGAAGAGCATGATTTGGATGGATATGTATCCAGTGTTATTGAAGATCCTACTTCTAATGCAGGGCACATTACCTTCAAGAATATTCAAGCCAAATCAAAGAGAATCATTTATGATTCCATGAAAGACAATTTGATGCCCATCATCACTCCATTGAAGACCACAAAAGAATGCTTTGGCACTTTGACAAATATTTATGAGAAAAAGGCTCCTAGTCAAAAGAGAGCATTGAAGAACAAGATTTGAAATCTAAATATGGAAAAGGATGAAGTTTTGGCTTCCTTCTTCACAAAGGTCTCTCAAGTAATAGATAAAGTCATGAGCATTGGTGTGACATTTGATGATGACGATCTCATTCAGACCACTATCAATGGTCTTCCATATTCATGGGATACATTCTTGGCTGTAGTAAATGGTCAAGAAGTGAAACCTAACTTTGACATACTATGGCATTCTTTCCTACAAGAAGAAGGGTGAATGCAGAGCAAGTATACTGCCTCCAAAGAAGAGAACCTCGCTCTTGCGAAAGGAATGAAAAGAGGTAAGAAATGTCACAAGAAATGCTCTCATCCAAAGAAATTCTAGCATTGATGAAAAATTATATGAATATATTCGATGTTGTGAGATAATTTCATAGATATAGAAGTGAGAACATTTATGTATGCTAATATAAAATGTGCTATATCATGGAAACAATATGGCATAGATAGCTAGTAATTGGTACTAGCATTATTTAAACCAAAGGGAATGAAGTGATATGAAAAAATTGCCCATGCGATATTGAAAGTAGTCGTATACTAATAAGAAGGGTAAATGTGGATCTAATTGTATCTTGAGACTCCATCCATGAACAAGAGGATTTCATGGTTGTTGCATTCATCTATTAGATAATCAATAAAATGTGTTGGGTAATTATATTTGGGGCAAGATTTGTTCAATTCTCAAAAGTTAGTACAAACATGGAGGGTCCCTTGTTTTTTATTGGTGGGAGTTGGGTTTGATACCCAAGAGGTGTATGTGATTGGATAAATAAAATCGTATTTCTAAAACTCTATAATGTCCCCACTTTAGAGGCTCCATGATCATCCATATAACCCATTCAATTCCCATGGGTTTAGACAAAAAATTAATTAAATTAATTAGGGATTAATTTTGGTCTATATTTAACCCATAGTTTTGAATATTTAGTTATTAATTAATTATTTGATGAGTTGTAAATGCTTAGGTGGCATAGGAGGGATCATATGAGATTAAGTGGACACTATGAGCTATCTTCCACAAATGAAGCTAGAATAAAAGCAATGAAAAGCAAGAAATCAATTAAAAATATGGAAGGCAGTAGAAAATCAGGAAAGCATAGAAAAGTAGAAAGTAGTAGAAAAGTAGGAAAGTGGTAGAAAAGCATGAAAGCATTGGAAAAGAAGAAAATTAGTAGAAAATCAAGGAAAACAAACAATTTCCAAAAGCAGTAAAATCAAACAAAAGGAGGAAAGGAAAGAAATCAAGGAAAAAGTAAGATAAAGTTGCAACTCCAAGTTTAGCTAGTGAGAGCGCATTGGATGAGGCTAGTGGTCCACATGTAGTGTATTTTAGAAACCAGTTATTTTATAAAAGGAGGATGAGTTCACCCATTCACCTTCTTTTTCCAGTGGTCCACATGCAGTGTATTTTTTTTCCAGTTTGATTATTGAGTTGAAGAGCTTTGAGCTTTTCAAGACTTGGGAGATGTGCCCCTAGTCACCAGTTGGGAAATGTGCCCCTTCTTTTCATCACAATAGTTGATAATTCATCTAGATATTGAGGAAGGTATCCAACCTTTCTCACTGGGATTTATTGCGAACATTTATTTCAGATCCAATGTACTACCAATCAAGAGTGCTCCTACTCCAACATTCTTGAAGATTTCATGCAGTGTTAGAGTGTTTTCTACAGTATTCATAATTGTCGATGTTATTGATGGAAGATGCTGAGTTCATGGGTATTTGTTGTTGTAGAGAATCCCTATAATGTAAATTTATTCCTCTGCAAATCAATGAGATAAAGTTGCTTCTTGTGCTACAATCCTATCTTTCTCTTTAATTAATTTCTACCCCCAGAATCGTTTTGATTCCAAATCTAGCTAGTCTTCAGAATTGTTGTATTAAATTGTCTTCCACATATCCAAATATCATTTTTTAAGTTGATGCAAGTTTGTAATACTTAGGTGAATGCATCCCAATCCTTTTTTTAAAAATTCGTGACCTTCCCAAGTCACTTGGATTCGCTTGGAAATCCTCTAGCTCAGTTATCCTGAAATTCAAAATCTACTTCCTATCTTCCAAACTCTATAAAGTTGATCCCAATTGTCAATATGAGTGTTTCGATAGTATTTTTTGGTATATATATACCAACCACTTCTAGTTATTCAGTAGAATCCATTGGGTTCCACATAAGTCTCGGGGCCATTTCCTTGAAGCCTTTAGTTTAGCCAAAGGAGTCTACCTAGGCATGATGCACTAAGATAATGTGTAGATATAGAAATTAGGTGTATATATTTGGACCCTATAGGATTTCCTAAGGTTTTAGCTATCCTTAGTACTAATTTTGGGGAGAATAGGAAAGGTTTGGTGGTGTTTGAAGGAAGTATAAAACAAATCTAGCTAGTGTTTTTGCATTTTTTTCCTAGTGTGCCTAAATAGGGGTTTGGGTACATTACAGTAGTATAAAGCATGGTCCTATACACTTTCAGAAGCAATACCAACCTCCAATTTTCATTTCAAAGAAATATTGCATCCATGTCCTTGTTGAGTGAAGAAGCTTCCGATTGGGATGAGGAAGAAAATGTAATCTAAATAGATTGAGGTTTGCATATGCCACAAGAGGAGGATGAATTCTTATATGCACCAATATACATAAATGACATAAGGCATGATACACCAATGGATATCCCCGAGGAGGAATTAGCAATAAGGTTAGTAGAAAGTGCTAACATGCCTCACCACTATCAAGAGTATCTAGCCTTGGGTGAGAAGATCTATTCACCTATTCCCTTCAAAGATTATTTCACTTGCAAGTATGAATTTTAGACTTAGAATGTTGAGGAGGATTATTTTGAGAGAATAAAACCATCCATATAGGAACCAAGTTGTTCCACCTCTCAAAGTAAATAAAAAGAAGGAGGAACCAAATGTGAAGACTCCTCAAAGTGATTTGCATACTCAAACACCATGAGATTATTAGGTTTTTCTTCAAGTAGAGTATCCAACAGAAGTGATCCAAATGCAACCTTAAATGATGAAGCATCAGTTGGCCTTAAGGATGGCAGTGAGTAAGAACAAATATTAGCTTTACAGTCATCACTTGAGCTTCATTGTGAGTTGTATCAATCAAAAGAATAAGAGGATGTTTGTCCTCAAGATCCACACTTTCTTGGAGGACCATTGAAGATGAGCGAAAGGGATTAAGAGGGCCCCAAGAACTCTACATGGCACTAATGTATTGGTGTCACACTATTGTTGGAAAATGGAGGAGAAATCTTCCATTGAAGACTTGGAGAAGATTCAAACAGCAATGACAGACATAAGAGGTGCATTTTTGTAGCTTCTTTTTGATAGAGATCATTTTGTTAATCTTGTGAAGATATATCATAGTTCCTCACTAGAAGATGAAGAGGATATTGCCAAGCTCACTCATGAGTTGGAGACCACCCATAATTCTTTCAGGAGAAATCAAAGTGCACTTAAAAAATCTAATATTCAGAATGAGCAGCTTCATGAGAAGCTACAGAGATGACATTCTACAATCTACATTTTAGTCAACCAATTCCATATGGATGATTGCATTCATGGTCCTAAGGAGGAGCCTAATGTGATGGTGGAACATGACATACATTCTGAAAACGAAGGCTATCTCACCCTACTGGATCCCACTGAACATGCTGCACTCTCCCATGGAAAAGAATGTAGTCCATAAGGTTGAGTGCCTTCCTATATGGGATTCAACTTTATGCGATGTCCTTTCAGAAACATAACCATTCCTATGCCTTCTTTGGAAGCATCTCCATTAAGCACACATAGTTGAGCGAAACCTGGTGGGGTAAGCTTAGAACATTGTTGTAACATTTTATTTATCCTTTTGAGGACTCTTTGAAAATTTTCTTCCCCATAGGATATTCAGAGACCCCTTTCCTTACTTGGGTAGCCACATGTGTTACGAAATGAAAGGATCCTCTACATGGTGCACCATCCTTACCATGCTCAATCATAGGTTCAAAATGCAATATCTTTATCCTTCCAATTTCATGTTCAAACAAATTGATATGCAATGATTGATCTACCCAAATATATGACATAGCTTCCAAACCAAGAGTCTACTTCTCAAACTTCCTACCATGAACCAAAATGTAATAAAAGAGAACCAACACAATCTTACCAAGGTGCTTGATGTATTCTCCACACATGTAATAAGGTGAAGTCATAGGTACATCAACAAAATCAATGCCCATTCATGAAATTCCCAAGTAGGCACATTGGACACAAGGAGATGTCTCTTGAGAAGAATGTAGTCCATAGTTTTGAGTATTTAATTATTAATTGATTATTTGATGAGTTTTAAATGCTTAGGTGTCCTAGGAGGGTGCATAGGATATTAAGTGGACCCTATGAGCTATCTTCTAGAAATGAAATTGGAAGAAAAGTAGTGAAAAGCAAGAAATCAGCTAAAAAGTTGGAAGGCAGCAAAAAAGTAGGAAACCATAGAAAAGCAGAAAACAACAGAAAAGAAGGAAAGTAGAGAAAAGCAGAAAGCAATAGAAAAGAAGGAAAGCAGTGGAGAAGTAAGAAAGTGGAAGAAAATCAATGAAAAGTGGGAGTTTCCAAAAGTAATAAAAGCATACTGAAGCAGGAAAGGAAAGAAAGTAAGGATAAAGTAAGATAAGGCTGCAAGTCCAAGTTTAGTCAATGAGGGCATGTTGGATGCGGCTAGTGGTCCACATGCATTGTATCTTAGAATACAATTAATTTATAAAGGGAGGAGGAGCACACCCATTCATATTTGTTTTCCTGTATGATTATTGAGTTGAAGAGCTCTGAGCTTTACACGACTTGGGATATGTGCTCCTAGTCACCAGTTGGGAGATGCACCCCTTCTGTTCATCAAACTAGTTGAGGATTCAGTTAGAGATTGAGGATAAATGTATCCAAAATTTCTCAGTAATATTTATTGCAGGTCTTTCATGTCAGATCCAATCCACTACCAATCAAGACTACTCATGCTCCAACGGTGTTGAGTATTTTATATTGTATCTGCATTCCTATAATGTAAACGTATTCCTCTACAAATGAATGAGATAAATTTTCTTCCTATTCTACAATCTTATATTTCTTGTTAATGAATTTCTACCGCTAGGCTCATTTTGATACCAAATCTAGCTAGTCTTCAGAATTGTTGAATTAAACTATCTTCCACATATCCAAATCCCATTATGTAAGATTATGCAGGATGGTAAGGCTCAAGTGAACCCATCCCAAGCTTTGTTTCACAAATTCATGACCTTCCTAAGTCTTTTGGATTTGCTTGGAAATATTCTATCTGAGTTGTCTTGAAATCCGAAATCTACTTCCTAGCTTCCAAATTCTATCAAGTTGAGTCCAATTGTGAATATTAGTGTTTCAATAGAAGGTTTGGGTAGATACATACTAGACATTTACATTTCTACACCATAATCAATTGGGTTACACATAATCCTTGGGGCCATTGCCTTGAATCCTTTGGTTTAGCCAAAGGAGTCTACCTGAGGCATTATGCACCTAGATAATATGCAGTTGTCGAAGTTGGGTGTCTATCATAGGAGCTTGTAGGATGTACTAAGGATGTATCTATCCTTAGTACCAAGTTTGGGGAGAATAGGAAAGGTTGGTGGTGTTTGAAGGGAGTCTGCAACAATCTAGCAAGTGTTTTTGTAATTTTTGCCTAGTGTGCCTAAATAGGGGTTTGAGTACATTACAAACTCGTCAATTTCAGCCTTTATGGAAAGGGCCTTGGATGGGTTCATAGTTCGTTGTTTCTATTGTACTAGGATGGAATCCAGTCAAGTGTTGATGTCATATTCAACATCGGTTGGGTCTAAGAAAGACATTTTTGTATACAACCAAGAAAACAAGATGCAAAACGATTGGAAAATGAATTTGTAAGAAATGACCTAGTAAGGTAAAGAAGATGTTCCCAATAACATGTTCTCTTGAACTCCTATTTTAATAGAGGTATCAACCTTAATGGTAGTTTAAATACTAGCCATGTATTACCTTCTTCGAATGCATTAGGAGTGGGAATTGGATTTTTGAACCAATCTACATTTGTAAGGGGTATAAACTATTTGGATTCAAAAGAGTATTGGTCAATAGATGTGGTTTGTTGTCAAATTTTAGAGGCTCTTCAATAGCTTCCTCAATGGCTCTTATGGCATTTTTACATTCTTTATCCTAGAGGGGTTGGTTCTTCTATTATTTCTTTACCCAAACTTCTAGAGACAACTTGTTCATGAAAGGTGGTAGGACCCTAGTAAAATTATCACAGAGGTTTTCTATATTGTCCATATTTGATAAATGAAACAAGTCAATTTTTAAATCATTTATGAAAATATCCTTATTTCTTCAAAAATCATATGCTTTTGAATTTTTTAGAACATCTTATTAAAATATTCGATATATTTAATAACTTTTTTAAATATTTAAAAAATTATTTAAATTAAAATTAATATTTTAATATATAAAACTTAATTTAAATATATATTTTTATTTGATATAGTAATAATTTAAAAAAATTAAAGTTTTTAAGAGATTTAAAGAGTACACCTTTTCGAAAAACAAAAATGTTTTTACAAATTCTATACGACTATTCAAGGTGATTATAAATATATATATATAGAGAGAGCATATCATTAAGTAGAATAATTAAGTTATATGTGAAGAAGTTTGTTGAGATTTTTGGTAGGTTGTTAGTTTTCTATAATTCTTTAGAAATAGAAGAAGGTGAAATAAAACAATTAAGTTAATTATCATCCCAGATTAACGAAAAAAAAAAATTGAAAGGATTAGATCACTGGGTTGCGACGTATGCAATTTTCAAGATCGGTTGGTGAGGTATATAAACTCCTTCCGGGCCACTAAGCTAATCATAGTGTCTATAAATCAAAACATATATTAATTCGGCGCCGATATTTGTCTCTCTGCCGGCAACTTGCCCTTCGTTTCAATTTCGAAACAATCTTCAATTGAGTCGCCTGTTTGTACAGAGACAGTGATATAAAGAATGGCCGGAGGAACGCCCTTGTTTCCGGATTTGGGAAAGCACTGCAGCGAGGAGTTTTGCCATCAGCTAGATTTCCTTCCTTTCCTCTGCGACGGATGCAACAAATTCTTCTGCCCGGAGCACCGATCTTACAGCAATCATCACTGCCCCAACGCCAATCTGCATGACCGAGTGGTTCACATCTGCCCCACCTGTTCCTCTTCTGTATTGCAACTTGTGAATGAGGACGCTTCCGCCACCCTCCGCAGGCACACCGCGTCGGGCAACTGTAATCCGAAGAATAAGGCCAAGAAGGCACCGACTTGCCCAGTTAAACGCTGCAAAGAAATGCTGACCTTCGTGAATTCACTTGTCTGCAAGTCTTGCGGTATAAAGACGTGCTTGAAGCATCGCTTTCCTTCCGACCACTCCTGCCGCAGTAAGAAAACGAACGATAATTCCAATGCCAAACCCAAACCCAATGACGCAACTTCCCATCGTGAGCGTGATCGTCCCCGACTCAACCTGGGTTCATTTCTATCAAGATTCTGGTGAACACATGTATATACCCCTTATTCATCCGTCATTTCATATTCTTGCCAGTTAAATCTCATTTGTTTAATATATTAATCATATTTCTTATAATATGTAATAGTTATATAATTTCTAATATTTTTTTTTATTTCCTATCAATGGCCTCGACGATTGGCCTCCATACTATGTTCTCTACATATAATGTGCCCTATGTTCATGTTGGAGAAGCCTAGGATCCAATCGAATAACCTTGCTTAGAATATGTGGCAATGTCCGGTAAGAGAATCTTTCCTTGTTGTTTATCCAAGTCTAAAAAGATGGCAGTGTTGCTCATGATCGAATACGCCATACAATGTGTATTGGGAGTGGACAGGGCATCTCATAATGATCACTTTCCAAAATAGTGGTAACACATAAATATTTGGTAAATTGTTTCAACTTCTCTCGACAAGCCTAGTATAGAGTTGGCTTATCGTTACCTTTTATGGTGACATAATCCTAACTTCTTTTGGTGAGATTAGAGATTATCCTAAGTTAGGATATAGTATTGTGTTATGAAGAATTGTCCACATAAAAAGTTTTTATTTGGGAGTTGTACTTAGTTTCCAAATACCTTTTCCCCACCACAATTTATCTTCATAAATTGATAGATTGATGTACGAACTTCACTTAATAAGTCCTTCTTTCAAGGTTCATCACCCATGTCAATGTGTCTTGTTCATCACAGAGAGATATTGCATTAGAGAACAATCATTTTCTATACTTGAACAAAGATAAAGAATTGATCCCCTAAGACAAGGGCCTCCGCCATCTTCCATCTAGATTTCCATTGTCCTTTATCAATGTGATCATAAACATCTTAAAGATGGGAGTAATTGACATTTTTTAGATGGGTAGAGAGTTCCCTAGTAAGGTGATCCCTTTGTGGCATACCTACCATTGTGTTAGTTACGAAAATGATACTACAACCTTACCTTGGATTCAAAGCCAAGTGTTGACCAACAATATCAATTTAACTCATAATCATAGACTTCCAAAATAAATATACTCCTACAAATGATTTTGTTGTGGATCAAATCTAGGCAAGTATATTCATAGAGTTGATGTATCTATTATATATGCGCTTCTCTGTGTATTGGATCATCAAATTATTAATGGTAGACTTTGACAGAAGATTCCGACACATCTCATACTGCATGATTCGATATTTTATATGCCATTCATTACTTTAGCTAATCTCGATGCCCTAATTAGTCCAAATGAAAACCTAAAAAGCGCCTTTATTGTACTTTTCCTTTACGACTTATGTTATATGCTTCATGGTAAGAATCATCAGACCAATGGCTTCAGGGATCTTTACATCAATGCAAACCACGGCATGCCAAATCGAAACCAAATGGTGATTTCTACCACAAGCTTCTGTCGACATTCATGGCTGGAAAAATAGCATTCAAAGATGAGAGGTTTTCCGGTTTCCACTTATTTCTTTATTCTCATTGGTTGAGCTTATCTCTATTGCTGATTATGTTCATCTAACATTCAACGGACGAACATGTAGCAAAGTCAACAATGGTTGATTTTGCTGCATGTTGAATTTATCTGCATTGTTGATTTTGCTTATCTAATATTCAAAGGGCATGTAGCAGTCAATTAGTTATCCAACTAACATGCAGAAAAATTAACTATTGACTTTGTTGCATGTTAAGTTTATCATGATAGAGGCCTAGATTTATCATGGATACATCAACTCTATGCATATATCATAGATAGGAGGAGGATGAATTCTTCTATGAACCAATATACATAAATTATTTATATCATAGATACATCAACTCTATGCATATACAGAACCACTAGCAGAGGATGAATTCTTCTATGAGCCAATATACATAAATGATAGAAGGCATGATACATCAATGGATATCCACGAAGAGGAATTAGCAAGAAGGTTAGTAGAAAGTGCTAACATTCCTCACCACTATCATGAATATCTAGCTTTGGGTGAGAAGATCTATGCACCTATTCTCTTCAAAGATTATTTCACTTACAGGTATGAATTTTATCCTCAGAATGTTGAGGAGGATTATTTCTAGAGAATAAAACCATCCATAGAAGAACCAAGTTGTTCCAACTCTCAAAGTAAATAAAAAGAAAAAGGAACCAAATGTGAAGATTCGTCAAAGTGATTTGCATACTCAAACATCATGAGATTATTTGGTTTTTCTTCAAGCAGAGTCTCCAAAAGAAGTGATCCAAATGAAACCACAAATGATGAAGCATCAGTTGGCCTTAAGGATGGTAGTGAGGAAGAACACATATTATATTTGTAGTCATCACTTGAGCTTCATTATGAGGTTGAATAATTAGAAGAATAAGAGGATGTTTGTCCTCAAGATCCACACTTCCTTGGATGACCATTGAAGATGAGCGAAGGGGATTAAGAAGGCCTTGAGCACTCTGCATTGAACTAATGCATTGGTGTCACACTGTTGTTGGAAAATGGAGGAGAAATATTCTATTGAAGACTTGAAGAAGATTCGAAAATCAGTGACAGACATAAGAGGTGCATTTTTGTAGCTTCTTTCTCATAGAGCTCATCTTCTTGAACTTGTGAAGATATATCATAGTTCCTCACTACAATATGAAGAGGAGATTGACAAGCTCACTCATGAGATGGATACTACCCATAATTATTTGAGGATAACTCAAAGTGCACTTCAAGAATCAAAGATTTAGAAAGAGCAGCTTCATGAGAAGCTGCATAGATCACATTCTATCATCTACATTTTAGTCAACCAATTCCATATGTATGATTGCATTCGTGGTCCTTAGGAGGAGCCTCATGTGATGGTGGAACATGAGGTACATTCTCATTTGAAGATGCTTGAGTAGGATACATTCCATCAAGATGGAGACAAAGCACTTGTTCTATTCCAAGAAGTTCATGAGCTTCCTCTCGGAGAGAGTTACACAATCACGGAGGAGGCAACTGGGCACAGTCCCATTGGACCAACCAATAGAGTAGGATATGATTTCACCGGTTCGATGGATGCATATTTCATAGAGTGGAGGTTGGTTCATTGTTCATTATCCCACACATCTATGATAACCATTACACATGGCGATGAAGATTGGGTAAAGGGATTCTTCATGTTCATGCCACATGAGGAGTAGGAGTCTCCCACATTTGTTGTTGATAATTTGATGGTAAGACCATGGGGTTTGACAAGTGCACCAGTCCCTTCCTAGCAACAACAAAGGATTCTACTATCACCATGTTATCTCGACATCATGCATAGAAATAGGAGTGTTTATTCATCCATGGATTGGGAGGATAGATACATGTATGAGATGACTAACTAAGATGGTAAGTTTCTTGCTAGCATCAATAGTGAGTTGTTTGACATATCATTCATATTTTATGAGCATCAACATGAGAATCTATCATTTCTATACAATGCCTTCATTATACATGGAAGGACATGGGATTATCACATACATCATTTGGGTGAGACATGTAGAAACGTTGTGAGACTAAGTACTAGTGTGCACATGGCTTTAGAGGAGTCTCGTGCTTTGATGGAGAGTCTCCTGGAGAGTTAGTTCAACATTGAGAGAGATGAAATTCCACTGTGGTGGTGGGATCCTTGTATCCCACATGATGATGGATTCTTCCAAGTGATAGAGAATGGGAGAATGCAACATGTTCACTGGGATCGAGTAGGGAGAGCTAGACTATGTTTTCATAAGTTTGTCCATGAGGAGCATTGGTTGGATTTCCTACATGGGAAATCATATGATGGATGGACTCACTATTTCCATGCTTGGTGGATTGGGATTCTTCTAAAAACTCCTTGTGTTAACACTATGTAGTGTAGAGGTGGAAGTAGGAGACACTTCCGACTTCTCAAAATCATTTGGGACCCTGAATCATCCCCGGTCTCCAATACTTCAACTGCATATTTGACATAGAATTATGGGGGACAGAGACACCTCTAAAGAGGAATGAGATTCATAAGGTTAATTACCTTCCCAAAATTGATCTCCCCCTTGGTCATCGTCACCAAGTTCGCTTGGAAGAAGAAATTTTGCACGAGACATCTCCTTATGTCCAATGTGCCTAGTTGGGAATTTCATGCATGAGCATTGATTTGGTTGATGTACCTATGACTTCACCTTATTACATGTGTAGAGCATACATCAATCACTTTGGTATGCTTGTGTTGGTTCTCTTTGATTACATTTTGGTTCATGGTAGGAAGTTGGACAAGTACACTCTTGGTTTGGAAGCTATGTCATATATTTGGGTAGAGAAATCATTGCATATCAATTTGTTTGAACATGAAATTGGAAGGATAAAGATATTGCATTTTGATCCTATGATTGAGCATGGTAAGGATGGTGAACCATGTAGAGGATCGTTTTATTTCATAACACATGTGGATTCCCAAGGAAAGGAGTCTCCTATGGGGATGATAATTTTCAAAGAGTCCTCAAAAGGATAAATAAAATGGTACATCAATGTTCTAAGCTTACCCCACAAGGTTTCTCTCAACAATGTGTGCTTAAAGGAGATGCTTCCAAAGAAGGAATATGAATGGTTATGTTTCCAAAAAGACATCCCATAACGTTGAAGCCCTATCAAATAAATTTTTCAATCAAATTCATGGAAGTTTTATCCATTATACATATATTGGATAAGAGAAAACAATGCTTAAGAAGGAACAAGTTTGAGGTTGAATTTGACCACATTGGTTCAAGGTCGATCTTGACATATGAGGAGCTCAATGTATGGTAGAAAGAATGGCTTGCATGAGAGACATTAGACGGATTGAAATGTAATATCCCGAATTTTGACTAACTACTTCTGATATTATATTGGGCTCACAACCCCAACACATATGATTTATTTTGATTATTGGGAATAAGCCCTAGCACATATTATTTATTCTTTTATAGACTGACATATTGGGCATGGACCCTGACTGATTTCATTATTTGATTATATACTCGGCAAGGAAGACCTAATAGTTTGATTTATGTTTTTATCATCTGATTTGGGTATAAACCCTAATATACTGAGATGACCCTTTTGTTACGTACTGTGCAGATTTATGATTTACATGATTGACTTATATAGTGTGTTGAGCGTGGACTCAGGAACACACGGATGACCTACGTACTGGGCATAAGCCTCGATGTACCTAGAGGATTTTATTATGTACTGGGCGCAAGCCCCGATGTATGTTCAGTGTTGGGCATAAGCCCTGGAGCACTCCAATCTTGATAAATGTATATCGGATCCGAGGCCACTTGAATATTCTAGATGTGCTTCACAACCACATTCTAGTACTAGTGTTGAGTAGGAGGCTCTGGAATTACACTAGCGAAATGCCCATGTGAGAGTGTTGAGTTAAAACTCTAAAGAGCACTTGGGGTTACTGGATCTTAAAAGTGTTGAGTTGAGAAGACTCTGAATAGCACTTCTATTCATCACATTTATTTAAATTGGTTAAATGAATCATTTTCTATCTGTCATCAAGTACTGCGGGAACTACCATGTTAAACGAGGGAATCCAACATGCAAGAGAGAGACCTAGAGGTACCTAACCAAGTCAACTATCCAAGCTTACCAAAAGGACCCATCCAAAGAGTTGTGCCTTGTACTTAATATTTAAAAGAAGTATTATGATATATACCTAAATAAATCAAAGGAAAGCACCATAATTAAAATATTGAATAATTAAATTTAAATATTCTTATGTGAATGACATGCATAAAGGCTATGCATAAGATAGCTCTCAAAGTTAATAATATTATTAATAAGTATTAATAAGAATATTATCATTATTTTCTTAAAATAAAAATGTTTCATATATATATATATATATTGCATAAAGGTTATGCAAAGATTGGCTCTCACATTATCATACTATTAATAGTATTATTTATTGTATTGTTAATATTAGTAATAATATATAACTACTATTTTTATTATTGTTCATGAGTTAACTTAAAGTTAAATCCAATTAAAACAAATAAAGTTCCTGGATAAACAAGGACTAGATATTTACCAAAATATATTTTAAAGATATTAATTTTCAAATTAAATTTAAAACTAAATATATAATTATTCAAATAGCTATATTCCAAACAAACTCAGCTATATAAAAGAGGGCAGATGCCAAGAGAGGGGATCATCTTTTGCTACAATCATTCCCTTATGAACAAAAGAGAATTATTCTGCAGAACTGAAGTAGCCCAATATTAATTTCCAGATCTTATTCAACATTTCTACCTAGGGCCTCTACTTCTCTTATTGCATGTTGGAACCAGCTCAGGGGGATCCAGTTAGAACCAGGAACGATTTAAGGGTCATGGTTGGGAGGAACATGGTAGTCCCAAATTTATCCAGTTAAAGATCATCCTACGGGTTAGATAGGTCCATACTGTTTTCCATTAACTAGTGTTTGGGTGTGCAGGTTTTGCAAGCAAGATCACGCTTCAAGAACCAGGTATGAGCTATAATTTGTCAATACAGTTTAAGTAACTTTAGAAATTTACAGTAGGAATTATTATGCATCAATTATGTTTCCAAACTTTATAATTTTATTTATTTATGTCATAGAGCAAGGGCCTATTGGCATGGGCTCTCAGGGTCGTATCCCAGGATCAGCATTTAAATTACTACCTCGGAAATATTGGAAAGAAATTCTTCCCTAAACTTGTCTAGGGTCTAGCAGGGCCATCTTTGCTAGTCGGTGCTAGCCATCTTTTTCTTTAATCAAAGTATTTAGAACCCTAAACTTTTAATTGATTTATGTTAGAAGCTTTAAAAATTATTAACTGAAATCTCTTTTGTCCTTCTAAACTCAATGATTGTACTAAAGAGTTATTTTCTAATTTGTTTTATTAAGCTAGGGTTTAATTCTTCTTTTTCATTTCTTGGAAACAAACAGAAACAAGAGATAGAAAAAGGCAGAACCAGGTATCGAAACCCTCTTCCAACTTTTAAACATAAAATTGCAGACTTAAGTATGGGCACTTTAAACAACCACAACATTGTTTTCTTTCCAGGTCAAACCAAAATGCATTACATAGTATCAAAATGCAGCATTTTAACTGAAAAATACGAGTTCTCTATATTAGAGTTCCAGAATCTAAATCTTCTCAACAATAATGCTAACTACATATGTAAAAGATAGATTGTAAGCAACAAAACGAAAGAAACATAACACAAGCC
This sequence comes from Larix kaempferi, assembly GCA_027924585.1. Taxonomy (NCBI): domain Eukaryota; kingdom Viridiplantae; phylum Streptophyta; class Pinopsida; order Pinales; family Pinaceae; genus Larix; species Larix kaempferi. Next base: position 9,131,332 of record BSBM01000314.1, read on the forward strand.
CAACTTCTTTCCATATAGGCAACAAACGTATGCAGTAGAAGCACTGAGTGTTTTCAAACCCCAGTTTAAAGAAATTTTGACTGTGCATATAAATCTCAGGCCTACGACTTTACTCTTATGATTTATCAAACCCTAGTGGTATCTCTTATTTTCCAACAGGAATTGAACACACGACTGAGCAAGACCATATTTTATCATTTAGATTTGGAAGGCATTGATTCACCAAGATAAAATCAAACCACGATTTCCACGGAAGGTGAAAACCCTTGTCTCCAAAACAAAGCCTCCATGGGCCAACATTTTGTACAAGCAAAAATACCCTATCAAAAACCAAGAGTATACGACCAGTAATAGAGGTTCCTACCTACCAAAACGCAGAGCCTTTACCCATTAAAAATCCCTTCCTACTAAGACAAAGATGCAGAGACCGATTTCCATAGACTTTTGCATATACACTAAAGAAATGCAGATGAAAGAACCATTCCCAGTATCCTTTCAGAAAACCCTAAAGAGTCATTACAGAGCTTCAACTTTAAACTATGACAGTGAGAAAGAGACCCTTAAGAGCTATTCCCTTAGCAACAAAATAAACACATCAAAACCCTAGATCCATGGAGATCATTAGTTGTAAATCAAAACGAAAACGTAGAGTCTAAAAACCAACCACAAACTAACCATACATTCTCAATAGAAAATGCAGGCGAATTATCCAAGTGACATTATTTTCAGTTCAAACCCCAATATACATAACCTAGGTAGTATTTCCCCATTAGAAAGATTTAAATGATTTGGTAGAGCCATTTAGTCAACTATTGTGTCAAACATGAAACCCTCAAGGGTTATCCCCATCTCAAACAAAAAATACAATATCGTCTTCCTTCCAAACTCTTGGTCAAGCCAAAGGTGACCCCAACAGGAACTCAAAATGATTTATAGCGAGCCAGAAGGGACCATGAAGTTCCAAACATAAAATTTACAATAGTCTCCTCCAGAACTGCGATAGGAAGGAATGAAGGTTGGAAAAGACTTGAACTTACTGGTCTCAAACCCAAATGCCAAGGGTGCTAAACACTAATTGCCATCCAATGTAGAGAGTATTGTAACCTTCTACCTGCTAGCAAAACCATACAACCATGGATTAAAACCCTGAAAAGAACGATTAATTACATTTTTAACAAAAAGAAGAAACTCTTTAAATTAACTGAGTGGAGGTTACCTGGTAGCGTATCATTTCATCTCCTCGTTTAGCAAACAACCAATGCATTGGCCATGAGCGTATCTCAGGCCAGAGCACGGACCCTCCAGACACAAAAAGTAAAGGATTTATCTCTTAGGCAAGGAAAAACCATGAAAAGACCAATGCTAGTGTGAAAACCAAGGTAGAAAACCCCTTTGTCTAGCTGGCCACCAGGGCACGTGAAATTTCATATGCAGTATTTAATTCTTCAAACCAACCTCATTAATATCCCAAATGTTTACCCATACACTGTAGTAGGATCCTGAAGACATCAACGCTTTGGTTATTACCACAAGGGGAAATCCCTAGTCCCTTTTTTACACATATCATTTGACCTTGTTAGGATCTTGTTGTAGATTAGCTTAGGGAGAAGCCATCATAGGGTTCCTGCAAGAAAATGTTCCATTTTATGCATTAGAAAATTTTCTAAGTCAGGAAAGTACCAATACTCACCCCTTACCTCTCGGTATCTCTGCTGGTGGTATGTATATCCACATCAAGGATCCCACAAGTATTTCAAACTCTTCTCACAAAGTCCATCATGCCTGGATTAGGATAACAACCAGTTTAAAACTTTTAAAAGGGAATAAATATACATCCAAACCATAGAGGCGAAATAATTAAAGATAAATACCTTAAAGCATTAAGCTGCTAAGTTTAAATTGAGCGCATTTCCCTACCTTACTTTATTGCTTCCACATAAATACTTATTCGATGAAAACCACCCTCTCATATTTGGCATCACACAGAATTTCCAACTCAACTTTCCAGTACGGAAGTTAATTTACATTACATCATCTCATTTTGGTAATGTATTTAGTAGTATGATTTTTTTAAAATTTTTACTATTTTTAGGGACATTACAAGTGGTATCAGAGCCCAGTTACAAAACTAAGTGACCTATTGGGTTCATTACAATAAGAACATCCATTGCAAATACCCATAAACCAGAAACATACATTTATGATTTTATTTTATATCTGTAGATGAACTAACAGATTTTCTGTTCTTGACATGTATACAACATTACAGGTACAATCACTATCTGAAAATGAATACAGAAAAAAGGTAGCAGCATACATGGGAATCTGAACTCTCCACCACGAGAGAAAGAAATCATGGTGGAATTAAACTCAGATTTAATGAAATCAATGCAAAATCTACAGGCAGAATTCCAAAGTTTCAAAGATGATAACATGTAGGAAAGATGAGAACAATAAGCTATAAATGAGGCTCTGCTTCAGAGCTTAACAGGGGAAAAAATCCATGGACAACCCACATCCTCAGCAAATACTTTTAAAAAGAGAAACTGGCACACAAAGAAATCTACCAATCCTAATGAAGAGGAGCAAGAAGAACATGTACCCGAGTCAATGGAAGAGGACTGTAAGAGCTCTTCCAATGATGACGATTCACCACCTCCTTGCAAGAAAGGGAGGAAAAGTGACAACAGTTTACAAGAAGAATTCAGAAATATTAGAGCCCCAACATATGACAGAGAGATTAATTCTGGGGAGAAGGCTGAGGATTGGTTGTTAGGAATGAACAAGTATTTCAAGGTTCACAACTATTCCAGTTAAATGTATGCTCGACTGGCCATTTACAACCTGAATGGTAAAGCGTCCAGATGGTGGAGGGATTTGAAAGACACCAAAGGACAGGAATTGAGGGACATAAAATGGGATTCCTTCAGTAGAATATTTCAGGATAAATACATGTCTGAAAGATTCTTTGACAAGAAGATCAAAGAATTCCATGAATTGAAAATGGGCTCCCTAACAATGGAAGCTTTCATCAACAAATTTTTAGATCTCCTACATTATGTCCCTTACATAAAGGATGAAAAATTCAAGATACAAAAATTCTTGGGATGCCTACCACCCAACTTTAGGGAAAAGATTGAATTTGACATACCCAAAAATTTAGACGTGACTTTACACAAAACTAGACTCTGTTGTGAACATGGGAAACCAAGGAATGATAACATCAACAGAAATAGAGATAGGTTCAAAACCTTTTCAGACAATGGAAGACTAGGTTTTAGACCCCCACCTTATTGAAAATAAAACAACAATTTTCCACCCAACAAAGGCTTCAACCGACCTTAAGCACAACCAAATGCACCCCCACTGCATGCCAACAGGCCAGCCTTCAACAAAGGGGCAAAGGTTTCCCCACCAACCATTACCTATTGGAAATTCCAAGGGCCCCACTACTTTAGAGACTGTCCCAACAAAATGGACGAAGTTTCACACAATGTCCAAGAAGACCCTACGATAGGGAACATGGCAAGAACACCTAGGATTTATGCCACTCTTGAAGGCCAATAGGTAGATCACCAGGCTACTATGGTTGAGATTTAGGGTAAGATCTCAAACACATCTGTTTCAGTTTTGATAGATCTCGGCACATGCAGAAGCTATATATCCCCTAAGATAGTTGACATTTGTAAGTTAAACCGAGAGAGCCACGAGAAACCGTGGCTGCTACAACTAGCCACTAGTACCAAACGAAAGGTCTCTTTGCTAGTTAAAACTTGTGAGATAGATTTGAATGGTATCCCAACTAGAGTATAATTAAATATCCTACCCCTAGGATTGTATGATGTACTTATAGGCATGGATTGGTTGGAAGAACATCATGCCCTAGTTGACTGCTTGAACAATTCATTACTATGCAGGGATGGCCAGGGGAATCAGAAGACTATCCAAGGTATCCCTAAGAAAGTTTCTGTAAGGAAGATATCTGCCTTACAAGCAAATAAATGTGTAAGAAAGGGTTGTAAACTCTTTGCAGTCAACATTCAAACTGTAGAAACCGATAGGGAACAGAAGATCGAGGAATTCCCAGTCCTCGTAGAATTCAAAGATGTATTTCCTGAGGAAATACCGGGGTTACCACCCAAATGGAACTTAGACTTTTCCATAGAGTTAACGCCCAGGTCAGTACCAGCTTCCAAATTCCCTTACCGCATGAGTGCACCAGAATTGGTGGAGCTCAAGCTTTAGTTACAAGAACTGATCAACAAAGGGTACATTCGACTGAGTGTGTCTCCTTGGGGAGCACCGATACTCTTTGTTAAGAAGAAGGACGGAACGATGTGGATGCACATCAATTACCGCCAACTCAACAAGTTGACCATCAAGAACCGTTACCCACTCCCTAGAATTGACGACTTGTTTGACCAAGTCGGAGGAGCGAAGATCTTCTCAAAGATCGACTTACGATTTGGATATCATCAAGTGAGAATCTGTGATGAAGATATCAGCAAAATCGCATTTAGGACCCGATACGGCCATTACGAGTTCATAGTGATGCCCTTCAGTTTGACAAATGCACCTGCCAACTTTATGTGTATGATGAAAAACATATTTAGTAAATACCTCGACAAGTTCGTTCTAGTCTTCATTGACGACATTTTGATCTACTCCAAGAATGAAGAAGAGCATGAGGATCACCTCCGAACTGTATTACGAATACTACAGGAACACCAACTGTACGCCAAGTTTAGTAAGTGAGACTTTTACAAACCCCAAATACAATACTTGGGACATATCATTTCTGAGAAGAGAATAGTAGTCGAACCAGAAAGGGTTAAAGCTATTAAAGAATGGCCCACACCTACTTGTGTATTCGACATAAGATCATTTTTAGGCCTAGCTGGATATTATCGAAAGTTGATCGAGAAATTCTCGTGGATTGCTTGTCCTATGACTGCCTTGTAGAAGAAGGCAAACAAGTTCATCTGGATGGCTAAGTGCGAAGAAAGCTTTCAAAAGCTAAAGAAACTATTGATTAGTGCACCGATTTTACGAATTGCAGACCCTAATGGGGACTTCGTTGTTTGCACGAATGCAAGCAAGGAAGGACTTGGGGGAGTCCTTATGAAAGATAATTTTTCCATCCGCTACGAATTGAGGAAGTTGAAAGAACACGAGTATAACTATCCCATGCACAACCTTGAGCTAGCCGCCATCATCTACGCTTTGAATATGTGGATACATTACCTTATGGGAAAGAAATTCCTATTAATAACGGATAACATGAGTTTGAAGTACTTTTTCTCCCAACCCGACCTAAACAATAGGCAGGCCTGGTGGTTAGCCTTCCTTAGCGAGTACCATTTCGAACTAAAGCACATAAAAAGCAAGGAAAACAAGATTGCAAATGCCTTGAGCCGATGAGCACATATGATTTATGAAGTCACGATAAGTCAAACCGACTCAGACTTGCACAAAAGAATTCAAACGAAAATCAAGAGTGACTATTTCTACACGGAAATCCTTGCAAAGATCTAAGAAGATAGGTTATTCCACCAACAAAAGGAATATAGGATATATGAGTCGGGACTGCTATGGTCGAAAGAGAGTCTTTATGTTCCGGAAAGTGGAGACATTAGACCTAACATCCTCACTGAATTTCATCAAAAACCCTATTCAAGGCATCTCGGATATCAAAAGATGATATCAGTGGTAAAGAAGCACTTCTTTTGGCCTAAGTTGAAAGCCGACATCGCTTTGTTCATCGTTAAATGTCAGGAGTGCCAACTGGTCAAAGCAGAACACCAACAACCCTCTAGTTTACTACAACCTTTGCTCATTCTAGAGTGGAAGTGGGAGGTCATCAGCATGGACTTCATCACGGGCTTACCCAAGAGTAAGAAACAAAATGATTCCATCTTTGTAGTGGTGGACAAGTTATCCAAAGAAGCCCATTTTATACAGGTGAAGTCTACCTACAAAGCGGTACACATCGCAGACATATTCTTGAAGGAGATCTTTCGATTGCATGGGATACCCAAGGAAATCATTTCCGATCCAGACACTAAGTTCACTAGCAACTTTTGGAGGGCATTGTTCTCCGATTTGGACACACAATTACAGTTCAGTACCGCGTACCATCCCCAAACCGACGGACAAAGGGAACAAGTAAACCAAATCCTTGAGGATATGCTGAGGATGTATGTCATGAAAAACCCCAGAAAGTGGGAAGATTATTTGCACCTCGTAGAGTTTGCTTACAACAAAGGATACCAAACCTCTTCCAATATGACCCCTTTCGAGGTGCTCTATGGTAGGAAATGTCGTACACCCGTGACTTGGGACAGTCCGGTAGATAGACTTATGCTAGGCCCCAACTTACTAAAAGACTTGGAACAACTAGTCTCCAAGGCACAACAAAACTTGAAGGAGGCACAAGACCACCAAAAGAGTTATGCAGATAAGAAAAGAAAAGACAAAGACTACCAAGCCAGTGAACATGTCTTCTTGAAGGTGAAGGTGAAATGAATCTCCTTGAGCTTAGGACAATGTGGGAAAGTAGCCCCCAGGTTTTGTGGACCTTTTGAGATACTGGCCAAGAAGGGCCCAGTAGCATATGAGTTAGCCTTACCAGCTCATGTATAAGTTCATAATGTTTTTCATGCATCTTTATTAAAGAAATATGTATACGATACTAAACATGTAATCGATTGGTCCTTGTTACAGGTGGAACCCGAAGGGGAATTCATGTCAGAACTGCTCCACATTCTAGACAAGAGAGAAGTGCAACTTAGAAGAAGGACCATCACTTAGTTAAAAGTGCAATGGAGGCACTTTGGACTAGAAGAGGCTACTTGGGAAAATGAGGCAACCATGAAAGAGGCATACCCCGCCTTGTTTCATGGCTTCATTTCTAGTCCCTAGAACACCGGGACGGTGTTGTTCTAAGAGGGAAGGGATGTAATATCCCGAAATTTGACTAACTACTTCTGATACTATATTGGGCTCACAACCCCAACACATATGATTTATTTTGATTATTGGGCATAAGCCCTAGCACACAAGATTTATTCTTTTATAGACTGACATATTTGCAATGGACCCTGACTAATTTCATTATTTGATTATATACTTGGCAAGGAAGCCCTAATGGTTTGATTTATGTTTTTATCATATGATTTGGGTACAAACCCTAATATACTGAGATGAACCTTTTGTTACGTACTGTGCAGAGTTATGATTTACATGATTGACTTATATAGTCTGTTGAGCGTGAACTCAGGAACACACGGATGACCTACGTACTGGACATAAGCCCCGATGTACCTAGAGGATTTTATTATGTACTGGGCGCAAGCCCCGATGTATGTTGAGTGTTGGGCATAAGCCCTGGAGCACTCCAAGCTTGATAAATGTATAGCATATCCGAGGCCACTTGAATATTCTAGATGTGCTTCACAACCACATTCTAGTACTAGCGTTGAGCAGGAGGCTCTGGAATTGCACTAGCGTTATGCCCATGTGAGAGTGTTGAGTTAAAAATCTAAAGAGCACTCAGGGTTACTAGATCTTAAAAGTGTTGATTCGATAAGACTCTAAATAGCACTTCTATTCATCACATTTATTTAAATTGGTTAAATGAATCATTTTCTATTTATCATCAAGTACTGCGGGAACTACCATGTTAAATGAGGGAATTGAACATGCAAGAGAGAGACCTAGAGGCACCGAACCAATCCAAATATCCAAGATTGCCAAAAGGACCCGTCCAAAGAGTTGGGCCTTGTACTTAATATTTAAAAAAAGTATTATGATATATACCTAAATAAATCAAAGGAAAGCACCATAACTAAACTATTGAATAATTAAATTTAAATATTCTTATGTGAATGACATGCATAAAGGCTATGCATAAGCTAGCTCTCAAAGTTAATAATATTATTAATAAGTATTAATAATAATATTATTATTATTTTCTTAAAAGAAAAGGGTTTCATATATATATATATATATATATATATATTTTGCATAAAGGTTATGCAAAGAGTGGCTCTCACATTATCATACTATTAATAGTATTATTTATTGTATTGTTAATATTAGTAATAATATATAACTACTATTTTTATTATTCTTCATTAGTTAACTTAAAGTTACATCCAATTAAAACAAATAAAGGTCCTAGATAAACAAGGACTAGATATTTAGCAAAATATCTTTTAAAGATATTAATTTTCAAATTAAATTAAAAACTAAATATATAATTATTCAAACAGCTATATTCCAAACAAACTCATTTATATAAAAGAGGGAAGATCCCAAGAGAGGGGATCATCTTTTGCTATGTAATCATTCCCTTATGAACAGAAGAGAATTATTCTGCAGAACTAAAGTAGCCCAATATTAATTTCCAGATCTTATTCAACATTTCAACCTAGGGACTCGACTTCTCTTATTGCATGTTGGAACCAGCTCGGGGGGATCCAGTTAGAACCAGGAACGGTCTAAGGGTCATGGTTGGGAGTAACATGGTAGTCCCAAAGTTATCCAGTTAAAGATCATCCTACAGGTCAGCTAGGTCCATACTGTTTTCCATTAACTAGTGTTTGGGTGTGTAGGTTTTGCAAGGAAGATCAAGCTTCAAGAACCAAGTACGAGCTATAATTTGTCAATACAGTTTAAGTAGCTTTAGAAATTTACAGTAGGAATTATTATGCAGCAATTATGTTTCCAAACTTTATAATTTTATTTTTTTCTATCATAGAGCAAGGGCTCTCAGGGTCGCATCCCAGGATCAACATTTAAATTACTACCTCTGAAATATTGGAAAGAAATTCTTCCCTAAACTTGTCCAGGGTCTAGAAGGGCCAGCTTTGCTAGCCTGTGCTAGCCATATTTTTCTTTAATCAAATTATATAGAATCCCAAACTTTTAATTGATTTATGTCCCTTTAAACCTTAGTAACTGAAATTCAATTTTGTCCTTCTAAACTCAATGACTTTACTAAAGAGTTATTTTCTAATTTGTTTTATTAAGCTAGGGTTTAATTCTTCTTTTTCATTTCTTGGAACCAAACAGAAACAAGAGATAGAAAATTGTAGAACCAGGTATCGAAACCCTCTGCCAACTTTTAAACATAAAATCACAGACTTAAGTATGGGCACTTTAAACAACCACAACATTGTTTTCTTTCCAGGTCAAACCAAAACATATTACATAGTATCAAAATGCAACATTTTAAACTTAACATATTTCTCCCAGGATCGTTACTATTGTCCAAACAAAATAAACTACGACAAGAAATAGCTACGGTAGATAGCCTTTCTTCCCAAAGACCAAACGAACTGAAAAATACGAGTTCTCTATCTTAGAGTTCCAGAATCTAAATCTTCTCAACAACAATGCTAACTACATACATAAAAGATAGATTGCAAGAAACAAAATGAAAGAAAAATAACGCAGGCCCAACTTCTTTCCATATAGCCACCAAACGTATACAGTAGGAGCACTGAGTGTTTTCAAACCCCAGTTTAAAGAAATTTTGACTGTGCATATAAATCTTAGGCCTACAACTTTACTCTTACGATTTATAAAACCCTAGTGGTATCTCTTATTTTCCAACAGGAATCGAACACACGACTGAGCAAGACCATAGTTTATCATTTAGATTTGGAAGGCATTCATTCACCAAGATTAAAAAAAAACCACGATTTCCACAGAAGGTTTAAAACCCTTGTCTCTAGAACAAAGCCTCCATGGGCCAACATTTTGTACAAGCAAAACTACCCTATCAACAACCTAGAGTATACAACCAGTAATAGAGGATCCTACCTACCAAAACGCATATCCTTTACCCATTAAAAATCCCTTCCTACTAATACAAAGACGCAGAGATTGATTTCCATAAACTTTTGCATATATAGTAAAGAAATGCAGATGAAAGAACCATTTCAGAAAACCCTAAAGAGTCATTACAGTGCTTCAACTTTAAACTACGACAGTAAGAAAAAGACCCTCAAGAGCTATTCCCTCAGCAACAAAAAAAACACATCAAAACCCTAGATCCATGGAGATCATCAGTTGTAAATCAAAACGAAAACGCAGAGTCTAAATACTAACCATACATGCTCAATAGAAAACGTAGGCGAATTATCCAAGTGACATTATTTTCAGTTCAAACCCCAATATACACAACGTAGGTAGTATTTTCCCATTAGAAAGCTTTAAAGTATTTGGTAGAGCCATTTAGTCAACTATTGTATCAAACATGAAACCCTCAAGGGTTATCCCCATCTCAAACAAAAAATACAACATTGTCTTCCTTCCAAACTCTTGGTCAAGCCAAAGGAGACCCCAATAGGAACTCAAAATGATTTATAGTGAGCCAGAAGGCACGATGAAGTTCCACACATAAAAGTTACAATACCCTCCTCCAGAACTGCGACAGGAAGGAATGAAGGTTGGAAAAGACCTGAACTTACCAGTCTCAAACCCAAATGCCAAGGGTGCTGAACACTTATTGTCATCCAACATAGAGAGTACCGTAACCTGCTACCTGCCAGCGAAACCATACAACCATGGATTAAAACCCTGAAAAGAATGAGTAATTACATTTTTATCAAAAAGAAGACACTCTTTAAATTAACTGAGTGGAGGTTACCTGGTAGCATATCATTTCATCTCCTCATTTAGAAAATAGCCAGTGCAATGGCCATGAGCATAGCTCAAGCCAGAGGATGGACCCTCTAGATGCAACAAGCAAAGGATTTGTCTCTTAGGCAAGGAAAAAACAGGAAAAGACCAACGCTGGTGTGAAAACCCAAGTAGAAAACTCTTTTGTCTAGCTGGCCACCACGCCACGTGAAATTTCATATGTAGTATTTAGTTCTTCAAACCAACCTCATTAATATACAAAATGTTTACCCATACACTATAGTAGGATCGTGAAGACATCAATGCTTTGGTTATTACGTCAAGGAGAAATCCTTAGTCCCCTTTTTACACATAGCATTTGACCTTGTTAGTATCTTGTTGTAGATTATCTTAGGGATAATCCATCATAGGGTTCGTGCAAGAACATGTTACATTTTATGCATTAGCAAATTTGCTAAGTAAGTCAAGAAAGTCCCAATACTCACCCCTTACCTCTCAGTAGCTCTGTCAGTGGTATGTCTATCCACATCAAGGATCCCATAATTATTTAAACTCTTCTCACAAATTCCATCATGCATGGATTAGGATAGCAACCAGTTTAAAACTTTTAAAAGGGAATAAATATACACCGAAACTATAAAGGAGGAATAATTAAAGATAAAGACCTTAAAGCATTAAGCTGCCAAGTTTTAACTGAGCAAATTTCCCTACCTTATTTTATTGCTTCCATTGAAATACTTATTGGATGAAAACCACCCTCTCATATTTGGCATCACACAGAATTTCCAACTCAACTGCCCAGTACTGAAGTTAATTTACATTACATCATCTAATTTTGGTAATGTATTTAGTAGTATGGACTTTTTTAATTTTTACTTTTTTTAGGGACATTACATGAAGTATGAAAGTGGTGAATCACATGGCAATGGTATGAGTTGTGTTTCAGGAATAGAAGTTTACATATGGATGATCATTCCTATTCCAACTGCTACAAGAGAATTTTGGCCATTGTGCATGCATTGGTAAAGTTCAATTCATGATTTGCAACTCAACTTGCAATGGAGTGTTTCATAAGCATGATCATTCATGAGTTTATGGTGAAGGATGACCAATCTAAGCTTAACAAGGGGTCATTTATGTACGAGATAAAGTTCAAATGGTATATTCGGCAGCTTGCAAAAGTTGCGGGAAAGTGTCTAAATGTTTCATCATTCATATTTTCACTTGCTTGAGGAAACGAAAGATTTGGGAGGGGATTACTGTAATTCCCCCACTTCAGAGTCTCCATGATTTTCATGTCCCAAATTTGTAATTGGGTCACAATGGTCCAATCACATTGGCCATATTCATTAGAGTTTGTAAAATTGATGTTAAAGGTCAAATAATTGCCAAGGAGGAAAATTACTAGTTTCCTAGGTTTGGGGTGGAAGCTTTGGGATTTGGAATAATGGGGATAATAAATGATGTTTGAACATTAGAGTGGAATAAATATTTAATAAAGGATCTAAATAAATATATACAACTGAAAATCAAAGTGGCATTTGATCATGAAGACACATGGAGGAAGTGGGACCCACATATGGCTAGATTTCCCCACTACACTTGGCATCATTCTCTCACCAATTCGAATTCAAGGTGAATCGTAACATACTTGGGGGAGTTCAAAAGGTATTATTCATGGCATGACTCATCCAAGGTCGAAATATAGAGGAAGAGTAACTCCCATGGAAGAGGAAGAGGCAATTTGGAGTTAGTGAGACACTTGGGCTAGATTCCCGAGCTCTATGACAACAATGATGAAGATGCTATGACACCTATGACACAAATTAGACCTGAAGGATGACATATGGCATATATGACATGTCAGGGCTAAAAATAGACTCCAAGAAGGAGCTCAAGGGTGTTAGGGAAACTAAGATGCTTCCACATGTGATTTGGTGGAAGTGGGAAACTAGGAATTGTTGTACAAGTGGCGTTCTTTGAAATCTCTTCCCAACTTGAGTTGGCATGAGTCTCTTGGAAGGAATTAGACCCATGGAGGAAATTAGAACTTTATAAATGTCAATAACAAAGAATGAAACCATCTTTTCATCATTTGTAGAATTTGCAATTGCATTTGTAAAGAGGGAGAGCTAGTGGATGACTAGTTTCTTTCCTTAGCCAATTTCGAGGGTGAAAGATTCCCATCCAAGTTGGTAATTGGAAAGGCCATTCAGACCTTTCATTTGGATATTTAATGGAGTATTTATTTTCAGGTGTAATCTATAGGGCAGCTCATGGTTTCTTCTATTGCAGCTCACTCCTTCAACCATTTCCAGTTTTGATGGCATATTCTTGATCCTTGAGGGAGGGCGTTTTTGGTGAGCTATTGTACTCTTTGGGGGAGATTTTAATGCCCCATTTATTTTATAATATGAAGTAAATACTCTGTTCTTCATCTCCAGAAAGTTTCTGGTCTAAATTCCAAGTAGAAATGTATAAATCTCATTTTTAATGGAAGAACAATGTCATTTCCCCACTACCTTGTTGTGAACTAATGTATTGATGATGATTTCGAATGAATGGATGATTCTCTAATGAATTTATAATTAATGGACTGCCATGGATTTATTTTACAAGTTTCATGTACTGTACTTGAGCATTTGAAGTATTTTTACTCAGTTTAATTGCATTGGGAGAAGAAATAGTACCATTTCCCCAAGGGTCGAATTGGTGATTTTTGCGGTTGAATGGGATAGGGTTGGAATAGATATAATAATAAATTAATGGTGCACATGATACCTTAATAACATAATTAACACATTACATACCTCTGTTCATAAATTTGAGTGGGTTTGGAGGCAATTGGGAAGCCATTTTCAGTACTTACCCCAGGGGGATTTGAACACCAAATTACTAGTAAAATTGCATACTTGGTACAGAATCTTAAGAGAGTTTGCAGAGGTATTTTGGTGGCCATATGTCATCCCTGAAAATCATATTCAAGTCCTAATATCATTCATACACCTTCCTTGAATATTTGAAGTCATTTGGAGTCAATTTGAGACCTAGAGACCAATACTAGTCAAAGGGAAGTCACTAGTAAAGTTACCTACATTGAATAGAATTGAAAGAGTATTTGAAAAAGTGTTTTAAAGGTCCAAAGGAATCCCTGAAACACATATTTATGTTCTAATATTATTCATATACCTTCTTAGAATATTTGGGATCATTTGGGGCAAATTTGGGACCTAGAGATCAAAACTAGTGAAAGGTTGAACTAGGGAAAAAAAGTGGAAAGTTGCCATTTTAATAAAATTCCTAACAAGGTACATTACAGTGGTATCAGAGCATGGTCTTCGCACCTGATGTGGTAGAACATTAATGAAGACCAGGAGTCAAAGAAATAATCCACCTCCCTTAGAAACTGAAACTGGATATACTTTGGTGAAAGGGAAGAAGTAGGAGAAGAAGTGCATTCATTGGTTACCATGAGTAAGGATAAGAAAGGAACCTTAGAGGAGAATGAGGAGTTTAGAAAATTACTTAAACCATCCTTTGAATACAAGTGGAGGCAATACTTTCAAGAGTTCAAATTGTTGCTTAGTGAACTTGGAAGCAACTCGGAAAAAATAATGAACAATGGTTCTATTTTCAAGGAAAAGGATGAAACAATTTATGCCACAAAAGAGGAACCTAATGTAATTGTGGAACATGAGGTACATGTTGATATGCAGGTTCTTGAAGATGCTACACTAAAACAAGAAGAAGGACAAGCACTTGTCCTTGTTCAAAGGGGTTATGAGTTTCCTCATGGGGAGAGTTGCAAAGCCTTGGAAGAGGTACATGATCTCACAATAGTTGGACCAACCAATTATGGAGAAGATGAATTAAATATTTCAATTCATAAGAGTTGTAAAGAATTAAAGTTGGTTCATAATTCCTCACCCCACACTTCTTTTGCAACCACATCACTTTGGAATGAAAATTGGGTGAAAGGTTTTTTTCTAGTGGTGCCACATGAGGGGTATGAAACTCCTACCTATCTTTTTGATGATGACATGAATAGAGCACCTCATTATTTAGAATTGCAGTAGCATATTGCTTTACCTTATGATGATACATATCCTCATGGATGTATGGATGAGACTTCTTTGAGTCCTTTGAAGTCTCCTTGTGTTTCCTACTCATTATTTGGTTCATATTTTAGTGGAGATTCTTCATTCACTTCTTGGATGAAAGAATGCATGGCTGGATATTTTGATGCATATCACGTTCTTTTGGAGCAGCACTATCGGACATGGGATCCTCACCTATGTCATTGAAGAATATTTGATTGGTCACTTGAACATTGTATGCACCTAGCAAATGGTGGTCTACTTACTTGGAGGTATAAACACTTTCATGATTCTTTGATGAAGCATCTTCTTGATGTACATTTTCATTATGTTCTTATGTACTTTGATGATATATATTTTGTACTCATGATGTTTAGAAGAATGCATACAAGAAAATGGGATCCAGGGATCCTCTTATTTGATGGTATGGGTTGGAGAGCACTTTTAATTGTTGGGGTGCCATACGAGCAATGGGACCCTGGAATCATTTTTGTCTCATTGGTTTGAATTTTTTTTGGGGAAACAAGCAGTATGGGAGATGGATTTCCCACTTAATAAAGTGAATTTTATCAGAGTAGTGCAGCAGCAAGCATGGTGGTTCCTCTCTAAAATCTTCAAGGAAACTCAAAGACTCAGGGTTGGGCAATTCAATGGCAACTTCAAAGAATTATACAGGAAGCAGGTTCTTCAACACCCATGTTTGAAATTGCTTGAGGACAAGCAATATTGGGAAGGGATGATTTGTCATGTCCCAACTTTGGAATTGCGTCACAATGGCCCAATCACATTGGCCATATTCATTAGAGTTTGTAAAATTGATGTTAAAGGTCAAATAATTGCCAAGGAGGAAAATTACTAGTTTCCTAGGTTTGGGGTGGAAGCTTTGGGATTTGGAATAATGGGGATAATAAATGATGTTTGAACATTAGAGTGGAATAAATATTTAATAAAGGATATAAATAAATATATACAACTGAAAATCAAAGTGGCATTTGATCATGAAGACACATGGAGGAAGTGGGACCCACATATGGCTAGATTTCCCCACTACACTTGGCATCATTCTCTCACCAATTCGAATTCAAGGTGAATCGTAACATACTTGGGGGAGTACAAAATGTATTATTCATGGAATGACTCATCCAAGGTCGAAATATAGAGGAAGAGTAACTCCCATGGAAGAGGAAGAGGCAATTTGGAGTTAGTGAGACACTTGGGCTAGATTCCCGAGCTCTATGACAACAATGATGAAGATGCTATGACACCTATGACACAAATCAGACCTGAAGGATGACATATGACATATCTGACATGTCAGGGATAAAAATAGACTCCAAGAGGGCGCTCAAGGGTGTTAGGGCAACTAAGATGCTTCCACATGTGATTTGGTGGAAGTGGGAAACTAGGAATTGTTGTACAAGTGGCGTTCTTTGGAATCTCTTCCCAACTTGAGTTGGCATGAGTCTCTTGGAAGGAATTAGACCCATGGAGGACATTAGAACTTTATAAATGTCAATAGAAAATAATGAAACCAAATTTTGATCATTTGTAGAATTTGCAATTGCATTTGTGAAGAGGGAGAGCTAGTGGATGACTAGTTTCTTGCCTTAGCCAATTTCGAGGGTGAAAGATTCCCATCCAAGCTGGTAATTGGAAAGGCCATTCAGACCTTTCATTTGGATCTTTAATGGATTATTTATTTGCATGTGTAAGCTACAGGGAAGCTCATGGCTTCTTCTATTGCAGCTCACTCCTTCAACCATTTCCAGTTTTGATGGCATATTCTTGATCCTTGAGGGAGGGCGTTTTTGGTGAGATATTGTACTCTTTGGGGGAGCTTTTAATGCCCCATTTATTTTGTAATATGAATTAAATACTTTGTTATTCATCTCCAGAAATTTTCAGGTCGAAATTCCAAGTAGAAATGTATAAATCGCATTTTTAATGGAAGAACAATGCCATTTCCCCACTACCTTGTTGTGAACTAATGTATTGATGATGATTTCGAATGAATGCATGATTCTCTGATGCATTTCAGATTAATGGAATTCCATGGATGTATTTTACAAGTTTCATGCACTGTACTTGAGCATTTGAAGTATTTTTACTCAGTTTAATTGCATTGGGAGAAGAAATAGTGCCATTTCCCCAAGGGTCGAATTTGTGATTTTTGCAGTTGAATGGGAGAGGGTTGGAATAGATATAACAATAAATTAATGGTGCACATGAGACCTTAATAACATCCTTAACACATTACATACCTCTATTCATAAATTTGAGTGGGTTTGGAGGCAATTGGGAAGCCATTTTCAGTACTTACTCCAGGGGGATTTGAACCCCAAATTACTAGTAAAATTGCATACTTGGTCTAGAATATTAAGAGAGTTTGCAGAGATATTTTGGTGGCCATATGTCATCCCTGAACATCATATTCTAGTCCTAATATCATTCATACACCTTCCTTGAATATTTGAAGGCATTTGGAGTCAATTTGAGACCTAGAGACCAATACTAGTCAAAGGGAAATCACTAGTAAAGTTACCTACATTGACCAGAATTGAAAGAGTATTTGCAGAAGTGTTTTAAAGGTATAAAGGCATACCTGAAACACGTATTTATGTTCTAATATCATTCATATACCTTCTCAGAATATTTGGGATCATTTGGGGCAAATTTTGGACCTAGAGATCAAAACTAGTCAAAGGTCGAACTAGCGAAAAAAAGTGGAAAGTTGCCATTTTAATAAAGTTCCTAACAAGGGACATTACAATGATCATCCCTCTAGCCCATTCAATTGTTGAAATATTGTAACTTATAAGAATATTATATTTGTATTTTATTATTTCGGAGATGGTACATTCCTCCATAGTGACCCTATTGTATATCCGGAGATGTTTATTCCTCCGAGAGAGTGTGGTAAGTAGGGTTATTAGATCTCCCATGTGAGGTCGGCCCTGAGTTAGTTGTTTAGGGGTTATTAGACTCTCTTAGGAGAGGTCGGCCCCATTAGGGTGAAAAGTCAGTTAGAACAAAAGTATAAATAGAGGAGGTGTGTTCCTCATTTATACCATTCATTCACTCACTTGTGATTGGCGCATGAGAGAGAGAGAGAGAGATCTGCATAGGAGGAGAAGGAGCTCTTGTTGAGGACTACATCTTGTATTGGGTTGATGATCTATATTGAGGAAAGCTTTGCTGGTTTTTCTACCCTATGAGGGTTTCCCAGGGTAAATCTTTGTCTATCTTGTGATTGTGTTTCTTTCAGTGACCTTGCTTGTGAAATTAGGCTAAACTTAACATCAATCCCCATGGGTTTAGACAAAAAAAAAATATTAAATCAATTATGGATTCATGTTTGTCTATGATTTTTTAGTTTAATTAAATTAAACCATGGAGAAGAATGTAGTACATAGTTTCGAGTATTTAATTATTAATTAATTATTTGATGCATTGTAAATGCTTAGGTGGCCTAGGAGGGATAATAGGATACTAAGTGGACCCTATGAGCTATATTCTGGAAAGGAAACTAGAAGAAAAGTAGTGAAAAGCAAGAAATCAACTAAAAAGTTAGAAGGTAGCAGAAAAGCAAGAAATTGTAGAAAATCAGAAAGCAACAAAAAGGCAAGAAAGGAGAGAAAAGAAGAAAGCAATAGAAATGAAGGAAAGAAGTGGAAAAGTAAGAAAGCGACAGAAAATCAAGGAAAAGTGGCATTTTCCAAAAGTAGTAAAAGCATACCGAAGCATGAAAGGAAAGAAAGCAAAGATAAAGTAAGATAAAGTTGCACATTAGTGGATAAAGTTGATTGAGAAGAAACTTGAGGAATAACTTAAGGATAAAACACATAAATCTAGAAAATCAGGAAAAAGGAAAGAAAGGTTGAGCAACTCAGGAAAAACAACATAAAGCAGAAAGCAACACAAAAGCAGAAAGCAAGAAATTTGGAAAAGAAGGAAAGTTCAGAAAATCCAGAGAAAAAAAAAAGGAGGAAAGCAAAGCAAAGCAAAAAAGGTAGGAAAGCTAGCTTTCCTCATCCACTCAAGCAGGGCACATTAGCTAAGGAGACTTTCTCCTCAAGTCACCCACACTCTATAAATGAACCAATGCACACCACATTCACATATTTTTTCATTTTGATGTTTTGATTGAGATCAATTGTGCCTCAAAGACTTGGGAGATGTGCCCCTAGTCCACGTTGGGAGATGTGCCCATGCTTCCTGTGAGAGGATGATGGTATTAACACATTACCAATAAGTTTATTTGCAGGTCTTTTAGCTGATCGAGTCGAATTTGAAGTTCAAAAGTAGCATCATTCAATTCATGGTTCAAATCTCCAAGATTCCTATGGATTTCTAGAGCTAGATTCTTGTGTAGAAGAGGAGAGGTGTTTATACAATGTTTTGAGAGGCATATTGGCCCATATATGATGTAATGATAGTAAATGTAAAACTATGATGTCATTCATTTCAATTAAAATTACAGAAGTCTGAATTATTCTCATATTTCTCCACCCTCTCTAGATTTGCATAGAAATTGACTAGTTTTCATACTATGTTGAAATAATGAATTAGTATAGGTCCAAATTAGTTGATTTATGTTCCTAATGTTAATTAACATGTTATATGACCCAATACATTTATGATTTGAATAATTAGTGAGCCTTCTCTACCTATTTGGGAGCTCCTAAATTTTAGTAGTTGTGCAATCCTGAAATGTAATTTTGCTTGTAGCTTTGTGAATATTTCTCAGAACTACCTCAAACTTGCTGGAGCGACCTATGACTATGTATTGAATGATATTTAATGTTATTTATCCTGTCTAATTCAGAAAAATCCATCCATAGTTTCCAGTCAAATTTTAGATCCATACTAGTCTGCATATGCTAAGGAGCCCAGGAGCGTTTAAGTAGATTTCATCCTTGATTATATTGAAACATAAATTGTCTCGGTACTTTGTGCATAGATATTAACATATATCATATCCTTCCTTCCATCTAGAGCTTTTGATCTTGTCCACCCTCAGTCAAACTAGCTCCCATAAATATTGTTTTAATTGATTCTATGTAGAAGAGAATTTTTGTATCACTAATCCTAGTTGGTACATTACAATGGTATCAGAGCATGTTCCTATGAACCTACTCTTAATATATTTCTATGATTCTAAGAATATAGAGAGATTCCAAGAAGAAGGATTATTTGTCAGAGGAAGAAGAGGGAGAAGAGATACATTCTACTGAAGGAAAGTTGCGAGAATCATACATGTCTCACAATGAAGACAAAGATGAGTTAAAAATATTTGTTCAAGGCATGATGAAGGGGTTGCAAGACATCTCCATCAATATTGTTCAGTCTAGAAAAGAGACCAAAGAGTTCTTAGCTCAACAGCTAGGAAGCAAGAATGGAGAGGGGAGCAGCAATGGTACCCAACATGGAAAAAGGAGGGTGAGGGTGCGTGAAGAGGCCGAGAGTTCTTATATCAGATCTAGGGGAGTCTTTGTCTTCACTTTCATGTGTTTCTTCATCTTCTTTTTCTTCTTTTTCTTGTTCTAAAACCTCCTGTTTTTGAGAATATTCATCTTTCCTTTCTTCTTTTAAAATCTCCTCATTTTGAGAATCTTCATCTTTCTCTTCACCATCAGTTTCTTCATCATCCTCATTTTCTTGAATTTTATTTTTTCTTGGTTTAGTTTCATTAACAATTACACTTGCACTTTCTATGATCTTATGTGACCTTAGATTGTAACGTATGTATGCCTTTTTGGTGGATGAATATCCAATAAATATTCCCTCATCTGTCTCGGAGTCAAATTTTCCAATATCATCATCATCTCTCTTTATGTAGCACTCACTTCCAAAGACTCTAAAGTAGTTGACTGATGTTGGTCTGCCAAACCATAGCTCGTAAGGGGTATTATCATTATTTACTCTGAGCTATCCTCTATTTTGTATATAAACAGTTGTATATATTGCTTCTCTTCCAATAGCTATCTGGAAGTTTAGCTTCATTAAGCATGGTTTTGGTTGCTTCTTGAACTTTCATGTTCTTTCTCTCAACAAATCCATTTTGCTGATGATTTTTTGGGGCTGAAAACTGCCTTTTGATTCCATGAGTTTCGCAAAACTCATTGATTCATTTGCGGTAAACTCACCACCATTATCTAACCTTAGACATTTAATTTTGAGATTTGTTTCATTCTCAACTAGTGCTTTCAAAGCTTTAAACTTCACAAAGGCTTCTGATTTTTCCTTGAGTAATGTCACCCAATTAATCCGTGTATGATCATCAATAAATAACATGAATTAACGCTCACCTTGCATGCTTTTAGTCCTTGTAGGTCCACAAAGATTAGTGTGAATTATTTCCAATGGTTGTGATGTTATATGCTCTTTGATCTTGAAGCTTGCTTTTGTTTGTTTCCCATGATGACAATGTCTACAAACATAGTTTGGAGGTCTTATTATCTTTGGAAAGTTTCTTATGGCTCCCTTCTTATTTTACAAGATTGTCAAAGTTCAAGTGCCCCATCCTTCTATGCCACAACATACTTTCATCTGTCTGACTCATGTAATATTGTTATTCATTTTCTAGGATGTATACATTACTTGGAGTTCTCACAACAGTCCCAATAAGTTTTCCTAATTTTTTCCTTCTGATTTCACATTTCTTGGACTCAAATATGCAAATGTGCCCTTGATCACAAGTTGACTTACACTTAGGAGATTAGGTTTTAAGTTTTCTACTAGAAGAACATTTTTTTCTTTAACCTTCTTTCTAAGAGCCACTGTACCCTTCCCAATTACTTTAGAAGATAAATTATCTCCAAAAATGATTTTTCCTTTTTTATCACGTTTTAGACTTATGAACTTGCTTGGGTCTCCTTTCATGTGCTTTGAACATCCACTTTCCACATGCCATAGATTTTTCTTTTTTGTGGAACATAGAGCTATTGGAGATTTTTCTTTCACATCTTCTATCTTTTGCCAAGCCTTTCTTTGCTCCTTGTCTTTAGTTGTGGCTCCCTTTTCAATAGGAATCAATGGTTTACATTTTCTAGCTATTTTCCCATAGTTACCACATTTGTAACATTCTATGCCATACCTCTGTAAGAGTGCAAAAGAATTTTGATTTCTTCCTTTTGGAAGATCACTAGAATTGTCTTTGTAGGGATATTTATGATTATGTTTTTTGTACATCCTATAATCGAATGATTTATGCCCAAAATTGTTATAGACATAACAATTACCCAAAAGGAGTTGTAGATTTATGCTTGTAATTGGTCTTCTTGGCATTTTTCCTGTCCTACTTTCATTTTTAAAAGAAGCAATTTTTTTTACTATCTTCTTTTTCAACTGGGTCTTTGAGTACAATAGCATAACTCATTTTATTTCCATCTTGTATTGTGGAAGAGGATTGTTCTGACGTTATTCCTTTGTCATAACCTAATCTCATTTTATTACTAGATGATATTTGGAAACTTAGGAGGTCATCTAGAGTTTTTGAGTTTCTCTTAAACATTGATTGAAAGGATTATTCATCAATCTTCTTTCTAAGCAAGACCATTTCAGCTTCAAAGTTCTCTAATTCTTTCTCTCTTTTCTTGAGTTGTTGTTCTAGATTGTTTTCAACCCTTTTAGCTTCTTGAATCATATTTTTTAAGTCAGCAATGATTCTTTCTGTATCATTGTTTTTCTCTTCAAACTTTTTCACTTTGGTTTTTAATTGTTTGTACATAGTTTTATTCTTCCTTAATTCTTCAAGAGCACTTATGAGCTCTGCTTCAAGATCTACCACTCCTAAATCTTCTTCAAGGTTTTCACTCTTTATTCCCATGAATAGAACTTATCCTTCTTCATCTTCACTAGAGTCATCTGAGCAGCTGTCATCCATGGAGTAAAATGTCTTCTTCTTTTTTTTCTTCCTAAAACTCCATTTTTTCTTCTTGAAGTCTTCAGGACACTCATCATTGTCTTCTTTTTTGGTATAAGGGAATTTGGAAGCAAAGTGACCAATTCCCCCCACACTTGAAACATTTTAAGGGAAATTTACCTTTCTAATTACCAGTACCTTTCTTAAGGTTTTTAACAAGAAGTGCTTCTTCATCATCAGAGTCTTCTAATTGAATCTTCGTTTTAGATTTCTTGGCTACTTTTGATGCTTTAAAAGATACTTCCTTCTTTTGAGAATTATCTTGTGCAATCCTCATTTCATAAGCTATGAGGATCCCATATAGTTCATCCATGGTGAGTTTGTCAATATTTTCTCTATCTTCTAGGGTGGAAATCTTAGGATTGTAAATCATTGGTAGTGATCTTAGTATTTTTTTCAACTATTTCCATTTCTTCGAATTTTGCTCCTAGCCCTTGAATTGCATTAACAATTTCATCAATTCTCCTAAAGTATTCTGAAATGTTCTCTTTTTCCTTCATTTTTAGACTTTCAAATTGATCTTTAAAATTCTGGAGTTTGGCCCTTTTTACCTTGGTGTCTCCTTCATAGATGGTCTACAATTTGTCCCAGATCTCCTTAGTTGTTTTGCAATGCATCACCTTGGCAAAGACTGTTCTGTTTAATCCATCCAAAATTGCATTAACAACTTTTCCATTGTATCCCATTTTTTTTACTCCTTCAAGATATGAGGGAGGATATTTTGGATATCTATACCCTGATTCTACATATAACCAAACTTCTAGTCCAATAGGCATTATATGAATTCTCATCCTAACACTCCAGAATGCATAATCCTCACCATTGAATAGTGGAACCTTGGAGGACATTTTTCCTTGTTGATCCATAGTGATAAAAGATCTCTCTTCAAGTGGTTAGAATTTAGAGAAGAGACCGGCTCTGATACCAATTGTTGGAAAATCAACTAATACTGGTAAGGCGGGGTGAATCAGTATTTATATATTTCTTCAATTTTTATCACTTTTAAGACAAAATAGATAATAGAAACAAAAAATAGAATTTTATCATGGAAACCCAATTGGGAAATCCACAAACACTTTCTATTAGTGCAAAATTATATTTACAAGTATTTTCAAGCACCAACTTGTTGGATGCTACAACACCCAATATTTTCAACTACAACTAAAGGATGCAACAACACCCATGATTTTCAACTACAACTGAAGGATGCAACGACACCCTGTTTACCAACAACAACTGGAAGTAAGCTACGACTTCCTACTGGATTTTGTAGCATGTCCTTGCACCTACCAACCACCCTTTAAATGATTATGCGTTCGTTGTTTTATGTACACCTTCGGATTCACTATTAAAGCCTTGTTATATACCCTCAATCGTGCCTCGCCACCTAATCATCACAATTCTCCATTGTGACCCTTCACAAATAAAACTAATTTGAAATTACCTTTCTGTTTTATCTTGCGATTTTAATAATGTGATTATGAAACTCTTCGATTCTGCAATCCTAACTCGGACATGTAGACTCCTACTTTCTTATTTGTTGATTTACAATATGTCTATACTCGTCCTCGATTCTTACTCTGTCGTTCTGATTTTGACTGGCCGATTTCGATGACGGGAGTCAAAACCTCAAAAATACACTCTTAATTCAGTGTCTTTGACTCCATCGTTTTGACTCCGACTTGTTGATTCTGATGTCGAACTCGACTCCATCGTTTTGACTCCAACTTGCCGATTCTGATGTCAAACTCTGACTTCGAATTTTAGGCTGCGATTATGACTCGTAACTCCAGTTCTTACTCGACCATTATATAAGAGGTCGGCATCGATCGTAAACAGGTTGACTCTTGACTTAATTTATAAGGACTCGACCATAATACAAGAGGTCATCACCGACTAACTTTGTATGATTATTGACCACATTTTTGTTTCGACATTTTAAGCTAGTTTTTAAGAGCGAACCATAATTAAGCATCGACTAAATATGGCATCATCCATTTACACCAAATTGCTATACTTTTCCTTTGTCATTAGTGAACTTCTTTGAAATCAATGACAATCATACTCAACAAATCATTCAATACAAGTGAGGAAACCCTTAGGCCCCAAAGATAAAGTCAACCAATAAAATCCAATAAAAGGGAGGAAAATGGTCAAGTATGAGACCAATACCAATTATGGGCCATTTCCTTCCAACCACAAATTTCCAAGTGGAGATGAACCAGTTTGAGACCCACATACTGGGGAAAAATTCTACTTACCTAAACAATGGATGATAGGTGTGCTAAAATTATTGGTGGTAGCTATTGAGTGTACCGAGAAGGGAATCGTCTCCAGGTGGTAAGGGATTGAACAGGTTCTCCTACCGACAATGATGGGGGTAAATGATGTTTTCTTTTCTTAAAAGGTCCTTTAAAACCCTAAGTTCCTCCAACAGGATTAAAAAGGTGAAATCAATGCTTTATGAATACCTTGTTGGCTTATTTCGGAAAAAAAGGTGAGATATGTTGACACATTTTGGTGTTGAATCTTATTTCCTATGTGATAATATGTTTCAGCGATAAGTTTAAAGACACTATGGTAGTATATGTGTTAAACTGCAATTCTCGTAGATATATTTCAATGTAAATTTAAAAAAATGTTTTGTGATGTTGAGGCTTAGTGGGAAGGACTGAATCTATGAGACCGTATTGGCAGAAAACGGAAGGTCCCGTTGATACATTTCAACTCAAAGTTGACAAGTATGCCGAAATGTTTCAGCGCTAAAATTGAGCCAGCTCAGTGAGAAGACAAGAAAACGTTGACCCATATAAGTGATTTCCTGGAAAATTAAGCGACACATTGGAGGAAATAAATTTTTTGGAAGACTTGGAGAAAGCATCATTTTTCGCAAAATTTGGACATTTTTCAAAGTTTCAGTAGAAAAAGTTGGGTTATGTTGTCATTTCGACGTGAAATCGGGAAATTCAACTGAATTTTCGGTGAGTAAGAAAACTCTTAGCCGACATTTTGACGACCCATTAGAATCTTTGCCGACATTTTGACAAACTTAAGAAAACTCACTGTAATGTGAAAACTTATAGAAAAAGTCTGATTAAGGAAAACTCAAAATTTGGCTATGTGTTTTCTCCTTTTTGTAATAATCCAACCTCATGCAATACTTGACTTGGTTTAAGAGGGATCCAAATTCTATAGACAAGTAAAGGCCAAAAGAACAAATGGCCCCATTCTTTCAAAAGAAAATGATGGGGAGGGTGGTTGTAGTTGCAACATCTGGAGACAGACTAGGAGAACTTAGATCTATGAGAAAATAAAAGGATCTCTTATAGTTTATGAAAATTTATAGTGGAGTGATTAACTACCTTGTTTACAAGCCACTTCTTATTGTAATATTCTTGGCATCATTTATCTATCTTGCATTAAGCACAATTCTAGTTTTATATCAGAAAATATATCACAATGATAAGATATTATTAAGATATTTTTTAAGTGAAAGGGAAGTTTAGTTAGGACTTCATAAACACTATCTCAAGGCTAATTTATGAGGTTAATTTACTCAACCAGTCCTTGCACTGTAAACCAGGTAAGACACCATGGAGTAAGTAACAAAGCCATGAAGATGTAAATGTTTGTTCCTCATTCTTGTACCATATTCATTTATTTAATGCATGAGAATTTTTTATACTTTACTAGCATTAATACAACTTCCCTTGTTTCATAAGACGAAGGCATCTAGGCTCTTCCATACATTGTGTCATTTTTTGTGGGTGATGAATAATATTTTATTGTTTATAATGTGCCCACAGATGAATAAAATCCTCCTTTGAATTCTATTTTGGATAGCCTCTTGATCTTCTTTGAACATGTCATTTCATATGTTCATGTCTTCATTTGACTCTTTAGATATCCAACTTCATTTGATGTGGATGGCTTAAAATGGGGAAGAGATGTTTTTATTTGATCCTTTGGGGAATTATATCAGGTATAGGATCATTTTTATTTGCTATACATCTACAATATCTTGCTTCCTTCCAATGGGTCATCCATAAGTAGACAATTTCAAGACATGGTTATTTATGCAGTGTTTCAATGGGTGGAGCATCAAGATAGTAACTTAGAAATATTTATCCCAAAAACATATATATGATTTAATACATTTTAATTTGAACCTGATCATGTGATAATTTTTTTGAGTAACTGAATAAATAGGATAATGATAGAGAGGTTGAAATCCTTTCAAATGATAGTGCTTGAAAATGCAGCATTAACTCTTACTAGTAAGAAGAAACTTAAACTTCGAGTTATTTTTCACACACCATTGATTTTAAAGGATGTAATCAACTTAAAAAAATATTGTATAAGTAGTGAGATCATAGCTTTCCCACCAAGCACTCTGATTGTTAAAATCAACTTTATTAAATGTTCAAAATAGGGTATCAAATAACAAAGCTAGCTAGGCTAAATTGATATAATCAAACGATAAAAGGTGACACAACAAATTTATTTATTTATTTATGTATACAAATGATCTTCCTAAACTATGTGAAGCACTGCTTTAAATCTTTTCTATTGATAGGGAGAGTTTCCACTTCCCCTTCCAAATTTGTAATTTATAAGCTCTGGAGCCAAGTTTCTCAGCGATACTATAAGGACCAAGCCATAAATGTTGGAATTTTGTATGCTTTCCCTTTTCCTCGTGAGGTTTATCCCACTTCAAGACTAGGTCACCGATTTCAAATTATTTATTCGCTGCTCAACTGTTATCGAACCATCTCTTGAAACTAAATTGATTAGTGGTAAATTTATTTTCGGCCTTTTCTCTTTCCTCTTTGAGTTTGAGCAGGGTATTAATTATTTCTTGTATAGAATGGTTGTTGGATCCTCTAAAAGCTTGGGCTAATTGCAACAAAGGAAAAAGAATGTTAGGAGGAATAATAACATCTTTTCCATAAACTAGAGTGTAGGAGAAACCCCTAAAGCATTATTTGGTGTGACCCTATAATCCCACAAAGCATTTGGGAGAGCAACATGCCAATTTTTTTTTTTTCAATAACAGTTTTCTTAATTGTATATTTTGCAAGCATGTTTCCTCGGGAGTAATGATTGGAAGAATAATGCAACTTAATTCACTTTTCTATAGTGAATTCACTTAATTTTAAAGAAGAAAAATAGGAAACGTTATTAAAAAATATGGAAATTGGAATCCTAAACTTGGTTATGACGTTTTCTTGAAGAAACTTGATCATAGCATATTCATTAACCTTGCGAAGAGGGATAACTTCAGTCCAACATGTGAACTAATCTGTAGTTGTAATCATTTCAAGTGGCAAAGACAACTATGGATATTACTATGATTTCAATTTATTTTGTTTGTTTGTTTCTAGTACAATGAATCAAACAAAACAATTGAAATGATAGTAGCATTCACAATTTCTCTACTACTTGAAATACATATTGAAGAGAGCAAATAAATCATGTCAACTGCAATTTTTGATGTATCCCACAATAACAAATATTTCTGCATCACACACAGATCAAATTTAAATTGTCACAAATTGAAACTCTTTCTTATATAATAGCCATGATAGTACTAGGAAAACTATGGGAAGAGATGAGAAAGTGAATGTCAAGAAGGATTAAATCTTAGAAAATAGGGCCTCAAATTATTTTCTAACATACTTACACAACCACTAAAATAAATATAGTTAGAGAAATGCATCCACATATTTTTTGAATTGAAAAACATGGCATTCACAATAAATTGATTATGTTAAAGGAGGTTAAAACTATTTGACACTCAATTATTAAAAATCATAAACCAATAAAACTACATAACAATTTGTTTAAAACTAATAATCATTGAATGGATTATTGAGACATAAATAGGAAAAACATAAATACACACACTATAGTTTCTAACTAGTTTTCAACCTGGTAACTCTATTTGTGTATAGGGTGAATGCCCTTATGTTATTACTGTACAAACACTAAGTAGTGAGGTGATAACATTGTGTGCAAGCCTCTTTACATTTTCTTCAACCAAATTAGCAAGAGATGGGTCACAGATTGTGATGAGATGAGCGGTACCACTATGGTTATTATAACAACAACAAAACTGTTTTAGGCGTGACTACATGTGTCATACTAATAATTTATTTGAAAATATATTGATTTAAGAATATTCACAGTGTTCAAGGTTCATTACATTTTCTCAATCCACAATGAATAACTACATTTGTAAATCATGTGTTGTTGTGGTGAAAAAAAGGAAATCCTTACATACAATCAACATGGACTTCAAGTCAACAAGCATTCCCTTCATGATATAATTTCCCTTTGTTAAACAATTTGATACAACAATGACTACACCATTCAAATCTAGATGAAAAAGGAATACCCAACCTATCAAAAAAAGAATTTGATGTGTACAAAAATTAGCACACGCTACTAGCATATCAAACCTATTCACAAGGAGGGAAAAGACGAGAATCATACTCTCAATTATAAAAAATAATTTGGAAAAATAGCAAGGAAAGGAACCATCCTTTATTATAAAGGAAATGAGGATGATCATGGAATCCAAGAAGAGTGGGCGTTGATTAGCTTGATAAATAATGGAGTATGGTTAGAATAAATTTGATGATGGCATGGAATGTGGAACTATGTAAGAAGATGACATAAATCAGAGTCGATGAAATGAAGGCATGGACATGTAAGGAATGTGTGTGGGTGTTTTGATGTCATTTCTATAAAATATAGGTTAGTTATGAGAGTATGATAAGGTTTTATTCCAATGGCTATCTCACCTTGTTAATCAATTTCTGGATTTTGAGCTCGGTGTTGATGGTGCATTAGCTTTAATGGAGCATCCGGTTCCATATCCTTTGTCAACATAAAAAACCAAAGAAGAGGACACTCCAAGTCCAAGTGTCAAAACAAGTGCAAAGTCATTTCATAGTCAGAATGATGATCGCAAGGAATATGGCATTTAATTCTAACTTGTAATGCCCTGTTTTGAACTTATTACATGAACTACCATTATATGTTGTATTTGCTGATGGTGAGGCTTTGTCAGTTTGACGACACTGTGGACATATGGTTTTATTATTTTGCATAGATTATATATATGTGTGTGATGTTAATGTTATGAATTATATTCATGTTTTGATTATGTCTCTAGTATGCAAATTTATTAAATGATGGGTACATGGATACCGAGTTAAAACTTATATGTTGAATAGAGGGATATGATACAAAGTGCATGGTACATATAAATGATTTGCATTATTGTTCCTTAGTAATGAAATGTATATACATGTCAACGATTGCACGATATTCTCGATCGTGTCTTTGGAGACTAACATAAATGTTAAAAGGGATTTAAGTGGTAGTTGGATCCTACAAGGTGGGAGTACCTCGGGGACATGGATTCTGAAAGATAAATTATATGCAAGTGATCCATTATTGTTTAGCATGATTATTGTAATATTATCATGATGTATGGGTAGGTGTAGAGTTTTAGGAAACTCCACCACCCAAATTGGTTATTCGATGACAAAACATGAGTACAATAGTCGCAACATAGTTACTATGTCGATGTAGACATAGTCCCTTGTTCCATTAGGGAGGTATAGGCATTACCCACCATTTATCCCCGAAACCCGGAGTCATGGGAGGGATGTCCTATGGTACACTCCCCAAAGTGTGTGATGATGACTAGTGGGTGCCTACTGGTGAAGCTTGGTTGATGTAGTCGACATTTCCGCTTACGGGTTCTAACTGGAGCAGGTAATGGCATGACACTTCAGGGTAGTCCAACATAGGAAGGATAGGATGTGGATGTTAGTTGTGAATTAAGTAGAAAGAGGTAGGTAGATAAGAATGTCGTGGAAGTTAATTGGTAGATTAGTAATCTTAATTAGTTCAAGACCTTGGTTTAAATTATAATGGTATTTGTAATATTAATTAGATTATTATTAACTTGATCTATTAATATTAATTGTGTGTTAATAATGTTAGTTAATGTTAATGAGATTATTATTAACTTGAGTAGTTACTGTTAATTAGTTTTAAGTATATCTAAGGTGTAATTAATATGGTACTTGGTGAATGAGCTAGGTTTTAGTCTTAAAATAATAGTATTTAATTAATATAAATATATATTTGATCAAATTTTGAATACAATTATTTATAATTGTTTTGGGAAGGAATGTCGATTGAAGTGTAAATATCTATTGATCAAATTTTATATTATCAATTATTTTATAAATTGTGTCGAAAGGGAATGTTGGTTGAATTGTAAAGGATGATGATTTGCATAATAAATAAGGGTTGAATATATGTATATTATGGTTTTTATGGGATATGAATGACATAGTAGGTGGAAAAGAATTTAATGAGTGGATAAGGGAGTAAATAAAGGAAAGGGCGGTGATAGGAAAGGATATAGAGAGGAGGAAAGAGATTTTGGAAGGGGGGATATGATCACATGGAAAAAAAACAGAGGAGGTTTTGTTTTCCATTATTGTTTTGAGGGAAACACATTGCACTAGTTGGGATGGTTATAATCAGGTTTTGGGCTTGGGGGTCCAAGGATCTTTGTTTCTTGGAGCTAGGAAGCCGACGACGCTTTCCTAGTTGGAAAGGTGGAAAAACCTGTTTGGGAAGTTAATTTTTCTGGTTATGGGAGCATGTATAAACTGGTGTAGCTTTCTACCTTATAAGTATTTTGATGTTTTGACATTTTACTTAAATTCTATATTCAGAAAGTTAAATTATGTACATATTCTAATAAAGATTTCTTAGAAAATTTTATTGTACTTCTAACTACTATCTTATAGATCTTACCTTAGCACTTTGTTTATTTGCACCTGTAAATAAATAAAAAACCAGTAAAAAAAAACATTAACACGGTAGTGTAATACCCCATTTTGACCCTTAGGATATATTAGTTTTTACTGTAAATATTGTATACATGTGATGTATGTTTCCCTAGCATGGAGCTCAAGGCCAAGGCCCCGCTAGTGGAAGCTCAAATTTTATTTAAAAGGCAAGTATTAGATATTATGTTACCCATGTACTATTTAGCAATGGAACATTGTAAAAATGATGTAAATAAATATCATGCAATAAAATACCAAAATTGGCTATGGAAGCAACTAATGAGAAGGGGCCATGTGTATCCACTAGGGAGTGGTGAGGGGGTTGTGGGATTGAACCATAGGCTTCCAAATGTCATCTTGAGAACCCATTTGACTTTCTTTGCTGACATTTAATTCTGTGTAAGGAAGTGGTTGAAGAAATCAGTCCATGGCTTCAATGGAGCATGAACAACCCATAAATTTGTATGGCAGAGTATGGGCTCTGTTTTCTTGACCCACAAGTTACCCTACCTCATGGGAATGGGTTTTTCCTCATTCCCATTCCATTTTGGAGGAACCCAGTATCAGTTTTCATCCATTACGAATGCCCAGCAGTAAGAAAAACCAAAAATTGCAACTTGGAGAGAACCCACATTTTGAAGAGCCATAAATGCCTAGAATTGGTATTTGACAGTGAAATCCAATGGGGGATTCATAAATATGAACCTTAGGCAAATTTGAGAGTACTAGATACCCCGAAATACATTGGAAAACCCAGTTTTTATAGCCTAGAAACCCAGTGACGGGATTGAGTTATTTGTTGACAGAAATGTGAGAAATCCAAGTGTGGATGTTTGGACAGAGGATTGGATTGCTTGAGTTTAGCTTGAGATGTCTATAGCTCTGTGGTTGAGCTCACTGGCTTAGCTTTTCCCTCATTTTCCTTTTATATGCTTGATAAACCCAAATGTGTGTTGGATTAGCATAGTTGTTGAGTGAAACTGTGGCTGCGAGTGAGCCCATCTAGTTCCTCCTTAGTGGATACACAACCCATCTCGGAGGTGATCTCTCAGCTAAAAGAATACAAGCTAGTCATAGATCTATGGTTGGGTGGAATGTTGCTCTCACTTAGCCAGTTGGTTGGACAACTTCATCTACAAGATAAGTATTCTATGTGGATTAATTTATATGCATTATGTGTTCTGCAATTTGTTAATTCTGAATGTTAATTATTCATGTTAATGGAATTGATATGATGTTTGTGCATAACATGAGAATGGGAATGATTCTCTGCATGTCGAATCACCCTCTGTTTGTGATAGATGTGTTGATGCATTACTATTTGTTTTGTGTGCAAATGTGTTTTAATTTCGCTGTGTTTACATTGAGTTTGAATCTACACACAAAAGTTTTTATTTATTATGAATCTATGAGCAATGTTTGGGTCTGAGTTTACCAAATAAGTCCGGTATGTTTGGTCATGATTCCTTCCTGGCATCAGATTGATGGAAGGGGATGTCACAGAGTGGTATCAGAGCCCATGTTGTAGCATTGGGGCTGCTTGGGCCAAACTCTGAGTTGGCAGACAAGTAACAGAATGTTTTAACACAGTATCGGTCAAGTTTGGGGCGTCATTTTGGAATGGAAAAATGGTAGGATCAGAGTTCTTAGATGGGGCAGAGGACCACATAGATGCATAGAGCTCTGCAACAGATTTCCAATGGTACCAGACTCGCCTTATTTGGCCAAGGGACGAAGGAGTTATGAAACCCACAAGTTGCAGAAAACATAGGTGTTTCCACATTTCGGGTTTCGGGTTTCAGGTTTTGGGAACACATATTTTCCAAATATTGCATATTGGATTTCCGAAATCCCACGACCGCATTTCGGGTTTCGGCTTTCGGCTTTCGGGTTGCGAGTTGTGGGATGGTTACATTTTCGTGACCGCGACTTGACCTTCCAAACCCGCAGTTTCAGGTTTTGGGTTTCGGGTTGCGGGTTGCGGGATGGTTACATTTTCGTGACCATGACTTGACCTTCCGAACCTGCAGTTTCGAGTTTTGGGTTGCGGGTTGCGGGATGGTTACATTTCCGTGACTGCGACTTGACCTTCCGAACCCACAGTTTTGGGTTGCGGGTTGCAGGATGGTTACATTCCCGTGACTACGACTTGACTTTCCGCACCCGCAATTTCAGGTTGCGGGTTGCGGGGTGGCAAAAAGAAAATTATGGAGCTCGAAAATTGATTTTTGGATAACAGGAGCTTGCGGAATAGGAATTGGATGAGGTCAGTGGCGTTTTGAGGCAATTAACGAAGGCCATGAATGAACCAGTGAAGATCCCAAGCCCATTATGCTCCAATTTGACATAAATTTGGGATTAATGCCTTTTACAAATCAGTGTCCCGACGCTTGACAGAAGGTCGGACTGAGCCGAAACTGATATGGAGCGGTCATGGAGAAGGCACGGTGTTAATTTTGGAATTTTGGAGCCAAAATCCAAAGGATGTGGAATCGGGGTGAGTGTGAAGGCCAAAAAGCACTATTCCGGGCCACGTTTTTTGAATTTTGAAAAGCTAGCAGTGGATGAAAGTGACCTTGTAATTAGGATTCAAGGAATTTACTGAACTCAACATTTCTTATTCTCATGAAAACAGACAATTCACGTTAGACAAATATTTTCCAGAAATGCACCGTTTGGGAAATAGCCATTTTTGGCCCAAAAATTGAAATTTTGGAAAAATGTGAAAAGTGGAAAGTAGTCAAACCCAGAAATTCATAGAAATTGAATGCTGCATCGGAAAAAAGATCCATGAGTTGCTGAGTGTTCCTTGCTATATGGACTAACTTCACCCGGTAGAAAAATTTTCCTGAATCTTTATAGATTTGCTTCTACAGGTGGCTGAAGTTGGCAGTTCAGGATATTTTGTAACTGTGTAAAAGTGTAGAATTCCCATTGTCATTTTGGTAAAAGTTGACATTTTTCGAAGTAATGCAATTTCCACACCTGATGTCGGAATGGAGCACGGGGATAGGAATTGGAAATCTCGTCTAGTAGGGAATAATGGTGTATGACCAGAATTTGAATGGGGCTATCATACATCATAGATAATTAGAGCAGAGAAGTGCCAGTGCCTGTTTTGACAAAATTGTTCTCAATATGGGCAATTTCTAGAATTGCATGCCTGAAAAGTAGCAAGTTAGAATTTTATGCATGAGTATATGTATTGAATTGATGCTTGGTGATTAAATCATATCTAATGATTCCTTGTGTGTTTTCTAGAGGCCATGAAATCATATCAGCTATGATGTGGAAGAGGAATCCCATGTGGTGATGAAGGATTGGGAAGGGAGAATCCCTTAACCTTGTTTTTCTACTGTATTTATATTTTGTGATCTTGAAGTGTAGAAAATTATGACATGAGAATGCTGAAAATGCCAGATATTAGAGAGATGGCATGAATATGCATTGGCTGGCATATTAATAAACATTGCACCGTACATGAGCAGATGTTGGTGCACACATAGGATATTACATATTGGTAAAATTAGTGGGATTTTACATATACAATGAACCATTAATGGTAAATATTGTGGTTGATAATCACTATTGGTGTTGGTATTGGTGGTAGGACCAGAGACAACAGGAGCATGGCTGAAGATGTTGATGATGTTGTTGCATGTGACCAACAACCTTATGAAGAAAGGGATAAAGCAACAAATCCATGATCAAGAAGTTGGTGGGCGAATTCTGCAATCTTCTGTAAGAGACCAACTAATCATGTAACGTCAAGGGTGTAAATGGGAGCCATGCAGGTAATGGTTTGATTATGATGATTGCATAAGTGTTGAAAGGGGATTGGGTAAGAATCCATTGAACCATATTTACTAATCATAGAATGGCATGCATTTAGGATTGAAATGCATTCATTGGAATAACATACTGCCATAGTGTGGTGGAGCGCAAAGTGGTGAAGGCAAGAGATCTCATACCATGTGATTGTTTATAAATTTAGACTACATTCATATAAAAAAAATCATGCCATGTGTATGTTGGTTATGAGCTTAATAACCAAAACAAGTGAGGACTGGTGGTATGGATTATGGTAATGCATCCTATATGAGGTAGTCACGGTTAGGTCATAATATGTTTGAATGCATAGTATTCATGAATTAATACAAGGTAGCATTGAGTGGATATGCATTAAGATATTTTATAAATCTTGTAGTTATGCATTGAGTGAATGTAGATGAAAAGTTAGAGTAAATGTTGTAAATGTGCATGCATAAGTGTGGGTGCACATGTTGTGATGCATTACATGAATGCATAGGGATGGTGCGTGTGTTATTGCAAATTAAATAATGAATGAGACGATAAATTGATGATAATTCTAGGATCATTTCATGGGTTGTTATGAATGCATAATAGTAAGTGCATGAAGAGGGTAGTCATGATCGATGGGTTGCCATAATGCTCTGTGGAAGGGTAGAGTTGTATAAATGATATGATTGTGAAATAATGAATATCTAAAGTTTCATTAAATTGCATAAATGCTGTGACAGTACCTTGCAATTTTAGTATGATAATGATTTACATGAAGTAAATGAGTTTTGGTGATATTGATATGTTAACAGATGGAAGTGTTTGAATTCTGGAGTGTTATAATTCTGAAAATGTTTCAGTGACTGTTGTAGCAATGAACAAATTATATGCATAAATACTCACAACATGTTTGGTTGATTGAAAGTTTCATATTCCAGGTAGAAATGTCTTGCCTATGGCAATGAGGATAAGACCATAGTAAAAACCGAACTCTACCATGTGCAAAAGCCAAAGGTTATGAGAAGGTTCTCATGGTTGTGAAATTTAACTTGTGCATGAAACAGATCCGAAAATATTCTGATTTAATTTATGAGAATAATATCATGGTTGCAAATCTAATTTCTGTAAGGAACAGATTTAAATTTTTTGACTTAGAGCTTA
Organism: Larix kaempferi; assembly: GCA_027924585.1. Classification (NCBI taxonomy): domain Eukaryota; kingdom Viridiplantae; phylum Streptophyta; class Pinopsida; order Pinales; family Pinaceae; genus Larix; species Larix kaempferi. The sequence continues at coordinate 9,167,847 of BSBM01000314.1, forward strand.
TGAGAAGAAATATCATGGTTGAGAACTCTAAGTTCTGTTAGAAAGAAGGATTGTAAATCTTAGATTTGTAAATCTCGGATTTGAAATTTTGCTAATAAATGACTAATGACTATTTGGCTCATATGAATTGTGTAAGGATGACATGTTGTAAGTGGATGTTCATGTATGACAAAAGACATAAGACCATAATGGGAGAAGTGATACCACTTACAAGATCCAAGCAGTATGAGGATAGCCTCATGGCTAAGAAAATCAATTTTTGTAGTAGACAGAATTGCAAATTCATATTGAATTTAATTATTAATGCCATTGATTGGTTATGGAACAATCAGATTTGAATTTTATTGATGTTGCTGATTGTTTGGCTATTTAATAAGTGTGTCAGGAAGGCACATTGCAGTAATACCATGAGAGAGGGCCTACAGAAGCCAAACTTCATGGGAAGGATCCCATATCTTGGAAATGGGTTTCGGGTGAAACACCATTGGATATTTTGATAATGTCCCCCCTGCACTGCATGATTGGTAAACAATATGAGTGAGATGGTACAGATTATGTCACTAAGACATATGAGGGTTATGTAACATCAAAAGGAGTTGGGATGGAAAACCGAGGGACTTCCAACTCAGAGAAGGAGCCCCCATTCCTCATTAATGAAGAGAAATTACATCTGCAAAATGGATAAGTGTTCTGTAAAAACGGACTGATATATATATACACACATGCATGTCTAAATATTGGAGTTAATATGTAGAGCATGTTTTGATTTTATTTCCATTATGGCAGATCGTTTGACTATGAGTAGGGCCTACATGGCTCACACCGGAAAAGGGGTGCACACTTTTCCGATGGTGGGTTATGATAGGATTGTCAACATTGACTACACCCTAAGGGAATGGACGCATTCTTGGTGTTTCAATGTTGGATAGTGAATGTTATGAAATATGTTTACAGTTTAAGTAGCAATACTTATGAACTTACTTATCCATCTTGTGTTGTTAGCTTATACGGATGCAATTGGTTGTTGCACATTAAATGACAAAGTGAAGAAATGGTACTCAAGAGGACTGTATGAGAAGTGGTAACCTTTGTGTAGTATGTGTGGTTATTGTGGGGCCATGCTAGCCAACAGTCAAGACAGTCACCTAAAGAGTTCCTAAAGAGAACCATTGGTTTGCACAAGAGAAGGAGTGCCATCCTTATGTGGGTGAATAATTGTTATGCTCATGAAGGGTTGTGACATGTGTGAAAGGCTGATGCAAGCCTAAGGCAGAGCAGTAGAGCCTTGAATTGTAATGGTCGGTGGCCCATTTTCCTTCCATTAGCTGATGACCCAGATGGATGTGCTAGCTCAGCAATGGAGAGGGCCAACTAGGTATGGAACTGGTTGGGCACCACCAAATGCTTGGTAAATCTAGTCGGCGTGAAGGTGTGTTGGTTGTGCATTAATTATTTGATGTTTTGGAGCAGCCTGCGTGCTGACCAAACATCCCAGCCCGCAAGAGGATCCCAAGGCTTGCAAAGCAAAGTAGGACCCTATGGACCATAGAAGAAACGCACAATACAGATAAGTATTTGGTTATCTTGCAACTTCTTGCTTATGAATATACATGTGTATATGATTTGGTTATGATTTCCTAAACTCTTGTTTAGAGATAAACCCTATGAAAATAAACTAAACATGTGAATTGATTCAATGTTTGAGTGTAGGTATTGTTAGAAGCAAGGACTATGAAGGAATCCTATGGATGCATGTGGACATGTAACCGTCCTAAAGAGCTCAGCATGAGCAATAATGAAAGATGGGGCTAGTGGAACTATGTGAGTCCTAGCAGCCAAGAGTTGTAGACAAACCATGTGGAGGGACTCCATGGTTGAGAGGTCTGGAATAGACCATAGACACTAAGTGTCATAGCCAAGAAGGACAGGTCAAGCATTCATGTTGAAGTGAAAGAGGCTAGGAGCATGAAAACCACAGTGGTAGTGTAGGTTCCAGAATGGAACCAGCCTAAGAGGAGAAAACTCTTACTTCTCTCTCTTTCCCTTTTATTGATGCATTTATAAAAAAAGAAAATTGTGTGATGCATGTCATGACTTGAAATGATTGTGTTAATTGCTTGAAATAACTGTGAATGCTAAATTAATGAATTTCCTGTGAATGGATGAACATGAATGAATTGGTGTGTATGTTGGGAAAGCATGGAAAGTATGAAAGTCTCATGGATAAAGCATGGACTACACATGTCAATTGGCAATTAAATGACTTATTTTAATGTTTATATTATGCTTGGCCTGACAGAATTGCAATGATGCATTTCACAGGTGAGAAAGTGAAGTTAACTTAATACAATTATTGCAAAGCAAGTGCTGCTTGTAAGCAAGTGAAATCCAGTTGTGCACATTAACCACGATAGCAGACCAAAGGATACTAGACTTGGCTAGAAGTATCCTTCAAACAATTGCCAAGACCCAAGAAAACCTTGGAGAAATGCTCAAGATACAGAGGAAGCAGAATGAGATGAACCACAAGGCTTTGCAGGACTCTAGTTCTTTGCAAAGGGAGGTAAACATAATCCTGGAAGCAATCAGCAGTAGAGGAGACTTTGGGTCAATGAAGAGGCATTCATTCAATCGGTACATTAAGAAACGTTCCAAGCATGAAGACTCTAAGGAAATTGAGCTGGTAAATATGAAACAACCAGTGAAATGTTGGAAATGTGGAGGACATCATTGCCTTTGCAACTTCCCAACAAGGGAACATCAAGAGGGTAGAAGCCATAAAGCTTTCAGACTTGTGGATGAGCTAGAAGGTCAGAACCAGTAGGAGCAGTTTGTGAAAGCCAAAGGACTTGGTCCTGAAAGTTCAAAATAAATGATAGAATGCAGGGCAGATCTGCAAAATTTTTGAAAATTTTGGACGTGTAAATTGTATATGTATTCCTAAGTATTGGAACACTGAGGACGGTGTTATTCTAAGGGGGGAGATTGTAATACCCCATTTTGACCCTTAGGATATATTAGCTTTTACTATAACTATTATATACATGTGATGTATGTTTCCCTATCGTGGAGCTCAAGGCCAAGGCCTCGCTAGTGGAAGCTCGAATTTTATTTAAAAGGAAAGTATTAGATATTATGCTACCCATGTGCTATTTAGCCATGGAACATTGTAAAAATGATGTAAATAAACATCATGCAATAAAATACCAAAACTGGCTATGGAAGCAACTAATGAGAAGGGGCCATGTGTATCCACTAGGGAGTGGTGAGGGGGTTGTGGGATTGAACCATAGGCTTCCAAATGTCATCTTGAGAACCCATTTGACTTTCTTTGCTGACATTTAATTATGTGTAAGGAAGTGGTTGAAAAAATCAGTCCATGGCTTCAATGGAGCATGGGCAGCCCAGAAATTTGTATGACAGAGTATGGGCTCTGTTTTCTTGACCCACAAGTCACCCTACCTCATGGGAATGGGTTTTTTCTCATTCACATTTCATTGTGGAGGAACCCAGCTTTCGTTTTCATCCATTACGAATGCTCAGCAGTAAGAAAAACTAGAAATCGCAACTCGGAGAGAACCCACGTTTTGAAGAGCCATAAACACCCAGAATTGGTATTTGACAGTGAAATCCAATGGGGGATCCATAGATATGAACCTTGGTGCGAATTTGAGAGTATTAGATATCTCGAAATCCATTGGAAAACCCAGTTTTTATAGCCCAGAAACCTAGTGACGGGATTGAGTTATTTGTTGACAAAAATGTGAGAAATCCAAGTGTGGATGTTTCGACAGAGGATTGGATTGCTTGAGTTTATCTTGAGATGTCTGTAGCTCTATGGTTGAGCTCATTGGCTTAGCTTTTCCCTCATTTTCCTTTTATATGCCTGATAAACCCAACTGTGTGTTGTCTTAGCATATTTGTTGAGTGAAACTATGGCTGTGAGTGAACCCATCTAGTTCCTCCATAGTGGATACACAACCCAGCTTGGGGGTGATCTTTTAGCTGAAAGAATACAAGCTGGACAGAGATCTATGGTTGGGTGGAACGTTGCTCTCACATAGCCATTTGTTTGGACAACTTCATCTCCAAGATAAGTATTATATGTTGATTAATTTATATGCATTATGTGTTTTGCAATGTGTTAATTTTGAATGTTAATTATTCATGTTAATGGAATTGATACGATGTCTGTGCATAGCATGAGAATGGGAATGATTCTCTGCATGTCGAATCACCCTCTGTTTGTGTGTGTGCAAATGTGTTTTAATTCCACTGTGTTTACATTGAGTTTGAAATTACACACAAAAGTTTTTATTTATTATGAATCTATGAGCAAAGTTTGGGGCTAAGTTTACCAAATAAGCCCGGTATGTTTGGTCATGATTCCTTCCTGGCGTCGGATTGATGGAAGGGGACGTGACAAGTAGATATGCACATAAGTAATTCAAATTGATCCAAACCTACACAAAATTCATAGAAATACTAAATAGAATTATATTAACTTAGCAAAATCAAAGACATGACAAAATGATAAATTGTATTCAGTGATATGAATTAAGGACCTAGACAGGTCCCTACACATGGTATCAGAGCCAAAGGATCAAAATATCATACCTTAGGGCCTACTCACACCTAGAATTATTAGGAAATTTACAATACAAATCAACTGCATACCACTTCCTAATACTATCTAGACAAAATTGTGAACAAAAAAATTATGAAATTATGCGTAAACATAGCATCCCCAACCTACAAAATTTATGAGAAAGTTCTGAAGGAAAGCTAGGAGGATGCTTGTGAAAGAAACAAACTCCCTTACTCCAAATCGATGTGGGATATATTCTCCCTGCAAAACAACCACAAAAATAGGTTTATATATATATATATATATATATATATATATATATATATATATATAAGCGTTTTAGTTAGTTATTTATGGAACATAACAAAACAACTAAAAAAAAATGAAGCAAAAGCTAAAATCCTAGGTCATTATAGTCAAAACCCTCTTGATTCAACCCTCTAGATTCTTTGTTGTCGTGCAAACAACGCTTGGTTCCTGCAATAAACTTTAAAAAGTTAGTAAAAAAAAACACTTGTTTATTAAATCCTTAAGATTCAATTTCATCTAAATTTTGTATGATGCCATAGATTAATCTCGTATTATATGCAAAATAAATGTTATTTAAATAAAAGAAAAGGAGTATATATATAAGGGAAATTTTGAAAGGAATAATTACATATTGACAGAACCTAAGCAAACGATTCAACAGCATAACATCCAACTAAAGGAGCAATATGACAAGGCTTATGTTGGAGATGCGCATAGCCTTTCTATTAAGCATGATTCTCTTAAAAATGATAATAAAATGGGAAACCTTGCCAGAAAATTATCATGAAAAGTACAATCCCATCTTGCAATGAAAAAGAAGATGAAACGAAGGTTGTAGAGCAGGATATGATAGACACATATATGGTAAGTGTGAACAGAAGCTCGAGGATGCCATCATCACTTGGAAGCCAATATTTTATACGTATGGGAGACCTCGGGACTGGAGCCTATTTTATCAGAGTTTGATTCCAACCTCCTTTTCATATGATCGATATGCAAAGATGGAAACAATAGTAGGTATGGCTATAAGAAGAGTTTAAGAAGATAGATTGACACTGATCACTATGTAATTTATTTTTACTTACATATAAAAATGAGTATCATATGCAATTTTGATCTATAAATGGTCTGATTAATCTCAAACATATACATTTATAGAATGTTGACCCTTTACAATGTCCACCCTGCCACACACAACTAGAACCAATTTAGATCCATTTTAAGCGATTTGGGTTTATCAAGCGTCAAGAGGACTCAAATCCCTCGTGGTGAAAATTTATCCTCATGTTTTTCACTCCAAAAATAGGTTTGCGCTTCGATTTATTTGATCCCTCTAGTTGCTTGATAGATCCAGAGTTAATATTGATATAGGTTGGTACCGAATCTTCAATTGGTGAGAAGTGGATTTTCAATTCTTACTTAGATACTAAACCATACCCAATGTGTATATTTTTTCAATGACGCAATACTTGAATGAAAAATAGGACATCCTCCTTCACATACAACAATGTGGAGCCATAAATAACATGAAAATGATAGCTAACCTAGTAAAATCCATAACTAAATTGTTAACCAAATATAGAGATTTTTCATACTAAAAAAGAGAAGTTATATTAGAAAAATAAGAATCGTTGTGAGGGTGGGGGAAGAATCGTTGTGAGGGTGGGGGAGATAACGGAGAAAACATAATACGTTTTCTCTATTATTGACTCCCACTCCCATCCTCATAATGAATGTGTGAGTAGAGGGAGATACAATTCAACATTTTAATATGAGGATATGCTAGTGTATGTATATTTGGTCAAGCTTATGTAGCCTAACCTATCCACCAAGTTGGTATGATTATATACCAACCTAGTACACCTTATTGCTGGGTTGGCATACCATCAACTTTGGAGCTAGGAATTTCCAAGTTTGTTATTCATAAATGCAGTTTCCTTTTGTAATTAATAATAGAGAAATACAAATATTTAGTGTTATGTTATTTGTTTTTTTAATGTTGAGGCTCAATTATGATATGATTTAATCCCAATTTTTCACATGGTATTAAAGGGGGAATTTCCTACCCTTATTTTTTGATGAATGAACATATTCATATATATTTACTCATCTACCTTTTTTAGGGGAATATTATATTGGAGATCATGCTCTCACAATTTTTTTCCTCTTGATGGAGTTATCAAATATGAAAAGTGGCTCTTCCTTTATTGTTCACTTATGTCCTTGGGTGATTTAATGACTTGGACTTCTTTGGGGCCTGGGTACATGCACACGATATCTCCAATCATGGAATATCTTATGGGATTACCTCCTCTCCATTCATACCACAATTGGCCTCTTTCGACCTAGGATCTTGTTTTGTAGTTTGGTTGTATATTAGGGGAGAAAGTTTTGAGCCTTTACATGAGGACAATATTTGTCATAGCTCCATTTCTTTATGTAAATTTGATTGGTGTTTTGGTTTTGGTTTTGTGGGTTTGTCCTCCATCTAAAAGGGTCACACCTAACACTCTCCTCCACCATGCATTACTCTATGTTATCCCTCAAACCTATGGTTGGATCCACACACATAACTCGTGGAAACTTTCAAATCATAGATTACAAATCATAGTGTTTCTAGAAGGGCTTCTCTGCGTTTGTTAGAGCACCCTCACTTGTCAAATTTATACTCTCTTGGGATATTGTGTATATCGAAGATTTTTTGAGTAACAAGTGAGCAAATATATTTATCGCATGGCCATTTCTAATTGTTGTGGCTTATAATTCGATTTGAAACATGCATCATGCTTTTCTCATTGTGATAGAAACATATGGAACCTACATTGTTCTGTGGCTGGTCTCTGCCTAAATCATTAAGGTCGTGTTTGAACCTAGATTTATACATGGATTCAAATTGTTGAAATATTGTAACTTCAAAGAATATTATATTTGTATATTATTTATTCCGGAGATGTTCCATACCTCCGAAGTGATTATACTATAAATCCGGAGATGTTTATTCCTCCAAGTTGGTTGTGGTAACTAGGGTTATTAGACCCACCATGTGGGGGTCGGCCCAGTCAGTTATAATGGGGTATTTAACCTAATGGTTAAATACGAGCCTACATGTACTTGTGTAAAATACATATTAGAGTAGTGTATAAATAGAGGAGGTGTGTTCCTCATTTGATACACTCACACACTTGAAGATAGCGCACTTGTGGAGGAGAGGTATGCTATTGTGGAGGAGGAGATCATGTCTCAGGGTTTCATCTTTGTATATTGCTGGTCATCTATATTGAGGAAGCTTTGCTGGGTTTTCTACCCCATGAGGGTTTCCCAGGATAAATCTCTGTCTCTTGTGTTTATGCTGTGCTTGTTGTTTCTTCAGTGATCATGTATATGCTATTATTGTGAAATGGAATGTAATGCTGCTATTTTCTGTCTTAGCATATTGAATTTTAACATGGTATCAGAGCTAACTTGAAGGAAGACAAGGTATGGCACTAAAGACACTTGCTTTACTTACGACAATTTGAAGGTTAGGGTTTTACATAGCAAAAACCAGTCATCGTAGAAATTTAGCTATAAATCCGTTTTGGCAAATTTTTCGGATCTAAAATTGTTACAGGACGAAGCTAAAATCTCCAAGTACCTTGTGTCCAAAGGACAACCTCTAATTCGTTGTACTTTGTGATTTATGATCTATACAATATAGGGTTTCTACCTCTTCCAGATCTGAGTCAAAATCAGGTGACCTTGGGAAAAAAGTCATAACTTGGGATAGGAAGCTCCAAATGAAATTTCGTGAAAAGTGACAGGTAGTAAACAGACTGTACTATCACAGAAAACTTTTTCAGTGGCCGAAGTTGAACCAGTGACACGTGGCACACCGTACAAGTTCACTCTCCTGTATTATCCCATAAACAGGTCACGTTGCGACACTTGGCATAACTCTCTCTCAAAGAATCCAATTGAGGTAAGACCTATCAGGATGGAAAGATAACAGGCCGAGCTATCTCAGAAAACGTTTTCAGAGGCCGAAGGTCAAACAGTGACACGTGGCACACCGTACAAGTTCGCTCTCCTGTATTTTCCCAAAATAGGTCACGTTGCGACATTTGGCATAACGCTCTCTCAGAACATCCAATTAAGGTCAGACCTGTCAGGATGGAAAGCTAACAGATCAGACTATCTCAAAAAACTTTTTCAGACCCTGTGGATCAAAAATTTCGGAGTTACACCAGAAACAATCAGGTACATATTTCTGTCAAAACAGAATTATTTTTTGGTACCTTCATTCATGGCTTCCGGAATTTAGGGCTTTGAAGAAAGTTGGAATTTTTGTAATCGGAGACCACGGATGGATGCTACTCATCAAAATAGAAATTTAGAGACCAAGATCAGAATTTTTGGTTGGGAAGAAGGCCGGGCTTGATTAGACCCTAGTTCGGGACTTTGATCAGAAAAGTGGAAAATTAGGGCTTCTGTAAAAATGGGAATTTTTGAAATCTGTGACCACGGCTGGAAGCTCCTCAGAAAAATAGAAGATTAGAGCTTTGGATCAAACCTTTTGATGGGGAAAAAGAGTGGGCTTCATCAAACCCCAGTTCAGGGTCACGTCTAGTGAATCCGAAAGTTTCAAAGGAAAATTTGAGGAGTAAAACTTTGCAGTTTTCAAATTCTGAATATACCAGTTTGATCAGCTCATCAAGGCGCATATTTCTATCCTTTCGGAAGTTTGAAATTCAAAGTTTGAATTTTTTGGTTTTCTCTGACAAACCCATATCCAGCTCCAGGTCCAGTTCTTGCAAATCAAGTGGATTGGGTTAATCCTAGAAGAAGATGGATTGGTCACCTGCATAAGTGAAGAAGTTCCTGTCTCAGAGGGAGATGAGGATAAGGCCTTACATAAGAAGAATACAAGCGATCTCGACAGGTATGACTCATTGAGGTATGTTTCGATATTTGTCCATGATTAAGTTTATGGTATGTTTGTCTTCAGGTTATTACAGTTAGTACAATTTTGATTTTTAGATTTGTCGTATAACCTTAACAAAATTATGGATGCATGATAGAAGATATTCATTGGTTAGGGTGTTAACACTTATGATTGTACTAATGCATTATGATGTTGTGTGAGGTTGATGTTTTCTGCTAACAAGATACAGGGACATCACAAAAGACAAATCAGGTTCCATGACCATGAAAACATGAAGACAAAGACTCATCCATAATCTTTGTTCTACTTACGAGGTGTGTTGTACATAACAAAGTAGGTATACTAATCCAGGTATGTTTCCCATGAATCTTACCTTATGTTAGGATCCCTTATATAAGTATACTTGGAATGATTGGTTATGCTTATTCATAAAGTTAGTAATCAAGGGATTATGCATATTATATCTTTTATCTTGATTGATGATATGCATGAGTAAAAGAAGACTTCCCTGAAATCTTGAATACTAATGTTTATTAACTATAATCATGACTATACATTCTCAAGATTATTTAGAACTATAATGTTTTGATAACATTTAGAACATACTAATGGGTGTATGTTTGTGAGGATGACACTTGAACATGCACAGTGGTACATAATGAATAGAAGTTCAAAAGACATACAGAAGATCAAGCGGGAGGCAACCAAACAAACATAAAAGATAAGTATTTGAGTTGTTATTTGAAATAGTAAATGATATTGCCTGTAATAGGTTGTATGCATATTTGTATTCCTAGAATATATAATGCTGAGTATAAACAATCATAGAGCATTGAACAGTATACTACTAATGTGCATATGATTGGTAAGTTGGACAAACATTCCATTGTTGCTTGTCTAGAATGAAACCTCTTTGCTGACATGCCGAGAGCTGTGCACACTCTCGATAGTATGTTCTGGTAGAGATAGAAGGCATCTAGATAGCCACTGTATGCATACAAGATATGGGAAAGTGTTGCGCCAAAGTATTGGTCAAATTAGTTGCATAACTATGTAAATGATATCTGTATGCATAATAGGTTATTATGTCAATATGATTTGATGATTATGAAGTATTACTAATCCTGTACTTAATTTTGATTTGTAGGGAAAATCATGATGAATGATGAACAAGCGATGGATGTTCAACAAAAGGATTTACAAATCAATCACACTATAGAAAGCTTATGGTTAAGAGATTCTCTTAGAAAGAGGAAGAGAATCATGATGAGATGTTTTGACCATTCTCTTAATAATGTAATCAGGTTCTGTATGGGTTCCTAGGATCAGTAGTTAATTGATGAGCTTAATGATCATCATGGGTGATGTGGATCTCAACCCTTGCTACAAGGTTGAATATGGCTTCTATACACACATGACATGGATGCAAGAAGAAACTCACCATAGAGTTCGAATGACTTTGAGGCTCATATTAGTAGACCCATCTGACGAGAGATGGCACAGATAGATATGCAGAAGATCACTCAATACAGAGTGTGAATAATGGACAATTGACAGCTTCATGACAAAGCTTGGGCTTTACCAGAAGTAAAGCTGATCCTAACCTTTACCTAAAGGTTGTGGATGATAAACCTATCATACTATTATTATGTGACGATGATCTCTTTCTGACAAGGAATGAGAAACAGTTCATGAAAATGGCTGCAGAAATAAAAATGAAAGATCTCAGATTAATGCAGTACTTCTTAGGTCTAGAAGTATGGCATGATCCAAAAGGAATCTTTTAAATCGAGGTAAGTATGCTGTGAAGTTTCTAAAAAGATTTGATATGTTGGAGTGTAAAGCCATGGTCACTCCCATGGACTCCAACTTGAAGTTATTTAATAACTCATCAGATTTAGTGGACCTAACCCTATATAGACAAATCATTGGGCCAATGATGTATTTAACAAATACTAGGCCAGATATATGCTTTGTTGTAAATACCGTAAGTCAGTATCTAGTAGAACCTAGAAAGGTTCACTTAATAGCTACAAAGCATGTAGTGAGGTACCTAAAAGGTACTTTAGATTTTGGTCTATGTAATCTTGGAGGTCATGAACTCCATTTACATGGTTACTCAAATTCTGATTGGGCAGGAAGTGTCTCAGACAGAAAGAGTACTTTAGGTGGATGTTATAGTCTTGAATCTACCATGATCTCATGGTTTAGCAAGAAACAATCTAGTGTGGCTCTCAGTACTACTGAAACAGAATATATAGCTGTCTGCTCTGCCAGCTGTGAAGCAGTGTGGCTTCAGAAGCTATTATATGGAGTGTTTGACTTAGAAATGGATTCCACTATGATTATGTGTGACAATCAAAGCTGCATCAAGATGATAGGAAATCTTGTATTCCATGATAAGTCAAAACACATTGAGATTCGATACTTCTATATACAAGATATGGTGCAGAGAGGAGCTATCAAGCTCGAGTATATAAGCACTGAGGATCAAATTGATGATATCCTGACCAAACCTCTGTCTCGAGTAAAGTTTGAACACTTCCGAGACAAGCTTGGTGTAGTTTAGAAGGACTCTCCTCGAAAGGGGGATTAGCACAGTATCCGACATCAAGTCTATCTCATCAATGATGAGGTTACCTATTTACTGCACTTAGTTACCTAGAATTATTTAGATTTAGGACTCTTATATTCTTTTGATGATAGATGTATACATACTTTGATGATTTTGATGATAGATGTATACATGCTTTGATGATGATGATACATGTTGTGGTTATACATGTTTTTGATGATGATGATACATGTTGAGGTTATACATGTTTTGTTGATGATGATACATGTTGTGGTTATACATGTTTTGATGATGATGATACATGTTGTGGTTATACATGTTTTGATGATGATGATACATGTTGTGGTTATACATGTTTTGATGATGAGAAATACATGTTTTTGGTATACAACATGTGAAGGGATTGGATCATTCCTGGACTTCAGTCCGAAAGAAGAGCCGTAGACGTATGTCTTCGAAAATGAAGTTCTTGGTGAACATGTGAAGGGATTGGATCATTCCTGGACTTCAGTCCGAAAGAAGAGCCGTAGACATATGTCTTCGAAAATGAAGTTCTTGGTGAACATGTGAAGGGATTGGATCATTCCTGGACGTCAGTCCGAAAGAAGAACCGTAGATGTATGTCTTTGAAAATGAAGTTCTTGGTGAACATGTGAAGGGATTGGATCATTCCTGGACTTCAGTCCGAAAGAAGAGCCGTAGATGTATGTCTTCGAAAATGAAGTTCTTGGTGAACATGTGAAGGGATTGGATCATTCCTGGACGTCAGTCCGAAAGAAGAAACGTAGACATATGTCTTCGAAAATGAAGTTCTTGGTGAACATGTGAGGGGATTGGATCATTCCCGGACATCAGTCCTAAAGAAGAGCCGTAGACATGAGGTCTCCGATAACTGAACGAAAGGACTGGATCGTCCCTGGACTTCGGTTCAAAAGGTACACGATAGGACTGGATCGTCCCTGGACCTCGGTTCAAAATGTACGTGACAAATCCTATAATTTCTCTAGGTTACATCCAGCATGAAACAGGGCTGGCTCTGTAGTCGTGATACATCCAGCATGAAACAGGGATGGCTCTGTAGTCGTGATACATCCAGCATGAAACAGGGATGGCTCTATAGTCGTGATACATCCAGCATGAAACAGGGCTGGCTCTGTAGTCGTGATACATCCAGCATGAAACAGGGATGGCTCTGTAGTCGTGATACATCCAGCATGAAACAGGGCTGGCTCTGTAGTTGTGATACATCCAGCATGAAACAGGGCTGGCTCTGTAGTTGTGATACATCCAGCATGAAACAGGGCTGGCTCTGTAGTTGTGATACATCCAGCATGAAACAGGGCTGGCTCTGTAGTTGTGATACATCCAGCATGAAACAGGGCTGGCTCTGTAGTTGTGATACATCCAGCATGAAACAGGGCTGGCTCTGTAGATGTGATACATCCAGCATGAAACAGGGCTGGCTCTGTAGATGTGATACATCCAGCATGAAACAGGGCTGGCTCTGTAGACGTGACACATCCAGTATGAAAGAGGACTGGCTCTGTGGTGGTAAATCCTAGATCTGATCTAGGTCACATCCAGTATGAAAAAGGACTGGCACTGTGGTTGGGATTAGATCGTCCCTAGACATGAGACTTGTCTTAAAGAGATAAGGATTGATCATCCTGGAACTTGATCTGGATTGTATCATCTATGGACCTATGTCCTAAAGAGAGCAGGATTGATCATCCTGTAATATGATCGTGTGATGATGATGCTGATGATCGATGCTGATGATCGTGTGATGACGATGTTGTTGATCGTATGATGACGATGCTGATCGTGTGATGACGATGCTGTTGATCGTATGATGACGATGCTGATCGTGTGATGACGATGCTGATGTTCGTGTGATGACGATGCTGCTGATCATGTGATGATGATGCTGCTAATCGTGATATGACGATGTTGATGATCGTGTGATGACGATGCTGCTGATCGTGTGATGACGATGCTGATGATCGTGAGATGACGATGCTGATGATTGTGTGATGACGATGTTGATGATCGTGAGGATCCAGACGTTGATGTTGCTATAGTTGTTCAAGTGCTGCAGAAGATAAAGACTCAGTACTGAAGATGTTGATGTTCCAGTAACTGGTTGAGTTACTGATGATGTTAAGAAAGCTTCCAATGATTTATAGATGTATCAAGTATGATGTTGATGACTCCTTGCTCGTGCAGATACTGTTATAATATCCTTCTCGTTAAGGGGGAGTGTTGAAATATTGTAACTTCAAAGAATATTATATTTGTATATTATTTATTCCGGAGATGTTCCATACCTCCGAAGTGATTATACTATAAATCCGGAGATGTTTATTCCTCCAAGTTGGTTGTGGTAACTAGGGTTATTAGACCCACCATGTGGGGGTCGACCCAGTCAGTTATAATGGGGTATTTAACCTAATGGTTAAATACGAGCCTACATGTACTTGTGTAAAATACATATCAGAGTAGTGTATAAATAGAGGAGGTGTGTTCCTCATTTGATACACTCACACACTTGAGGATAGTGCACTTGTGGAGGAGAGGTCTGCTATTGTGGAGGAGGAGATCATGTCTCAGGGTTTCATCTTTGTATATTGCTGGTCATCTATATTGAGGAAGCTTTGCTGGGTTTTCTACCCCATGAGGGTTTCCCAGGATAAATCTCTGTCTCTTGTGTTTATGCTGTGCTTGTTGTTTCTTTAGTGATCCTGTATATGCTATTATTGTGAAATGGAATGTAATGCTGCTATTTTCTGTCTTAGCATATTGAATTTTAACACAAATCTAGTAAGGATTTTTTGTTGGTAGAAGTTTTGAACTTATGGATCAACCTACATTCAAATGCTAACCTAGATTGTTGCATGGTTCGACTAGATGACAATATAGGTCATCTACATATGTCCCAGGAGAATCATGAGCCCCTAGATCCTAGTGCCTATGTCATGACATGGTTTGTTGCATGACTTGGCTCCATTTTTTGGAGATGGTATCTTGACTCTTTGGACACATGCATGCCCCACCACAGTAGTCTATATTCCACAAATCATTTCCACTATGCTTGTTCCTTCATTTTTCCATCCTTCATATCATGCCTTTCTTAGATTTGTCACAACATGGGAGAGGAGGATGTTAGATATACGGTGTGGTCCTTGAATGGACTAGTTTCAAGAGGGATTAGTACTATGTCGAGAACCATCTATTCTCATAGTTACCTAGCCATCTCCCTTTGTTTAGCACACAACATCCCAAGTTATATCAAAAATAAAACTTGAAGAATATTTGCCTTCCTTTATGGGTAGATGCATGTTATGCCAACAAAATTAATTTGCTTATTCATGATATGGATGGTATATGCATGTACTAGCAATAGTATTATGTTATATGATCTTTTTTCATATGAGTCTAGATTTGGCCCTTTATTTCATAGTCTAAAGTGGTGTGGTTGTTGACTTTCAAGCCTTGACTTCCTCACCATCTTGTGTTTCATTAGCTCTGTGACATGAAAATATTTTGGTTGAATTTCTCTTCTATGTGCCTTAGATAAGATTTGGTACATGATTTTTGAGATTAAGGATCGATTACCTTGGTTGTCATTTTTCACAATCAAGAAAAGAAACATTAGATTTGCATGTAAAAGGAGGTTGTGTTTTTTGGATTTTTACAATTGGTTTTTTGGTCAATTTGTTGTATTTTAGAGGTTTTTGGTAGAGTTGTTTTTTCCATATTTCTTCATTGGAGTATCTAATTTCCATCTCATTTGATGCATTACAAAGAGCATGTTGCTATCTTTCCAACAACTGGTTGCACGCAAATTTGATTTGCATCTTTGAGATTCTTATTTTTTCTCATGACATTAATAAATATGTATTGATTCCTCAATTGTACATGGGTACATACTATGGATTTGTTTGTCGAGACCCATATCGAGTATTTTTGTCCATGATGGTCTTTATATGGTACCTCTCATTATATAGCTCTAAGAAGGGGGATTGTATGTGACTTGTGCAAACAATATTAGAGTGTCACCAAGCATATGTCTCCATAATGTGACCATTTGTTTTTGTAATTACTTGGAGCTAGCCACTTTGGAGTGTTTCTTTTTATGTCATTTTATATCATTGCCACCTTTAGTTTCTACCTCCATACTTATATCATCATTTGTGATATCCATTTCCATCATCGTATTCACCCAATTTAACATTGTTTGGGGAATGGGGAGTGGTATGCAATGCTTCCTTAGGTGATTATTTTTCATCATTTTGGTCTAGATCAACCTTCATCAATGTTAGCTTCGCACATAGCACCGATTTGTATTTTGACTTGGTAGTTGCAATGGTTAGCCAAACATGCATTCTATCAAGATGTTTGGTGTCAATAGGGACACTCATTTTATGGTGTTTTTCTCAATTATACATGAGTACCTAATCAAGCCTTATGTGCCATGACTCATTTTAGAGGATTTTTTTTTTTTTGGGGGGGGGGCTGTACTCAATTCTCATTACCTCAGGAATTTGAAAATTTACTGCTTAGATATCTTTTCGGGATCATTTTCAATCTCAACTCAAATTCCTTCTCAAGAATGTTGATTATCTATATATTTCGAGGATGAATTTTTTTCCCTATGGGTTTTTCTCCCTTTCTCTAATCATGAAAGTTTTGTACTTGGGTACCTAAGTAAGTTTCGTACTTGGGTACCTAAGTAAGTTTCATTACCAGGACCCAATTTTTGTTGTTGTTTAATCCCTACGCTTCATTTAATGGGGGGTAGTGTACATACAACTAGTTAAGCTTACATATGCTAACTAATCCACCAAGTTCGTATGCTTATTTTCCATCCTAGTACACCTTGTTGCTTGAGTGACATATCATTAAAATTCCGAGCTAGGACTTTCCAGATTTATTATAAATATTTGTTTTTCTTTTATAATAAATAAAAGAAAAATACACATATTTAGCATTATGTTATTTATTTCTTAATATTAAGACTCATTCATAATCAAGATTGATCCTATCTTGAATTTCTACACAATGGAGATCAATAAAGATAATATATTATACAAACTATTAAAAAAGTTTATATAGTTGATTTAGGTAAATTAATTAAATTTTGTATTAGAGGTTATAAGTATTGTAAAACTAATGTTAATTTCTTGTCCTTTCTAAGGCGAATTTTTGAACTTGTAGTTTCCTTATAAACCATTGCACCAAAATATGCAATGGATAATGTCTTTGACATCACAAAATATTATATTTATAAAATAAAAGAAGTATGGATGTATATGTAATCATGTTCATTAAATAAAAGTAGGGACGGTATATAAAGAGAAGGGTAACGTCTTTGACATCACAAGATATTAAGTTCATAATATAATTGAATTATAGATGTATCTATGTTCATTAAATAAAAGTAGGGTGAATATATAAAGAGGATCGAAAATGAAAGCAACTATTGGAAATTATATGACATGTGAATTTCTAAGTGACATCCAAATGTGCTCAAAGCATAATGCCAACTATGACTCTATAAAAAAAAACAGCTAAAACAGATATATAGTGTTTAATATTTTTTTTTTTCACATATGAAAACATACTTTTATTAAAAATATCGAAGTTTTACATACAGAAAACCTTTCCATAAACGAGAACAAAACAAGAGTAAAGGAACAACAACCAAGAGAGCCAAGAGTCCACCGGCAACCATGCCAAAGTACAGAGAATGAGCCGGGATCTACCAATCCCCCATAAATGGGTCGAAACAGACAATAAATGGGAAGGAGGAGGAGCTGTAACGACTATCCAGACAGATACATTCGCCACAAAAATATATCAAATCTCAAAAAATATACATCGACCATCGAGACTGAAACTATCGCCGCAATATTATAACAGAAATAAAAAAAAATTCCAGAAACCACTGGAAAGAAGCTGTGAACCCTCCATGATTTCTTTAATAAAATAGAGAGTGTGTTTGCAAATGGAGATGTTAGATCATAAGAGGCTTTATTTATGTAAATTTGTGTGTCACTATGCGCATATTATGTGTCTAAATTCATTATGATGTCAATGATATTATGTCGAACCTTGAAAGTTATATTGTAGCTTCAAATCACCGTAATTTTGGGCTTTATTGTATGCTTTCTTTATTGCTTGATCTTTGTTTTTTCTTTCTATGTTAGTCCCATTAAACTCATTGATTAGATCTTTGTTTTTCTTTTCTATGTTCGTCCCACTAAACACATTGATTGCAGGTACTAGAGACATGAAATGGCGGGGATTTTGGTATTTTAAACAATAATTCAATCACTATAATCAAATCCTTTTAATTATAAATCAGTTGGTGTTTGAGCCAAGTTCAAGTATAATATATCCAAGTGGTAACCAAACCTATTTTAAAATCATTTTTAGAGAGGACCGTATAGTTAAGAGTTGGAGTTGGTATGTAAAGAGGAGGTATCCACTTCATCAAGGTTAGAAAGAGTTGGCAAGCAATAATGGAAGTGATTCCTCACAAGTGGGTTAGAAAGAGTTGGCAATCAATAATGGAAGTGATTCCTCACAAGTAGCAGCACCAAGAGGAACAAAAAAGTTAGGTTTATCCATAATTACATAATGGTGTTGTATTAATAGAAATGATAATCCATTTTATTATGACAATGGTCAATAAGGATGAATGTTCAATAACATTTGACATTAAGAAGAAAATACTAACTAAAGGGATTAAATAAGAAGCCAAAAATAACACTAAGTAAGAGTAGGGTTGAATAACTATCTAACTTAAATTAGGTTAAGTTAGATCTAGAACGAAGTATATCTAATTTAACTTAGAATATAATGAAGTATCTTGACATGTCTTTGATAGTTAACTTAGATATATAATGAAGTACATTGATATGCTTTGATACATATTTATTAAAAATATAAAGAGTTTCTCAAAGTAATTAGCATACAGGTTCTATAGCTCCACCATTTTCGATTCATTTCACTTTGTACATTGCTCAAATTGCTATGTCCAAATTTTTTTATCAAAAACAATTTGTTCTTTGATTTGATTATTTGTCTTAAACTTTTCCATCAAATAAAGGGTGATATTCTGGAGCATCATACATGGAACCATGGAGAGGTCTGAATTTTTGAGATCTAAATTTTGTGGTTGCTTCTTTATGATGGACAATGTTTATTGTCTTATGTTTAGCTGTCTTTGATAAGTTTGAATAGTTCTTTTGCTTGTTTTTTGTGAAGCGATTGTTAGGCATTGCTTTCAGGCAGAACTATGTATGTACAACCTTAGAACTGAATCTTATATTTGGATCCTTGATCGATATCAATTATATACTATTTGATTCTAATGAATATCAATAATATGTTTTTTTTTGCTGAAAAAAAATTATAAATTTAATAAAAATACTAAGTAACAAATATCATAATGGAGTTCCATTATACAAAATGAAAGTGTATGAAATTTGTTTAAAACTCTTCCCACTAAGTAAAAAGTAATGGATTTTATTTAAAAACTATATCAATAACGGAATCCCATTATTGAGCATGCTCACAACCTCAAGAAGATAAATTATTAAAATTTAGAAAGCTAAATAATGAGAGTGTAACATATACATAACGAATCATACGCTTCATACTATTCTAGCTGACCATATATATATATATGATGCTTTGAAAAAGGGCAGGTACTAACCACTTTGTGATTTATTTAGCTTATTTAATTAGATAGGATGTTTACTTTGTGATTTATAATTCTTAAATTTGTGGTTTATTTATCTTATTTAATTAGATAGGATGTTCACTTTGTGATTTATCTATCTTGAATTTGAATTTGAATTTAATTAGATATAATGTCTATTAATAATTATGTTAGAGTTTCTCTTTTAATAATGGTGGAGTTTTGATTGTATATAAAGTGATTTTTTATTTTTATTAATGATAAATACGTTTAATGATGGATATATTTATCATTTTTAATGATGTTTGATTATAGGTATTAAATATATTTAATTAATGATTTTTAATGATGAAAATATTTGGTTTTCAAAAATATATTTTTATTTAAAAAATATTTAAATATATTTAAAATCAATTTTATAATAAACAATGTTGTGAAGGTTTGTAGTCAATTCTATCTACAAATCACTTTTTGAAAGTTTTTTGAAAAATTATTAACATCCTATTTAGTTAAATATTTAAATTGTCTTACCATTAGATTATTTTTCAAGCAGAAAATAATAGTATTTCTGGTATTTCATTGAGAAATCAAAAAGTACATAGTCTCTTCAAAATTATAGTTTAAACATACTGTAAAGATTACTGCCAAAATGATTTAATTGAACAAGTTCAGAAATTCCATCCAAGCCAAAAAAATAACACTAAAAACCATAAAACCATCTCTCCACCTCAATGATATCACAACAGATCACATAAAAAAAGAAATTGATTCAATCGAATACATATTCCTTTGAATTTATTCCACCCAGATCAATGTGCCTTACGGATAGGCTAAATCCTCCTTAGAAAATTTTCTTGTAGTGCTGTTTTGATTCTTGTAGATGTGGGTGATCTCCCACTCATTTAGTGCCCTAAGAAGATTCTTTGTGCAAAAACACTAATGACGAAGCTCTAGTGATTGAATATTGTAAATATCTTGTGCCCAGTTGATGATGACTTGAGAGTCACCAAATATTTTGAGTGTATCAATCCCCATCAAATTTGAAGCCTAAAGTAGTATCCACAAAGCAAGAAGTTCTGCTTTGTTATTTGTTCCAAGTCCACAATGCAATTTGAAATTTATACAATGATCCTTATTAATTTGCAAAAACACTCCAGCAACACAAAAGCCATTGCATGCGACTCCATCGAAGAAACCTTGAGGAGTCTTGTTGATAAGCGATTCACAACAATGCCTCACACCATGAACCTTTTCTTTAATATAGCTTCCTTCCTTATAGGCATTTAATATTTTTAACATCCCCGCAGTCAAAGAAGGATGTCTTTCCCTAAATATCATTGCATTCTTGATAGGCCAAATACCCCAATAATATAAGCCGGTAGATACTTGTGGGTATTTTCATTTTGAACCCAGTCATATAATTTTTTATCAAAATGTCATGTTCCCCAAGCATAGTTTATTTTTAGTATATCACGGACCAGATTCCATCGCTTCACAGAGAAAGGGAAAATCGAAAATAAATGGTGGATATTTTCCTCGGCTTGTTCATGGAGTGCACATCTGTTAGGACCGGTCCATCCCTTATGGAGTAGATTATCCCATGTGAGTATAGAATTTTCCAGAACTAACCAAAGGAAACATGAAATTTTTTGTGGTAAATTCCAGTTCCATATTTTACCAACCCACCAATTTTGTACCTAGAAATTATCATAATATGCAAGAAAATTATAAGCTTGTATTGCCGAGACATTCCCCTTCAATGGATTACTAGTCCATACAATTTCATCAGCACAAGGAGTAAGACGGATTCCAGCAATTTTTAGCCTGGAAATACAGTCATTCCATTCTAGTGCCCATTCATTCGTGAGACCTATATCTTTTGTAGAGAACCAATCATTTGTGTTAATTATAGTTCTACTATATTTTTTAATGGGTTCCAGAGTATTATATCCAATCTCCTCGAGATGTTTCAACAAACCATTAGATAGGGAGAATTTTTCCTCGAGCCCAACTAAACGATCGATCCCAATGTATATGTTTTCACCAGAGCCAACATTCCATGCAAGTTCTATATTGATCGATTTGAAGACTTTTACAAAACCTATCCAAAAGTATGAAGAATTCCTTGACAAGTGCCATGGATTTCTGATCCACTGAGATATACTATATTTTACATATTTTGCAATAAGAACTCAATTCCACAAACCATCCCCAAAAATGCCTCTCCAAAAGCTCTTCATGCACACGGTTATATTAAACCATTCTAAATTTTTTATGTTTCAACCTCCATTCTTTTTGGTCTGTGATAATTTTTCCCATTTTACTATACGTATATTTTTCTTTTCCACCGAGCCCGACCACAGAAATTTGAACATCAAACTACATAAGAATCTTATCACAACTTTTGGAATTAAAGCTAGTGAGAACCAATAAATAGGTATTCCTGTGAGAAAAACATTTAACATAGTCAAGCATCCTCCGAGATTCAAGTACCTGTAAGTCCAACTGTTGATTTTCTTTTCAAATTTTTTTTATCAACCATATCCGATCTCTCCACCTGTAACCATTTGGATTTAGAAAGTTACAACCAATATATTTCAAACTTCCACCATTAAAGAAGTCTGATATGAACCAAAAGTAGTCACCAAACTGAGAGTATGAATGTCCACTTTATGGAAGAGGAAAGCAAACTTGGAACTGCTGACTTCCATAACCTAAAGAATCACAAAATAAGTTGATTAAGCTATCAAAACATGACAATTCATCAACTGAACCTCTTCCAAATGGGACCACATCGTCAACAAATAATATGTGTGAAATAAAAATAGACTTTGTAATCTTAATACCCTTTAACTTCCCTTCCCTCCTAGCACTGTGAATCAAATTACTAAATCCTTCAATTACCAATAAAAAGAGCAGCAGGGAAATGGGACAACATTTTCTGAGACCATGAGAACGATTAAAACTAGATGTAGGAGTGTTGTTTACAAGAACTGCAATTTTTTCCTATGTTACACAAGCCATGATCCAATTTGTCACCAATAATGACAAACCGATCTGAAGAAGAACTAACCTTAAGTAGTGCCAATTTACTCTCTCATATGCCTTGAAAATATCCATTTTTAGGATCAAAGCATCTGTCATGCCCCCAATTTTGGCTCATCTAGTACCATAGGTGAAAGGGAACAAGATCAACCCCTAAGGGAATTAAATTGTATTAATTCTATTTGCTTAGAATTAATTTTAGCCTAAGTCTCACAAATTGGCAAATTTATTTATTAAAGGTAATTTTGATAAATAAAACTAATGGATAATGACAAAGTGGGCCAAGAGGGAACCCGAGTGGAAGATGTTTCCAAAAATGGAGTAGGGGATATTTTTGGAGGCAATTATACCCACATTATACCACGGGAATTAATTAATTGATTAAATGCTAAAGTTTGGATTAATTCTGAGTTGTAATATTTTTATTAATATTTTATTTGTTATGCTGAATAAATGGAGAAATTGGCCCACTAATTCAAATTAGTGGATAAGGTTGGAGGAATTACGTGGAGTAGAAGTCAAGTAAGCACTAGAGTCCAAAAATGTTACCAAAAATGAGAAAAGAGGAATATTTCAGGAAAAGCAACATAAATCGAGAAAGCAAGAAAGTATGAAAAGTAGGAAAGTTCATAAAAGAAGGAAAGTTAGAAAAAGAGGAAAAAATAAGGAAATCCAAAGCAAAGCAAGCAAGGAAAGTATGTCCACTCATGGGTGACCTATTCTCAAGGAAAGTATGTCCACTCATGGGTGACCTATTCTCAAGGAAAGTATGTCCACTCATGGGTGACCTATTCTCACAGGTCACCAAGCCAAGTAACTTGCTCAACAGGTCAACATGAATTCTATAAAATAAGGATTCCAACTCCATTTCAGGACTTTGGTTAGTTTGAGAAATTTTATGAATGCATTTGTGCATCTAAGACTTGGGAGAGGTGCTCCTAGTCAAGCATGGGAGATGTGCCCCAGCTTTCTATGAGAGGATGATGGCATTCAGCCATTGTCATTGATTTTATTTGTAGGTCCTGTAGCTGATCAAGACGAATTTGAAGATCATAAAAAGCATCATCCATTCCAGAGTTCAAATCTCCAAGTTTCCTATGGATTTCTAGAGCTAGTTTTTGGTGTAGAAGAAGAGATATTTTTCTATGATGTTTTGAGAGGTATTTCGACGTATTCCTGATGTAATAACGGAGTACTTAAGCTGATTAGGTCGAATTGTAATTTCAGAATCATCTTCACCAAGTTCAAAGATCGAATCCCTCTTCCTTCTTCTATTCTACAACTAGTTTCTTATGTGCAAGAGGAGAGACTCTTCTATCATCTTCTGAGAGGCACCATGGACTATTTCTGATGTAATAACATATTATGTAATGTTCTGATATCATTCATTTTAATACAAATTACAGAAATCTGATTTCTTCTCCAATTTATGCACCCCTTCTAGATTTAGCTAGAATTTGACTAGCTTTCAATGAATGATTCATAAGTCAATGTGTAAAATTCCAAATGAAGTCATTCCAGTTTGTGGAGCTAGATAATATATCACATCACATGATACAACCTTTGTTTCATAAGTTCAATTTCATTTGGTATTGTTTGGGAGTCCAAAAGTCGAGCTAGTTTAGCAGTTCTGAATTGTCATTTTACTAGTTATGCTATAATACTTGCTACGAACTCTTTGTAACTTTCCGGAATGTTATATTAATGTTGAATGCCTTTTATTAAATGATATTTAACCTCTTTAATCTCAGAAACACCCATCTCCAGCCTCCAGTTAAATACCTCACCCATACTAGTCTATATATGTTGAGTAGCCCAGGAGTGTTGGAAGAGATTGCAGCTTGCTGCTATTGAAACATCAATGGTATCAGTACATTTTGCAGAGTTATAAACTCATATCAGAACCTCTCATCCACCCTTATCCTTTGACCTTTCCCATATCCAGCAATTCTAGCTTCCACAGTCACTATTTCAGTCAATTTGGAGAAGTCTTGAGTTTTTGTATCACTTGTATAAGTTTGTACATTACAGTAGCATCCTTGCTTCTACACACTCTCACCTATAATTTCTAGAACCTAATCTCTTTCCTACCATCCCTATTCAGAGTTTCCATCCCCGTCACTTACATCTTGCACAGTCTAAGAGTTTGCCTAAAAAAATTGCATGTAAAATTTTATTAAACTATGAAGTGGAAGACAATATCTTGGTTAGATCTTGGCTACGATATTATAGTGGTATCAGAGCACTTTCCTTGGCTCAACCCGTGGAAAGTAACTCTTAGTGGAAAAGTAGTTCAACACTATTTTCAAGTTGCATTTGTGGAATTAGTTCCATGTCATGGAAGATTCAGACTTTGAGTTGTATGAAGAAGAAGAATTTTATTTTGAGCCATATGAAGAGGAGGAGACGACCCCTTTTGGAAATTCCTATTTGCATAAATTTGAATATGATTTCCTTGTTGAACAGATGTTTGAAGAGGACATAGGAAATGATTTACCTATGACTAATTGGGATTATGGAGGAATACTCAATAGAGGGAACCCAAAGAAATCCTATGAATACTTCATGGAGTACTCTACTTTGAAGAAGGAGGTTCAGAAGTCCTTGACCTTTAGAGACTATTGTGATTTGTAGATTCATAGGTTGTTCAAAGACCCCTACAATAGTGATAGAAAAAGAAGGATTGCACATATGGTTGATGGCGTGTGCAAAGAAGTCAAGGAAATATTTTTACCCCTAGGAGCTAAGATGGAAGGGAGGGATAAAGATGTGTCCTCACAGCCAAGAAAAATCAAGGGAGGAAACCAAGAGCCACCTAGTTCTTCGGGTGGAGAAGAAGTAGGAAAAAATAAAGATGAAGTTGCAGCCCTACATGTGGATCCATCCCAATCTCAGGGAAAAGGAATCAAGAAGGAAGTTTTATCAAAGCCATTGGTAGGACCAAGCATTATGAGACTGTTTGGTTTTCCTTCAAGAAGGAAGTCCAAAAGTTGTGATCTGATCACCACACAAGATGGAAAGACATCAATTTTCTTGGAAAGAAATGATCAAGAAGACCTTGTTGGTGCCCCATTGCTCCAAGAAGTGGATGAAGAAGGCCAATGCAAAGTGGAAGATCCAGCAGTCAAACATTTGATTGTTGGTGATGAGGGAGGTAAAATCACTCTCGATCTTTTGATGGTGGATTTCAAAATAAGTGCAGAAGAAATGGGACATATTGATGAAAGTGAGACATCTTTTGAATCTTATCCAAAAGAGGAACCTAATTCAGATTTACAATCACCCCTTGAGCCTCACAAGGAAGCAAAAATTGAGCACATCTCAGTAGGGTGTGAAGTAGAGAAATGGGTGGATGAACAAGCCATCATAATTACACCAGATAAGGAGGAGAACATGACACATGGTGAATTATTAATTTATGATTTTTATGTGTCATTATGTCAATCTAATATGGAAGCCACTTCCATTGAAAAGTTCAGAATAATTGAGCCCCCTAGTGATGAGGTTCAAAATTCTGGTGTAAAAAATCAAAGCAGTATGAAGGCTAAACCTTTGAGAGAAGATCTTTCTATTGCACTAAGGATTAATGAGCACTTATGTTGCAGCCCAAATTATGTTTTTGATGACCTAAAAGATAAATATATTGCAGCAGCAACATATAGATCAGATTTCAAAACCTCAAGTGCACTGCATGAAATTGATCCGTTGATGGAAAATGAAGAGGAGGAACCTATGCAAGAACCTCATCTTCTTGCAAGATCTTTAAAGATGGATGAATAGAAGATCCAAGAGGCCTTGAAAATTCTCAATGAAACTCATGCTTCAGTTTCAAGGTTGTGTTGGGAAGCTACTTTAATGGAAGACCAATCTTCCTTTGAAGCCATGGAGAATATCCAGAAAGCAATGTCGATAATCAAAGGTAAATTCTTGAACTTGCTTTCTGATAGAGATAGTTTGTTGGAGCTTGTAGAGTTGTTTCATGGTGCATCCATGAAGGATGATGAAGAGATCATAAATCTCAATGATGAATTGATGGCCACCCAAAATTATTTGAGAAGCACTCAAAGTGCCCTCCAAGAATCCAAGACAGAAATATTGCAGCTTCATGAAAAGTTGCAAAGACCCCCCCTACCCTCCTACACACCATTCAATGAAATTCATTTGGCTGAAATCATTCTTAATCATAGGGAGGAACCTCATGAGATGGTGGATCATGAGGATAATTCATTTTTATATGTGCTTGAAGAGTGTGCAGAACAGTTTGATGAGAACCAAGCACTTGACTTTTTTCCAAGGAAACTTGAGTTGTTCCTTGAAGACAGTCACTCTCCCATGGAAGAGTGGGATGAGAGCACCCAATTCAGGCCAACCAATAATGGAGAAGTTGCAGCCATAAGTCTGATTACTGAAGTTTGCAAACATGCAAAGAAGGTTCACAGTTCTTTCCCACATGTCCTAGATTCAGCAACACCAATCGGGAATGAACAGTGGGTGAAGAAAAATTTTCAGTTCGTGTCACATGTATAGCAGGAGGATCATGATCTATCCCCATGGGAGATAGATCCTATTTTAGAAGAGATGGCTAATTATAGATCATATAAATCAGCAAGCAAGACATCTGATTCATCCACCGGATGGATGGATAGAGGCATCACTGAAAAGGAAAACCTAGAAGGTAAGAGTCTTATGTTTTGTTGCAATAATTTTTTTTGTTAATATTGTTGATTTTTCTATGATTTGCAAGCAGCAGAAAATGCATAATTTGCAGCCATTTGATGTCACTCATCCACATATGGATTGGTTGAAATATTACCTGACAAACATGAAATCTCCTTGCAAAAATGTTTTTGCTTATGGTCAAGGGAAGGCAGCTAAGCAGGCAAGTTGCCAAGATAAATTAAGGAAACATTTTACTTGCAGAAGTTGGCCTATGTGGAGGGAATCCACATGCTTGGAGGTATGCTTGCATTTTTTCTCCAATGGCAGAGAGCTGAGCCATTGGATGTTTTCACTTGAAGAATCATTTTTCTCTCTACTTGGTTTGGTTGGCAGTAATGTCCCTTCAGTTATTCCTTGGATGAAAAGGAACATGTTTGATGACAGATTCTCTAAATTGACTCGGAAGATTGTGAAAATGCAGTTGATACTTTGGGCTCCTGGCATTCATTGGAGTGACAGATTGCCAAAGGTGACAGAAAAATTTGGTCCTTGAAGGAGAAACAGTGGGATCCAGGAATTCTACTCAGTTGTCTTAACTGGGTTAAGATTTTTGTTCATGATTTAGTGCAGATAGAGTTTACAGTGCAGTTTATTCTTCATGGTCATCTTGCATTTCTTTTATATGTTTTTGAAGGCCAACTTTAATTTTCAGATTGTTCAGTGGATGGGGACAATTATAATCAGACTGGTGCAGCAAAAGCTTGGTGGGATGCTAACATTGCTTGAGGACAAGCAATCTTGGGAAAGGAGGACTGTCATGTCCCCAATTTTGGCTCATCCAATACCATAGGAGAAATGGGACAAGATCAACCCCTAAGGGAATTAAATTGTATTAATTCTATTTGCTTAAGAATTAATTTTAGCCTAAGTCTCACAAATTGGCAAATTTATTTATTAAAGGTAATTTTGATAAATAAAACTAATAGATAGTGAGCAAGTGGGCCAAGAGGGCACCCAAGTGGAATATGTTGCCAAAAATGGAGTAGGGGATTATTTTGGAGGCAATTATACCACAAAAATTAATTAATTATTAATTAATTGATTAAATGCTAAAGTTTGGATTAATTCTGAGTTGTAATATTTTTATTAATATTTTATTTGTTATGCTGAATAAATGGAGAAATTAGCCCACTAATTCGAATCAGTGGATAAGGTTGGAGGAATTACTTGGAGTCGAAGTCAAGTAAGCACTAGAGTCCAAAAATGTTGCCAAAAATGAGAAAAGAGAAATATTTTAGGAAAAGCAACATAAATCTAAAAAACAGGAAAGTATGAAAAGCAGGAAAGTTCATAAAAGAAGGAAAGTCAAAAAAGAGGAAAAAAGAAGGAAATCCAAAGCAAAGCAATCAAGGAAAGCAGGGAAAGTATGTCCACTCATGGGTGACCTATTCTCACAGGTCACCAAGCCAAGTAACTTGCTCAACAGGTCAACATGAATTCTATAAAATAAGGATTCCAACTCCATTTCAGGACATTGGTTAGTCTGAAATTTTTTATGAATGCATTTGTGCATCTGAGACTTGGGAGATGTGCCCCTAGTCAAGCATGGGAGATGTGCCCCAGATTTTTGTGAGAGGATGATGGAATTCAGCCATTTTCATTGATTTTATTTGCAGGTCTTGTAGCTGATCAAATCGAATTTGAAGATCATAAAAAGCATCATCCATTCCAGAGTTCGAATCTCCAAGTTTCCTATGGATTTCTAGAGCTAGTTTTTGGTATAGAAGAAGAGAGATTTTTCTATGATGTTTTGAGAGGTATTTCAGCCTGTTCCTG
Source organism: Larix kaempferi (assembly GCA_027924585.1). Lineage (NCBI taxonomy): Eukaryota > Viridiplantae > Streptophyta > Pinopsida > Pinales > Pinaceae > Larix > Larix kaempferi. Next base: position 9,197,209 of record BSBM01000314.1, read on the forward strand.
ATGTAATAATAGAGTACTTAAGATGATCACATCGAATTGTAAGTTCAGAATCATCTTCACCATGTTCAGAGATCAAATCCCTCTTCATTCTTCTATTCTACAACTAGTTTCTTATGTGCAAGAGGAGAGACTCTTCTATCATCTTCTGAGAGGAACCATGGCCTATTTATGATGTAATAACATAGTATGTAATGTTATGATAATATCATTCATTTCAATACAAATTACAGAACTCTGATTTCTTCTCCAATTTATGCACCCCTTCTAGATTTAGGTAGAATTTGACTAGCTTTCAATGAATGATTCATAAGTCAATGTGTAAAATTCCAAATGAAGTCATTCTAGTTCCTGGAGTTAGATAATATATCACCTGACATGATCCAAACTCTGTTTTAGAAATTCGATTGCATTTGGGTATTGTTTGGGAGTCCAAAAGTCGAGCTAGTTAAGCAGTTCTGAATTGTCATTTTACTAGTTATGATATAATACTTGCTCATAACTCTTTGTAACTTTATGGAATGTTATATTACTTTTGAATGACTGTTATTAAATTATATTTAACCTCTTTAATCTCAGAAACACCCATCTCCAGCCTCCAGTTAAATACCTCACCCATATTAGTCTATATATGCTGAGTAGCCCAGGAGCATTGGAGTAGATTGTAGCTTGTGAAAATCCTCATAGTAGATATAAGAGATGATGTATACCTCATCAAAATATTAAGCAGGAAAATAGACGAAGAGTGAACAAGGTAGTGTAAAAGAGCAACATAATTATGATACAGTAGAACTCAGATAGAAGCAGAATAACATCACACACTCTAATTCATTAATCACAATATGGACAAATAAATATTACAATGCATGAAGATTCGAATTCCAAGGTGTCAATTTGAATTAGCCTTCATGGAGTGATCATCAAATCAATGGAGTGTCATCAAAACACAACTACAAGTCATGATCATCATTAGTGGAGTCATCAATGCACAAGTAACTGTCAACCATATGTCAAACTGAGTCTAACTGAGTGTGGTAGGTGTAACTGGAACATGGAGGCACTAACTAAATGAAGGAGGCTCAGTGCAGGGAGCATGAGGAGCTAACTGGAGTTAGAATAGGCATTTTAGTCTCACTGGAGGTCCATCGGAGTGATACAGTTAGTTGAGAGTTAGTCTAGCCTTAAATCAATGAAAGAAATAAAGATAAATCAACTAACTGAAGTGCAACTGAGTGGTAGGTGAGAGAGGGTACTTTTCACAAGTGGATTCCTTAAATCAAGGAAGAAGGGTGCACTAAGCACTACGATGGATAAAACTAATCTGAAAGAAGCTCCCAGGGCTAGCTAACTAAGGGCTAGGTGCTGGGACTGATGACTAGGATGGATGCAATTGCATGCATGCATGCAAAATCGTGACTGCATGCAAAATGCATGCATGACCGAAAATGAAAAAATGGATAATGTTGGTAGGACTAGGATTGAGTATGGGAATATCCCAACACCCCCCGTAAATCCATCCTGGGCCCTGGTAACTGAGACCAAAGGTCACCCAGTACAATGAATAATAATAACAGTGAATTAACCAAGGAAATGGGGAAAACCTCATAGGAAAAATACCCCCCCCCCTCAAAATAGACTGTAGGGCACACCAAAAATAAATGCTCCAAACTCAAGCAGGTGTGATGCTTGGTCATATGTCTGGAGGTATCTTCTTCTTAGGAAGAAGTGGATCATGCTCAAAAAACATGTGCTTGTACTTGCTCTTCAGATCGAATGTGATGAGAACAAATCCAAAAGTATGAGGATGATCCTGGAACCTGTGATTCGAATTAGCTGAGGTAAGATCAAAACCATGAATGTGTAGAGAGTCTTTTGTTTTCTCCTTCGAACCATCATGGGTGAGATTATGCCCAAAAGAACCAACAAATGTCAGTGATTGCTTGGAATCCAAATCAGAACCAAGACATGAAAAATGGTTTCTTAAGATCTCCTTTAAACCATTAGAGGTGAGATCTAAACCATGAAATGCATGAGAAATTATCCCAAGTGAATGGCAATGGCTTTCATCTTCAATAAACTGTGAGAGCATGAAAAAATGATCTTACAGTAGTAAATAAGAGGTGAGTGATCAAGGAGAGTGAATGCATTACCTCCAATGGATGATTTGACCTCCAAAACATTCAATAGATCATGATGCAAACCAAGAGACTCTTGTGCAAGAGAGGATTTAAGAACATTTGTAGTTTCTAGAGTGTGAGCTGGCACAAAATTCAAAATAGAAGAAATTTGGAGCATGAGTGTAGAATATGCAAGTTCTTCTTATTTGTGGACAACTTCAATATGAGATATGTTTGATACTGATTCATGATCAGAGATACCATCAAGGAGGGCGAATGCATCACTTTGCTTACTCTCGAAATGGTTTGGACCAATCCATTCATTATGTTTGCAAAATATTTCATCTAGTTGGGCCCATAGCTCTTTTGGAAATTCAACAGAATAGAAGTGGTGTACCATGCATCGAGACATAGCAAACATCATGGCTACAGAGGCTCTTTCACCTTCATCTAACCAATCATTCTCTTCTTCAGAGGATTCGAACTCTCTTTCAAAACAATAATCAAAGAGACCATTTCTCTTCAAATGTGCTATCATCTATGGTTTCCATTCATCATAGTTGAATGGAGAAAGAGGAGTAATTCCTTCCAAATTCATGGAAGCTGTCTTAGAAGACCTGCAAAAACAATAGAAAATGTTTGCAACTGCTACTATTGCAAAAGTGCAGAAACTGCTACAACTGCTGTACTCGAAATATTGATAATAACCTGCAAAAAACTCTCAGAAATGGAGATAGACAGTACTCTCAACATGCTATGATACCATGTGAAAATACTCACAACATATCTAAGAGATGATGTATACCTCACAAGAAGATTAAGCAGGAAAATAGAAGAAGAGTGAACAAAGCAGTGTAAAAGAGCAACAGAATTATGATACAGTAGAACTTGAATAGAAGCAGAATAACATCACACATTCTAATTCATTAATCACAATATGGACAAATAAATAATACAATGCACGAGGATTTGAATGCCAAGGTGACAATTCGAATTATCCTTCATGGAGTGATCGTCAGATCAATGGAGTGTCATCAAAGCACAACTAGAAGTCCTTATCATCATCAGTGGAGTCATCAATGCACAGGTAACTGTCAACCAAATGTCAAACTAAGTCTAACTGAGTGTTGTAGCTGTAAATGGCACATGGAGGCACTAATTGAATGAAGGAGGCTCAGTGAAGGGTGCATGAGGAGCTAACTGGAGTTAGAATAGGAAGTCTAGTCTCACTGAAGGTCCATCGGAGTGATAGAGTCAGTTGAGAGTCAGTTTATCCTTAAATCAAGGAAAGAACTAAAGATAACTCAACTAACTAAAGTGAAATTGAGTGGTAGGTGAGAGAGGGCTCCTTTCACAAGTGGCTTCCTTAAATCAAGTAAGAAGGGCGCACTAAGCACTAGGAGGGATAAAACTGATATGAACGAAGCTCCCGGGGCTAGCTAACTGAGGGCTAGGGGCTGGGATTGATGACTGGGATGCATGCAATTGCATGCATGCAAAATCATGACTGCATGAAAAATGCATGCATGCCTAAAAATGAAAAATGAATAATGATGGTAGGACTAGGATGGAGTATAGGAATACCTCAACCATCTTCCTTCTTCTATTCTACATCTAGTTTCTTATGTGCAAGAGGAGAGACTCTTCTATCATCTTCTGAGAGGAACCATGGCCTATTTCTGATGTAATAACATAGTATGTAATGTTCTGATATCATTCATTTCAATACAAATTACAAAACTTTGATTTCTTCTCCAATTTATGCACCCCTTCCAGATTTAGCTAGAATTTGACTAGATTTCAATGAATGATTCAAGAGTCAATGTGTAAAATTCCAAATGAATTCATTCCAGTTCATGGATTTATCTAATATATCACATGACATGATCCAACCTCTGTTTCAGAAATTCGATTGCATTTGGGTATTTTTTGGGAGTCGAAAAGTCAAGCTAGTTGAGCAATTTGAAATTGTCATTTTACTAGTTATGCTATAATACTTGCTCCGAACTCTTTCTAAATTTCTGGAATGTTATATTAATGTTGAATTATTGTTATTAAATTATATTTAACCTCTTTAATCTCAGAAACACCCATCTCCAACCTCCAGTTAAATACCTCACCCATACTATTCTGTATATGCTGAGTAGCCTAGGAGCGTTGGAGTAGATTGCATCTTGCTGCTATTGAAACATCAATGGTCTTAGTACATTGTGCAGAGGTATAAAATCATATCAGAACCTCTCATCCACCCTTATCCTTTGACCTTGCCCATATCCAACAATTCTAGCTTCCACAATCACTATTTCAGTCAATTTGGAGAAGTCTTGAGTTTTTGTATCCTTTGTATAAGTTGGTAGATTATATTAGTATCTTTGCTTATCCACACTCTCACCTATAATTTCTAGAACCTAATATATTTCCTACCATCCCCATTCAGAGTTTCCATCCCCGTCACTCACATCCTGCACAGTCTGAGAGTTTGCCTAAAAAAATTGCAAGTAAAATTTTATTAAACTCTATAGTGGAAGACAATATCTTGGTCAGATCTTGGCTAGGATATTACAGCATCCATGTCCTTCTTTTTTATGGAATGTAGGACCTCCTGAGTAACCCCAACAACGTCTAAAATCTGTCTATTTATAAGGAAACCAAATTGTTCTCTTGTCACCATGTCCGCCATTTTTTGTCTTAATCTATTGGCAATAATCTTAGTGATAATTTTATAGGCAAGGTTACAAAGGGAAATTAGTCTATAATAACTTAAACACCCAGGTTTGTTAATTTTTGGTATGAGAGAAATATGGGTATGATTTAAGGACTTTGATACATAACCTTCAACTCTATATTGCTCAACCATCTGAAGTAAGTCTTCTCCCATTATGTCAAAAAAATCCAAAAAAACGTTCGACAGTCCACCATTCCGGGCCTGGACTTTTGTCCTTGGCAAACATTTTGAGAACCCCTTCGATATATGTTAAGGTGACAGGGCCCCTATCATAACACCTTCTTCAGGAGAGAAAAAAATAGGGAAATTCTTAATGACATTAATTTGTTCTAAAATGTTTTTTTCCAGGATCCTTGAGTTGATTATAAAAATTTTCTTTCGCAGCTCATTTAAGCTCATCTTCAAAATGTAAAATGTTCTTTTTTCCAGGATCCTTGAATTGATTATAAAAAATTTCTTTTGCAGCATGTTTCAGCTCATCTTCAGAATGTAAAATCCATCCATCTTCTGATTTTAAGTCCCAGATGGAGTTTACATTTCTTCTATATGTAGCAAATTTATGAAAAACAAATTGTATTTTTCTCTCCTAGGGCCACCCAAACAACCCTACATTTTAACCTCCCTTTGATCTCCTCTTGTTCAAAAAGATGGTTTTTCTTCTTTCCCAACATCAAAATTTCATTCTTTTCCTCATCTAAGAAAATACAAGAAGGGTTATTTTTATAAATCTTTTCAATTGAATTATCCAGAGCTTTTAATACTTTATCCCGTTCTTCCAACTTTTATTTTTCTCACTATACCATAATCTCTCTCAAAAAATTTAATTTTCTTCCATTTTTTTCCATTGGACATAAGCAATCCTCCACCTAAAAAGAATTCCATGAAACTTTGACCAAATCATAGAAAACTGAGTCCTTTAACCGCATATTCTTTAATTTGAAAGGATATTATCTCGTTGTGCTATCCTCATCCAGTTGAAGAACAATTGGGAAGTGGTTAGAGATGTTTGTCTTGATACCCAAGTCCTATAGCACTGAAATTTTTTAGCCAGATGTTCATTCATTAGAAAACGATCTAATCCTTTGCTAACAGCTTCCTCACCTTTTCGACCATTACACCAAGTGGACTCGAGGTTTACAAGATCCATGTCCATGAGATTATTCCTTTGCAAATTTTTTTCGGAGAAGTTTGACAAAGGTCAATTATGGATTGTTTACCCCAAATCTCGGCAGCAAAAAGGGTAAAATTTAAATCACCATATATGATCAAATTTTGACATCTCAATAGACCACAGTCCTCCACAGAAGTCCAGAAATCCTCCCTATTTGTATACGGTCTGTAACAATTCAAAATTTTAATTCTCCTATTTCCATTAAGAAAAAAACCAACTAGAAGGATTTGACCAATGGTTTTATAAGGTTTAAAGGATGCAACTCTAGGGTTCCAACAAGAGAGAATGCCCCATGAGAGACCATTTGATTCTAGGGAACAAATTTCGCAATTGGCAAGAATTTTTGAAATTCTTTTAGTGGCAACAACCGCTAAGCACATGGTTTCCTATAGTAAAAGTATGTCAAGTAGTTTTTAAAAGGCACGAGAGAGCCCTAACCTTCTCAACTCCCCTAACACCCCTAACATTGAAGGACATTAAAGACATTTAGGAATCTTCATATACGGGAAAGGATGCTCTAAGGACCCGGGTTGTAGGAGAACAAGATTTGTCGGAAAATAACGATGCTTCTTTAAGTCGAACAGAAAGGGGGATGAAAGTGTTTTCAGAGTCAACATAAACCAAATGGAGTCCTCTTTTTTTCCAAGATCCTCTAGGTTTTCTTTTTTTTCCATCTCTTGACATTTTGATGTCGAATTAAAGAAACTAGAAGAGCATAATAAGGTAGGTAACAAAGTTAAAATTGTTTATTATTGAAATTGATATATTAAAGTTTTATTAATGAGACTACTTAAAAATCCATATAAATTTAATTTTAATGATTATGAAACTACTTAAAAGTGGATAAATTTAACTTTAATGATTATTTTACGAGTAAAATTATTTTTTATTTTACTTTAAAATGTATTTAATTTTTAAAAATAAAATTTTATTTTAAATATTTAAAATATAATAAAACTCTTATCAAATTTTAAAAAATAAATAAATTTATCGAATATTTTGGTATCACACTAAAACTCAAAGATTCAACCAACTTTACTTCATGAATGTAACGAATAAGTACCATGTACAATGGCCAGTATAACGATTATTTATTTTTTATATGCCATTACTTTGCCACTTTGAGAAGAAAAAAAAAGAATGAGTTTATTTTATTGGTATATTCTGAAAAGTATCGATGAGACGAGTTGGTATAAGATGGTGGGTTTAAAAATCTTATATTTTCATGTTGAAGGCAGTTTCTCAATGAGAAAATGTTTCCTAACAATATTTGAAGATTCTTAGTTTCTTTAATCACTTAATTTTCACCACGTGTTCATCAATTCCCAATCCACATAGGTATTTGGAAGTTAAGCGAGTTGTAGCCTTGACGTCGTTGCTTCGCCCCTATCTGTCATTCAATTGTCTCATATGTGGGAGATCTGTCATATGACCACTTTATAACAGCCCCTGTAACAAATAAACAAAATGCGCAAATGGCAATGGTGGTGGTAGCAATAGTGAGCAGCCCAACTCTAACCATTAATCCACCATTGGTCCCTTCTCTTCCACATAGATATGGTGTGGGATAACTAGCACTCAAATCGCCCCGCTTTTCTAGTGATTTGTTCCTTAGATCCAGTTATAAAAACCGGCAGAATCGTAGTTCCACCCCATTTACTGCGGAACTATGCCATGGAACTGTGCCCCTAGGGTTTTGGCCCATTTTAAGATGACACAAATCATCGGAATTCCAAAAAAGTAACCAGAAAGGGTGGAACTGTGCCTCGCCGAAAAAGTTTCCATCACCAATCACCGAAATACCGAGATGATTTGAGGGCCAATTATCACACGCCCATAGATATCTCATCCAAAGCGGTTTCAGAAACCTCTTTTACCTTCAACTAGGTAACTTTCGACCTCCTCTCCTGTTGCCAAACTTGGGCAGGTTACAAGCAATGACAAATAGAGGAAGCGACCACAATGGGAGTTGCATTGATAGGCTCCCTAAGCTCAATTGAGTCTGTGTCTATGGCTGAGGAGGTGATGTAATTGGTGGTGAGTGACAACCGCGGGACTCTACTATTGCTTCCCTTAGTGCCTGCCATTGCGTGGTTGTTGTATAACATACTGCAATTGGCGTTGAACCATATCAACTGCATGAGGGGCGGTGCCCTGGCCACATTCGATGGTCTCAATGTCGCTTCCTTGTCAACCCCCGAAGAGGCTTTACATTGAGAATGTCATGTTTTGATTTGGCTACCCAAGCGTCTAACAATGATAACTACGGTTTACAGTTCCTCACAAACATTTTTCCAACTATTTCTTCGGTTTTGTATAACAGTTTCCATCCCATACTTCAAATCAACTAGATGCATTTGAAATCCTTCCCTTTATTTCTCTTTTATCTACTATTTTTCTAATCCCTGAGCTTAGTTAGTTGTTATTATGTGGTCTTGCCTTTTACGGAAAATTAAAAAATTAATATTTGTTCATAGCTCTCATTTTGGTTTTTATTTTATTTGGGTTTAAATTGTTTTATTTTGATACTATATCAATATAACATCGGTCCTCTCCCGGTTCGTTAAGTAGTATGATGTTATTCTTTCAAGAAATTGTGTTCAATTCTTCTAAGAGAGTGGTGTGTTTGGTCTTTGTGTGAAATATGTATCATAATGTTGTCTGTAGCAAATATAGTTACTTTAAAATTTTCAATGGTTGAAACAAATTGGTTCATGAATGTTGAAATAGAATGACCAAGGGAATTTGTTAGTTTCTAAAAGCTTTGCTCGAGTGGAATTCGGTAGATCAATTGATGTGATTCCAGAGGATGATCTTGTGGATACTTGCGAGCCTTGAGACCATGTCACGGTTTTAGGATTCCACAAAGCAATTCTTAGCAAAAGCAAGGGCAGCGTTAATGGGTTTTCATTATGCTTCAATTCTTATTCAGGCAACAACAGGCACAAAGGGTTTTTTTATAGCCTTGGAGAATGTAATAATACTTGACAACTGGAGGGCCCCTAAACTTCAATCCTCTATGCATTTTTCATATATATCTTGTTAGAGATAATGTAGAAATGATAGGCAGGTATCTAGCTGATGGGTTGATGTGTACTTTCTATGCTTAGCATGTAGAGATTTGAGATCCACCTTTCTTGGATCTATGATCTGGTTTGTTATGATGTTTGTTATCTATATATTGTAACTATTTCTTCATTAATAATTGAATTGGTTTTATACCATTCCTGTGTGTGTGTGAGCCTTTGGCTCTACAGTTCATTCTTCTTTTATTCTTAATTTGGTATCAGAGCTGGGATGAGCAATACTCCCTCACAGGAGTGCTCAGGACTAATGAGAGAGAGGAGTATTATTGTAGTCAGTGTATGTTGAATGTTGTTTGTTGTGTTGAGCATTGAGCTGGCTGCCAAAACGCTGGAGGTGAGAACGCTGCCCCATATTGAGATCACTGCCCAATAACCTAAAGGAGATCCGTTGCTTGTTTGCCGAGGAGACGCTGAAGTTAAAATTGTTGAAAACCGATTGTTGATCGCTGCTAAACGTTGCCCAGGAGAAAACTGATGCGTTTGAAATCGCTGCTGTGAGAATAGTGAGGACGTGCAGCCACTAATAAGGAGAGAGACGCCTTGTGTTGCCGCTGATGAGCCGTCTGTGTAGTAGAGACATTCAACTTCCTAATAGATCAAGCCACCAAGTGAAGAGGGCCCGCGAGGCAGTGTAAATTCGAGTGAAGACCTGATTGAGGTAGTTGTTGCTGTTGGAAATTGCTGCTGGTGAAGCGTGAAACTTGAGGAGCCAGAGATGGCGGAGGAGCCCCAAAAGAGGAAGTCGCTGCTCTCAGGAAGGAAACAATCCCGTGAACTTAGACTACTGCCGGTCATCAGTGGAAAGCAGAGAGGTACTACCACGGTCCACGAGTATTCGGGGGCGCGGTAGCTGAAGACACGGTATTTCATCACTACTGCGGGTCACCACTCTGCATGGGCGCAGTAGTTGATCACTGGACTTACGCTCTTCTACCCCTCTTCTGCCTCTGAGCCACTACCGCGTGGTTGCTGTCTATTTGGGGGCGGTACTGCATTCCTTGGCTGCTGCAGTAAAAGAATCATGTATATGCATTACGCTAAGTAATCATGGGTCAAGAAAGAAAGCTCAAACAGTTCCGGAGAGAACTGAAACAACTCAGAAGAAAGAATCAAAATAAATATGGAGTGTCTCCAGTTGGAGCTAAAGAACCTTTGCTAGAGGATCAGAATGCAGAAATAGACCAGATCAATGGAGAATTTGAAGAAATAGATGCAATATTGAAAAGATTAATGCCTGTTCTTCCATCTTTCTTAGGTAAATTTTTTGAAATTTGGGCAATTAAAATGGAAGGATTGCTTGGTTCAGTAGATCTATGGAAATATGTACAAGATGGTTTTGTTGATTCTCATGATAAGAGAAGAGGTGCACTAGCATTATATCTTATTCACTCAACGCTAGATGAAAGTACTTTGTCCTATATTTTATATGAATTTGGTGAAGTACACAATGCAAAAATGTTTTGGGATATTTTAGAAATGAAGTTTGGTGTGAAGAGTAGATATATGGATGAGTCACAGCCTAACAAACCTGCAGAAGCAGAAGTTGGTGAACCTCACTATGTTGAATGCAACCCTTTAGTTGCTGCAGTACAATTTGAAACTGAAATCGAAGATGGACCAAGATATGATGAAGAAATTCTAACTAAACTTGAAAAGATTGCTATCAAGAATGAAATGAAATTTATTCTTGAAATGATGAATGGTGAAGAAGGTTTATTATCTGCTGAATGTAATAGGGATGTCAATGCTATAAACATTGTTGAAACACTGAACTCTAAGATTGCAGTTGAAAGCAACCATGTTGATGCTGTAAGTGAAGAAGGGGACATCATTCATGTCTTGACACTGCTGACCCATGAGCCAATGTTGCAGAATTTCACTACACGGAATACAGCTGATTGTAGACGAACCTAGGTGACAATTATTAATTTTGCAGAATGTATTGAACCTGAAGGAAGATCCAGGACAACAGAGGCCCAATCAAATAATAGAATGCACTATACATCAATGTGCGAAGACTTCAAGCTCTCAAACTGGAGGAGAAGGAAACGGGAAAACATAAACAAATATTATCTGACAGCAACTAAGGTAAAATTGAAGAAGATGGAGGATTGTAGAGTTCAAAGGTTGGAGTCCCAGAAGATTAAATTATTAAATTGCTTTGATGATTTGTAAGCCTGGAATTACAGGCATATTGTGATCCATTTCTACATTAAGGGAGGATGTTAGAGATAATGTAGAAATGATAGGCAGGTATCTAGCTGATGGGTTGATGTGTACTTTCTATGTTTAGCATGTGGAGATTTGAGATCCACTTTTCTTGGATCTATGATCTGGTTTGTTATGATGTCTGTCATCTATATATTGTAACTATTTCTTCATCAATAATTGAATTGGTTTTATACCATTCCTGTGTGTGCAAGCCTTTGGCTCTACACTTCATTCTTCTTTTATTCTTAATTTATCTTTGTTCATTTTTTTTGTCCAATTCAAACTTAAGGTCAAGACCTTGTTTTTTTCCATACAAAATTTGGCTGTTGTAGACCAGAGTATATTTTTGAATATGCTTGATTTAATTCTTTACTATAGTTACACTGATAGGTGTTTATATCTTAAAATTCGAGGTGGACTAGCACCTATGCTTTTCCTAGATTGCTTGAGTATGAGACAATTGTACTATCCAAATTAATTCTATGGCAGTCGTTCCAAATTCAAAATAAACAATTATAATATATATATATATATAATAACTGGTATTTGATGCATGGATAAGTGGTAGTTGATGCATGGATAATGGACAATTTTTGGCACTTAAATTGTGGCTTATCGGTGTTCACCAACCACAAGTTAAATGGTTGTGCCAGTTTAATCCTAAATAGGAAGCCTTCATCAACTGGTATTTGATGCATGGATAAGTGGTAGTTGATGCATGGATTTAACTCTTAGGTGATGCATGGATAATGGACAATTTTTGGCACTTAAATTGTGGCTTATCGGTGTTCACCAACCACAAGTTAAATGGTTGTGCCAGTTTAATCCTAAAGAGGAAGCCTTCATCAATTTCAGCCACATTATATATATTTAATGTGGTTTATTTTATTTCTTTTTCTTTTTTACATTTAATATTTTTTTAATGCATAACATTATGTTATGTTATGTTAGGAATGTGACGCACACACACACACACACACATATATATTTCTTTTAAACCGAGATCTATTGAACACCCGAGAGGGATCAAATTCATTGAGTTGTAATTAATTTTACCCAATTAATCAATGACATGGAGTTAAATAGTAAAAATAATTATACCTCAATAAATTTGATCCCTCTTAGTTTTTGGTAGATCCGTGCTTAAGATGGATCTATGATGTTTTGATAACATCTCTTTTACTTTAATAATATTCTAATAATCTAATAATGTTCTTGATAATATTTATATTATATAAAGTGTCTTCAATGATATGATGCTATTCCAATTTATTCACATTTTTCTAAAACATTTCATTAGTATCTACTCATTGATGTAAGATCATTGAAACATAATTCTGGTAAAAATGTTCCGCACTTTTTTTAACGTGGTTGGCTATGTGATGTACTTTATATTTGATCTTGATCTAGCATGAAAGATTCCATTTTGTCATCAGCAAATTTCAATCCTAAGTCTCCCTTCAGCCACTTGCAAATTTCAACCTAAATTATTGCATCTTACACATAAAAGGTGGTTATTATTGAGGATGATGTGACTTCAATCCAATTGGTATTTGGATTAAATTTTCTTAAGGTACTCAATTAACATGTGGTATTTTTCCTGCGTAAACCAAGAAATCCATGGTTCGGCCTCGTGGTCATTTTATTTAGCAGTAGAATTTGGTTTTCTTCGATATATCGAAACTCAATCCAAGACAATTTCATAGATTGGATCAGTCATTCCAATGGGCTTTATAAAAGGTCGGTCCATTGTTTGTATATTCCATCAAATTGCAACATTCAACAAACATGGTTGATCCCATTATTTCTTGTTTTACCATATTCATGAAAGGTCCCTTAGATAAAACAAACTAAACTCTACTTAAGTGCACATATAAACCAAATTAGCAGGCCATGATCAACTATTGACAATAACATGGTGAAAGAATGTGATGAGCTAGGGACTCTGCATATTAGGCCATGATCAACTATTGACAATAACATGGTGAAAGAATGTGATGAGCTAGGGACTCTGCATATTAGTTGACAAGAACCCATATGTTCAATCAATGTGCAAAGTGGAGCTTAATCCATGGCACTTCTGGAGAAAATAGGGATCTAAGAGCTTTGGGGTCAATGGACTAAGAGTTCAGGTTTTTTGGGATCTCTACCCTACGAAATTGTTAGGTGGGTCTGTGCCCAAGCAAGGATTCTATGTTACATTGGTGTGTTATAAAGAGGTCGTTCTATTATTGGGATATATGAAGGAACATGTCATAAAAACTAAGGCCAAGACTTGTGTTATTGAAGCCTTCCCAATTTCCAGAAAACAACATGTTTTCAGAAAGAGGTATTTTGACACAAGGGAAAATTTGGATGAAATCAGGAATCAACCTCGAGACTTCTCAAGGTGATGATCATGTAATTCTATGGGTGAAGCGTTTTCTCTGGAATTTCAGAGGAAATGAAATGGTAACTGTCAATGGTGTTCTTCTGCAAGTTTTCTAGAATATCCATGATTGGTTATTCAATCCTGCATTGGGCCATTCACTATTTGTATTCAAACTCATATCTCCTGAAAATTCCATTGCATGGGATTCAAGCAACACATATTCAATGAAGTTGGACTTCTGTGTAGTATCTAAGGAGAAGAAAATTTGTGGCCCTGTAGACTATTGTTTACTGCTTTATGCCTAGAAATTGAATTCATTTATAACCAAATTTGTAGTATTTGTTCTCTTGACCAAATTTATTAAAGTCTTGAAGAGATTGATACTCATTGGTGGACTGTATCATTATACTAATGGGGTTGTTCCATTGATGGAACGATGTCCATTTTTTTGTTGAGAAGATCATGGAGGTCTTGTGTGCCTAGAACTGAGGAGACCTTCTTGGCAGAGTGGTGGTTATTAATTATTGCAAAGCCCAACTTCAGAATAAAGGATTGCACCAATTGAGATTTTATGGTTGTGTCTTTCCTTGATAGAGACAGTGACCTAAGTTCAATTTATTTTTGTGGTGCAATGAGTTTATTTGCATCTTGTGATATAAATTCGGGCCATGTCTATTGTGTGGAGGTATTCATTTTCTACTTTTGGAGTCATGATTAATCTAAAGCTGCTTATTGAGAATCTTGTAGATGATATCCATTTCCACTTTATTAACCCATTCATCAGGTTTCATGAACTTGTTCTAGGGAAGCATATTTGTTTGGCCATGTTGCAAAATCAATGTGCCTAGACCTAGATCTGAAATGATTTCTATAGGGTTTATAAGAAACCAAGTTGTACTTTATTTGTTGTAACTTATGCTTCTGTAACTTGGCATTATTCGTTTTGCATAAAATGAACAAGTGAAAGGGTATCAAGTTAAAGTGAAATCAAACTATTGTGGTTATTTGCTTCAAAGTCCATTGAAGAAATAATTTGAGAGGCACGTTGATGGTTGTTTGTTTCTAAATACAAATATCGTGAGGTTCATAATAGATACTTTATGGCCAAAAACTGAATGTTCATTTAAATTTAAATATGAAAATTTCCATGTCTTCATGTTATGGTTAAATGTTGGTACCTCATAAATATAGAGTTCTATTTCAACCCTAATCTTTGCAAACACAAAATATGTTGAACCTTGGTAAACAATCGGTTACTGAGGTGACATTGGGTGATTGAATTGTATGAGAGAGCCCTCTCTGGATTGGAAGGGCTAGCTTCTAATCCTAAAGGTTGGTTTGAGGTTACCTCGGGGTTTCCTTGATATAGCCCAAAGTAAAATCCGAGTGATAACACTAGGCTAAAGTAAAATAATCAAACGATAAAAGGTTAGAGATTGGCTATTGACAGGGAGAGTTTCCACTATGTGAACATCTTATTAAAATATTCAATATCTTTAATAACTTTTTTAAATATTTAAAAAATTCTTTAAATTAAAATTAATATTTTAATATATAAATTATTTCATATAGTAATAATTTTAAAAATTTATAGTTTTTGAGAGATTTATAGAGTACACCCTTTCAAAAAAAACAAAAATGTTCTTACAAATTCCACAGGACCATTCAAGGTGATTATATATATATATATATATAGAACATGTCATTAAGTGGAACAATTAGCTTAATTATCATCGCATGATGGACGAAAAGAAAATAATATTTGAAAGGATTAGGTCAAAGTCGTGACAAGGGTTGCGACGTATGCAAGATCGGTTGGTGAGGTATATAAACTCCTTCCGGGCCACGAAGCTACTCATTGTATCTACAAGTCAAAATATATATTAATTCGGCGCAGATATTGTCTCTCTGCCGGCAACTTGCCCTTCGTTTCAATTTCGAAACAATCTTCAATTGAGTCGCCCGGTTGTACAGAGACAGTGCTATAAAGAATGGCCGGAGGAACGCCCTTGTTTCCGGATTTGGGAAAGCACTGCAGCGAGGAGTTTTGCCATCAGCTAGATTTCCTTCCTTTCCTCTGCGACGGATGCAACAAATTCTTCTGCCCGGAGCACCGATCTTACAGCAATCATCACTGCCCGAACGCCAATCTGCATGACCGAGTGGTTCACATCTGCCCCACCTGTTTCTCTTCTGTATTGCAACTTGTGAATGAGGACGCTTCCGCCACCCTCCGCAGGCACACCGCGTCGGGTAACTGTAATCCGAAGAATAAGGCGAAGAAGACAGCGACTTGCCCAGTTAAACGCTGCAAAGAAATGCTGACCTTCGTGAATTCAGTTGTCTGCAAGTCTTGCGGTACAAAGACGTGCTTGAAGCATCGCTTTCCTTCCGACCACTCCTGCCGCTGTATGAAAACGAACGATAATTCCAATGCCAAACCCAAAGCCAATGATACACCTTCCCTTCGTGATCGTGATCGTTCCCGATTCAACCTGGGTTCATTTCTATCAAGATTCGGGTGAAGACATGTATATACCCGTTATTCATCCGTCATTTCATATTGTTGCCACTTAAATCTCATTTGTTTAATATATTAATCATATTTCTTATAATATGTAATAGTGATATAATTTCTAATTATTTTTTATTTCTTATGAATAACCTCGACGATTGGCCTCCATATTATGTTCTCTACAGATGTGGCAATGTTTGGTAAGAGAATCTTGCCTTGCTGTTTAACCAAGTCTAAAAAGATGGCAGTGTTCCTCATGATCCAAATACCCCATATAATGTGTATTGGGAGTGGACAGGCCATCCCATAATGATCACCTTCCAATATAGTGGTAACACATAAATATTTGGTAAATTGTTTCAACTTCTCTCAACCCGTGTAGTATAGAGTTGGCTTATCGTTGCCTTTTATGGTGACATAATCCTAACCTCTTTTGGTGAGATTATCCCAAGTTAGAATATAGTATCGTTTCACATAAAACGTTTTCATTTGGGAGTTGTACTTAGCTTCCAAATGCCTCTTCCCCACCACAATTTATCTTCACAAATTGATAGATTGATGTACGAACTTCACTTAATAAGTCCCTCCTTCAAGGTTCATCATCCATGCCAATGTGTATTGTTCATCAGAGAGAGATATTGCATTAGGGAACAATCATTTTCTATACTTGAACTAAGATAAAGAATTGAGCCCCCAAGACAAGGGCCTCCGCCATCTTCCATCTAGATTTCCATTGTCTCTTATCACTATGATCATAAACATCTTAAAGATCGGAGTAATTGACATTTTTTAGATGGGTAGACAGTTCCCTCGTGAGGTGATCCCTCTCTGGCATACCTATCATTGTGTTAGCTATGAAAAGGATACTACAACCATACCTTGGATTGAAAGCCAAGCATTGACCAACAATAATTAGAATGGAAAAAGAAATGGATTGAAAGAAGGAATCAATCTATTTGATGAAATCCCCTGATAAGCCAACCTCAATGAGAATTAACGTAAAAAACAACCAATTTACCTTGTTGAATTCTTTTGAGAGGTCAATTTTGAGATTGAAATTGGATCAAGATATGAGTTTGAAGGTTGAACACTTCCTTGGGTTATGCCTATGGAATCATGGATTTAATCCTTTGGTGGAGGAATCCAAATTCTTCTTGGGAGATATCCTTTGAAGCCATAGGATTTTCCCTTCCAACAATGTCCTTTGAGATTAATTTGTACACACAGTATCATAGGGAGATAACGCAATAATGCTCAAAACTTATTGAATTACTTCATTTGGAATATTTTCAATAATATTGATTTAAATGGAGGATGAACTTTACCTACATGACGAGATTCCTCCACTACTTCCAATAAATACTTTGTCTCGATATCGAAAAGGACCACATAAAATTTAGGATTTCGTTCGTCTAGTCTTGGATCCATCCCTCCTTTAAAAGAGATGAGGTCTTTGTGCAATTCCTATTTTACAATAGCATGTATGAGATCCTCTTTATGTATATCCTCCTTAGACAGTTGAGGGAAAAAAAATTGAGTGCATAAGAAAATGAGGACGCCCCAATACCAAGGATCTTCAGAAAATATGGTGAATAGATGTTCATTATTAAGATCTTGTAGGGGGGTATCAGCCTTACCAATTGAGAGGTAATATATAAACTTATATAGAGCTAAATATTTTGTACTCTTACATGTCATGAATTGAAAGTTGATTTCTTCAAGGATGACAACCCAACGAGTAACTTTTCCATTAACAACTCATTGATTGAGAAGGTATAACATTGGGTTTGAATTGCTCATAACTTTGGTTTTGTTCATTAAAATGTAACGTAGCAATTTTTTGATAGAGAAGACGATTGCCAAAACTAATTTTTCCTCATGATTGTATGACAAAGAGGGACCTGTGAAATGATTTCTTAGGTAGTAAATTACATTCCATGAACCATGATCTACCTATTGGACTAGAACTCCTACAATTGCAAATGGAGAAGATGATATGTAAAGGATGATATCATTCTCAAGATTAGATGGACTAATGATATGGGAAAAAATCAAGACCCATTTCTTTGTTTCAGATGAATATTGAGTTTGGTTATCCCCCAAAACAGCTACATTAGAGTGCAAAAGTGGCAATAATCCATGAGTAGTAGTGCCATAATCCAGAACACACCTTTGAACAAAGTTTGTTTTGCATTCAAGGCTTTGTAACTATCACAATGGTTTTGGTGGTGGAAATTTAGAGATCGCCTAAACTTTCAAGTGGTTGGAAACTATACCTATTTTAGAAACAATGAATATTTGTAGGTATCCAAACATGAAACAAAATATGCACATATGAGGATTCAATTGGATTTTGTACTTCTAGCATCAAAGAAAAAGTATATGAACATCTTCGATGTCTTGAGATAGTTTCTTAGATTTAGCAATGATATCATCTATGTATGCAAAGGAAAAATGTGTTAGATCATGGAAAGAAAATGGCATAGACCGATTGAAAGTGGTACTAAGATTATATAACCAAAGGGAATGAAAAAATATGAAAACGTGACCCATGGGGTAGTGAAAGCATTCCTATACTAAGAATGAGCATGAACGTGGATATGATTATATCCTAAGAATCAATGAACAAGAGTATTTCATGGTCAGTGCATTCGTCTATTACTTGATCAGTGAAAGGTGCTAGTTAATTATATTTGGGGAAAGATTGTTCAAGTCTCTAAATTCTATATAGACATGGACAGTATCTTGTTTTTTATTGACAAGAACTAGGTCTGATACCCAAGAGGTGTTAGTATGAGATTGGATAAATAAAATCATATTTATACAACTCATCCATTTGTTCCTTAATGGAAAAAGACTTGGCTGGGTGCATAGGTCATTGTTTTTATTGTATTTGGAAGGAATCTAGTCAAGTGTCGATGCCATGTTCAAAAATGGTTGGGTCTAAGAAGGGCATTTTTTTATATGACCAAGCAAAAATGTTGCAAAATGCTAGGAAAATGGATTTGTAAGCAATGATCTAGTAAGGTCAACAAGATGTTCCCAAGAACATGTTCTCTTGAAATCCTAGTTTAACAGAGGTATCCAACTTAATGACAGGTGAAATACTAGCCATATTACCTTCTTCGAATGCATTAGGAGTGGGTTGTATTTTTGAACCAATCTACTTTTCCAAGGTGTATAAATTATTTAGATTCAATAAAGTATCAGTCAATAGATGTGGTTTGTGGAAAGAAATGGGAATAACAATGCATGTCATCCCGTGGGGAGTTTGCACTAATAAAGGGTTTGGGAATCTCTTTGTTAGAAGTAAGCAATAGAGAAAGAGAGCCCATGATATGAGTAGGTAGTGAATTCTCACTTATGGTGTCCTTAAACTGTGAGTTCATATGCTCAATTCCTAGTGGTGATGAACGATGACTTGAAGTAGGGAGATCAATTGATGAGCTACTTGAAGGTATATATGTGGGATTGAAGAGGTTTTAGTATCCATTTATGGAGTGGGAACATCAATGGTAGATCCAACTGAAGAAGTGATATAGTATATATGCACTATGTTGTTGTCTTCGGTAGTAGGGGGTGGCCCAATTATTGTAAATAGTGGTGAGTGCAGAGGAAGTATCATTGGCCTTTCTGTAATATAATAGGTAAGAGAAAGGACTTCCTAGTACCGACATAGTTGTGGATAGTGATGAGAATAGTGGCCATATTGATCACATAGAGCACAATGATGATTAGTGTAGAATGAAATATGGCATTTATTCAAATATTTTGGATGAGAGACTTCTACAATGGGTACATCTTCATCTTTAGTTAGGATATATCCATCCTTTATCTCTTGCAACTTGGGTGTTTGTGGGAATTTATGAGTAGGGTGACCAATGATATTAATGTGGCATATGTAAGGATGGTGTAGGTAGGTTCATTAGTACTTGGTCTCACATCTTGTGTGTTTTGAAATTTCTTATTCTTGTCCCCAATATTTAGTGCCTTGGGAAAAGAAGCATGTGGCTATTTATATTATTGTTTTAAGGGTGTCTAGGGAAGTATACCCTGGTTGGGTATGGGTTGGGGTGGGGATGCTACAGGCCTAGGGTGAACAAAATATTAAGTGCTTGTTTATATTGGGGTGTCAACGACATAATTGATTGAGATAGTTATCGATACCATATATATATGCATATAGTAAGGTTTGGTAAACTCAATGTGGCCATTAGAAATGCTCCAACCATTATAGGTGGTGAATAAAAAAATCAAATTTGACACAAGGGAGTACCTAATCCCAAAATTTCTCCCCATTATGATGTTACAAAGTAGGCATTGTTGGAATGGTGACTGTTTGAGGTGTGCTTGTAAACGTAGACACATGGGGTGTTTGGTTTGAAGACATCGAGACAGTACATTTTTTTATGAACTTCGCATTTTATTATAGGAGGTGGGCAATAATAAGTTCCAAGGAAGAGTCCTTGGAGATTCTTGCTCATGTTTTGGTGAAAAAATGTACGATTTGACTTACCTCTATGTTAAGCAAGAGGTTGTTTGGATTAAGTTGATCCTTTGGATCATGGTATCTAAGTTGGTTGGCGGTAACGATCTTGTCATTATTAGGAAACATCACTGGTTGATAGTTTGAAGAAGCCACCAATTTCATAGAGTGCATGTAACTATGTCCAAGAAGGATACTATAGTCCAAGGGGGCTTAGTGAATTCTACTATATTCTTCTTTGAACATTTAATTTCATATGTTCATGTCTTTTTTTAATTCTTTATATATCCAACTTCATTTGATGTGGATGTCTTAAAATGGGGAAGAGATGTTTTTATTTGAGCCTTTAGGGAATTATATGAGGTATATGATCATTTTGATATTCTATACATCTACAATATATTGCTTCCTTCCAATGGGTCATCGATAAGTAGACAATTTCAGGACATGGTTATTTATGTGTTTCAATGGGAGGAGCCTCAAGATAGTAACTTACAAATATTTATCCCAACAAAATATACATGATTTAATACATTTTAATTTTAACTTGATCATGTGATAATTTTTTTGAGTAACTGAATAAATAGGATAAATATAGAGAGCTTGAAATCCTTTCAAAAGATAGTGATTGAAAATCCAGCATTTACTCTTACTAGTAAGAAGAAACTGAAACTTTGAAGTATTTCTCACACACTAGTGATTTTAAAGGATTTAATCAAATTAAAGAGATATTGTATAAGTAATGAGATCATAGATTTCCCACCAAGCACTTTGATTGCTAAACTCAACTTTATTAAATGTTCAAAACATGCATACAAATAACAAAGCTAGCTAGGCTAAAATAAAATAATCAAATGATAAAAGGTGACACAACAAATCATTTTTTTATTTATGTATAGAAATGATATTCCTAAACTGTGTGAAGTACTGCTTTAAAGCTTGGCTATTGACATGGAGATTTTCCACTTCCCCTTCCAAATTTGTAGTTTATAAGTTCTAGATCCAAGTTTCTCAGCGATAGTGTAAGGACCAAGCCATCAATGTTGAAATTTTGTATGCTTTCCCTTTTCCTTGTGAGGTTAATCCCACTATAGTACTAGGTCACTGATTTCAAATTATTTATTCCCTGCTCGACTGTTATCAAACCATATATTGACACTAAATTGATTAGTGGTAAATTTATTTTCTACCTTTTCTCTTTCCTCTTCGAGTTTGAGTGGGGTATTAATTCTTTCTTGTATAGTACAACCGTTGGATCCTCCAGAAGCTTGGGATAACTGGAGCAAAGGAAAAAGAATGTTAGGAGGAAGAATAACATATTTCCATAAACTAGAGTGTAAGGAGAAACCCCTAAATCATTATTTGGTGTGACCAATCATCTAACAAATCATTTGGGAGAGCAACATGCCAATTTTTTTTATTTTCAATAACGATTTTCTTAAGTATGCGGATGAGGCTTTTGTTTGTAGATTTTGCAAGCTCATTTCCCTGGGGGTAATTATTGGAATAATAATGCAACTTGATTCACTTTTTATAGTGAATTCACTTAATTTTAAAGAAGAAAAATTGGAATCCTAAACTTACTTATGATGTTTTCTTGAAGAAACTTGATGATAGCATATTCATTAACCTTACAAAGAGGGATATCTTTAGTCCAACGTGTGAAGCAATATATATTTGTAGGAATATAACGATGTTGTAATGAAGAATTCATATTTATTTCTCCAATAAAATCCAAGCCCCGCTACTCAAATTGTTCTAAAATTATTACTGATTGAAATGGCATTGTTTATTTTGTCTTCCTACTAGCACCCTTTTGGAATATGCCGCATATTCGAACATAAGCATGAGCATATTTAACCACATAAAGAGCGTCTGCAAGGCTTGAAATTGTTTTCCTAGTCAATGGAAGGTATGCTCCTCCACACAGCTAAAATAACCATGAATTTCACACATGATATTAAATTAACTATCCATAACGATATTTCCATCCATTCAAATATCTTATAGCTATCAAACTTAGAAATATTTTACATTCTATTTAACTTCCTATAAATTTACACAACTTAAAGAAATACGAACTTCTATGTGAACATGGATTTCTTTGTCAGAAAAAGAACGATGAAGAAATGAATCCAAAATCGCGTAAAGACAAAAAAACACTTCAGGCATCAAAATCTAAGGTTGTTCATATGTTATATCCAATCTACGTACCACAAATGGCATGCATAAATGTTGGATTAAAATATCAATATTGCATATGCCTCTATTTGTTGCAAAAATCACTATTTGAGATAATGAGCTCTCCAAAGCACAATTAAGATAAGAAAAGCAATCTATATTAAGAATGTGCACCTACAAATATTTAAGTTATGATGAAAAGTTGAATACCTTGCAAGAAAAACAATTCTCAACTAAGTTCTAACACCCGAACAACATAATAAATATAAATACAAAACATTATTTAAGAACACTATACCTTGCCTAAAAAACAAAATTGGAACAAGCTCTACCACTCATTTTTCTATGTATCTATCAACCACCTGCCACCATGAAATCATATTAACTCAACTGATATCCTTTTAGGTGAAAATGCATATCAATATAGTAGTAAAATCCATAATGGAAAACCTTTTTTATCTCTTGGTGTAATTTATTTGTAATTTCAATCATTCCACGCTTCATCATCTAGCCCATTAAAGAGGGTATATATTTCCCTCCTTAAGTTCGGGCATTTCATGCATCCAAGTCCTACAGGGTTACATTCTCAAACAAAGCAACCACAAATACTTCATGAAACAAAATAATGTTTATTTTATTGATGTGTTTTTGTTTAGAGTTTACATTAAAAAGTAACAATATGATTTACAATTATAGAAATTTGATGAAATTTTCATTAATCACTCTACTCAATACTTCATGAAACAAAATAATGTTGATTTTATTAATGTGTTTTTTTAGAGTTTACATTAAAAAGTAATAATATGATTTACAATTATAGAAATTTGATGAAATTTTCATTAATCACTCTACTCCATCTAGACCTTCTCATATATATTACTCTTCGCCAAAACCTTCATCTCCTATTCACATTATAAAGTTGTTAAAAGGGCTAGAAATATTTCTAGGAGGATCTCTTTTTTGAACTACATCTAAAGTATATATATAACCTTAATTAGTCAAAATGGAAACATTGTTAAAATATTTGTTATGGAAACATAGTTAAAAATATGTGTTCCTATGTTACATCATGTGTATCATGTTAGAAAATCATGGCTCCCATTATTTCTTCCACCACTTATTTTCTCACCTTAATGCTTCAAAATGACAACATGAGAAAATATTTATTAATGTGTGTTATTTCACAACTTAGAGGTGAAATAGGTTATTTGTTTCCTTCACTAATCATTTCAAGCGGCAAATAAAACTATGGATATTACTGTTAGGAACCCATGTTAACTCTTCTATTTACTTTGTTAGTATATTGTTGTTGGACACATATGCTTTGTAAGTCATCCCGTAGTATTTGTTGATCCATAGTTTGTATTATTGTTGTTGGACGCATATACTTTGTAAGCCGTCTCATAGTAATTGTTGATCTATAATTTGTATTGGCCCATGGTTTGTATTGACACATGGTATTGACCCATGGTATGGGCACCTAGAATTAGTATATAAGTTTGTGTTGAGACGAATGAAGGTACCATGAAGTTATTTGTATTGAGCTTGCTGAAAGGAGGTTGCCCCCTCGAAGTGGCCTACGATCAATAAAAATATTATGTGATCTCATATATTGTGCATTCTATCAATTAATTGTTGCAAGTTCTTCACATCTGGTATCAGAGCACTTTCTTGGGCTCGTTGGGTAAAATTTCTGCCAAATTTTTTTTCACATCTGTTGCAGGTTCGGATCTAAGAATAATCACTATCCACTTAACTCTGGGAAGTACTTGGGCATAATCCCTAAAACTCATTATGATGAATACCACAGGAACCTCAAAGTAGCTGGCCCATTGATAGGACCTGCCTGTGAAAAGGGCAACGACCCCTACCTGATTGACTAGTTCCCACCCGTGAGGTCAACCCAGACCTGTCGTTTGTGGCAAAGCGGTTATCAGTTTTACCTGAGCTGTGGAGTGAGGGGTACTTCCCCAATATGCAAGCCGTCAGACAACATTGGTGGCCGAGAGAATCCCTTGAACCATTAGGAAGCCGAGCATATTCGGGGTCCATATCTATTTTCACCTGATAAATCGCAGATTTCCTCTGTCCAAACTACTACCGATCACTTCCGCATCATTGCATATCTGTTTGTTTCCGATTTCATCCGCGTCATTGCAGATCCATATATTTATGATCCCTTCTGTGTCATAGCAGATCTATTCTGAAAAAAAAATTAAAAATAAAAAAATTCTGTTTTTTCGCCATATCTCCCCTGTTTTTACTCTGTTTCCCTTGAAACTTCCCTAACACCCATTTCATCCCATTCTGCATATTTCATTCTTGATGATCCTATCCCAAATTCCACTTTCCAAAGCTAGAAATCCCACATTTGTCTATTTTTAGGGTTTTCCATAACTTCTTCAATTTTCACCCAATCGCCTTCAAATTTTACCACAGAGTTCCTTTCCTATTTATGTATCTTTGTCCCTCTCTGCCAAATTTTCTCATTCTTTCACACTACTTTTGAAATCCTCATTTTTTACTTCCCCGTCCCTTCGAATGTGTCCAAATCTTAGTCCAACCCAAATTACCCATCCGATTTTTTCCCAAATCCAAATTTTCCTTTACTGAAATAGTTCCTGTTTTTGTTTTTCTACCCACTCAAAAAAAAAAAATAATTCCGGTTATGGTTGTCACTCGCACAGGAGCAAAAATGATGGAGGAAGCACTTACAACCATCCAAGCCAAACTCCACGATCTGGATGAAAATTTTCTCAGCCTTCACCTTGAACATTTAGCCATGAACAACAAATGAGAGTCCAAGTCTTCATCATACAATGGGTTCTCTTCTTCCAGCAATTTTCGTGGTCCGAAGCTTGATTTTCCTCGCTTCAATGGTATTGATCCAATTGGGTGGATCTATCATGTAGAACAGTATTTCATTCTGCATAATACTTATGATGTCAACAAAGTTCCACTTGCATCCTTTCATTTGGAGCAGGAAGCTCTTCAATGGTATCGTTGGTACATCAAGGCTCACGAAGAGCCACAATGGCTCGCTTTTTGCCAACTCCTTTTGCAATGATTTGGTCCTAGTGCTTTTGATGACTTCACAGGATCTCTCACAAAACTTTTCCAAATTGGTATTGTGCGAGAGTATCAAACCCAATTTGAGAAATTAGCCAACCACATAGAAGGATTGCCTGATGACTTCTACCGGAGTTGTTTTATCAGTGGTCTAAAGGATGCAATCCGCTCTAATGTCAAAATGTTTTGTCCCAACATAATGAAACAAGACCTGGGGTTGGCTAAGTTGGCAGAAGACAAGATTGCTACCCAACAGTGCTCCAGACCCCCTTTTGTTCCCTTCCGAAATATGGGTTCTCAACGACCTCCAATTCCGCCAACTCCTATCAAGCATTTGTCTGGAACAGAGATGCAAGCACGCAAAGAAAAAGGTCTTTGTTGTAATTGTGATGGGAAATTCACTCGGGGACATATATGTGTTCAGCAAAAGCTCTATCTCTTGGATGTGGATTCTCTGCCTACCTCTGAAATTGGTGAAGAAGCTCCAAATACAATAGATGATCAGGTCGACATTCAGGAGCCGCCTATTGACCCTCCATCTCAGGACGATCACCCAGAGATATCTCTCCATGCTTTAGCTGGAATCACCACCCCCCAAACAATGAGGGTCAGGGGTTACTTCAAGAAGCTTCCTCTTACATTACTCATTGATTCTGGTAGCACTCATAACTTCATTGACCCTCAGATCGCCAAACAGGCTGATTGTTTTGTCCATCCTTGCTCCAAGTTTGAAGTCATGGTTTTCAATGGGGGCACCTTACCTTGCAAAGCGAAGTGTCGCAATGTGCGTATCTCTATAGGATATTATAACCTGTGCTCTGACATGTTTTCCTTGACCTT
Source organism: Larix kaempferi (assembly GCA_027924585.1). Lineage (NCBI taxonomy): Eukaryota > Viridiplantae > Streptophyta > Pinopsida > Pinales > Pinaceae > Larix > Larix kaempferi. Next base: position 9,223,978 of record BSBM01000314.1, read on the forward strand.
AGGTGGATGTGATGTGGTTTTGGGTGCTCAATGGCTACGCACACTTGGCCCCATATTATGAGATTTTGCTGAACTTTGGATGCAGCTTTCACCCAATGGACAAAAACAAACATTGGCAGGCTTACAACCAGGGTCTCTCAGCATCATCAGTTCACATCATATGGAAAAAATCGTTAAGAAGAATTCACATGGTGTCATCGCTCAGCTCCATTCCATTCAGATGCAACCTTCAGCTGTCTCCACTACTCCTTTGGACCTACAACAAATTCTGGATCGATATACAGGTGTCTTTGCTAAACCAGTGGGATTTCCACCTTTAGGGACAGAGGACCATCGTATTCCACTCCTTCTTGGAAGCGTTCCTCCCAACATCAGGCCATATCGCTATCCATGTCACCAAAAAACAGAGATTGAAATGCTCGTTCGAGACTTACTGAAGCAAGGTATTATTTGCCCAAACACTAGTTCCTATTCTTCACCAGTTCTTCGTGTCCGCAAAAAAGATGGGTCATGGTGCCTTGCATTAACTTCCGAGCACCTAATCACCTCACAATCAAGGATAAGTTTCCAATTCCTGTTGTTGATGAGCTTCATGGTGCTCATTTTTTCTCCAAGTTGGATCTTCGTTCTGGGTATCATGAAATTCAGGTTCATGAGGATGATATCCCTAAAAATATTTCCGCACACATGATGGCCACTATGATTTTTTGGTCATACCCTTTGGCCTCACTAATGCCCTTCCGCATTCCAAGCCTTGATGAATAAAATATTCCGGCCATACTTGCGGAAATTCATTCTGGTCTTCTTTGATGATATCCTCATCTACAGTAAAACATGGGCTGAACATCTCCAGCATATGGATCTTGTAGTGCAACTTTTCTCTGACCATCATCTCCACACCAAATAGTCTAAATTTTTTTTTGGACAGAAGGAAGTAGAGTATCTCGGGAACATTATTTCAGCACAAGGGGTTCGCGTCAATCCTACCAAAATTGCAGCCATGAACAATTGGCTACATCGTCAGACACTCAAGAGCCTTCGTGGTTTTTTGGGGTTGACTGGTTACTATCACAAGTTTGTCAAGGATTATGGGAAGACTGCAGCTCCATTAACTGCTCTACTGAAAAAGGATACTTTTACATGGAAACCTGCTACTGAGTGTGCATTTTCCAAACTGAAACAAGCTATGTGTACTAGACCAGTTCTAGCTATGCCTGATTTTTCCAAGCCCTTCACTATTGAGAGTGATGCTTGCGGCAAGGGACTTGGTGATGTTCTCCTTCAAGATGAACACCCCATTGCATTCACTAGCAAAGTCCTTTCAGGTAAGAATTTAGCTGCCTCTACATATGAGAAGGAAATGACAGCTATTTTACATGCAGTCCAGAAGTGGTGACCCTACCTATTAGGGAATCATTTTTGCATCAAAACTGATCACCAGAGTTTGAAATATTTCCTAGAACAACGTGTATCCTCCCCAGCGCAACAAAAATGGGTTAGTAAACTCATGGGTTATGACTATGAGATCACTTACAAGAAGGGTAAGGACAATATTGTGGCGGATGATCTTTCTCACACATTTTATGACCACAATTCTCTTTCATCTATTTCTATGCCTATTCCAAATTAGTTGCAATCTATTCAACAAGGCTATGTCAATGACTCTTCATTATCTCAAATCATCCAACGCTTGGCCCACAACCCTTCTGTTGTACCACATTACTCTTGGGATGGTGCTTCCCTGAGATACAAGGGTCATTTGGTGCTTCCCCAAAGCACAAATCTTCAACAGGATGGCTTCTATGAAATCCATGCTTCTCCATCAGCAGGGCACTCTGGGTTCCTCAAAATATATGAGCGGGCACGATGTAACTTCTTTTGGCAGGGAATGAAAAGGACAATTCAACAGATGGTGGATGAATGTGATACCTGCCAGCATAATAAGGGTGAAACGACACTCCCTCCGGGATTGATCGAACCCTTTCCCATACCTACACGGATTTGGACAGATATTTCTATGGATTTCATTGAAGGGATCCCTAAATATGGCGAGAATAAAATGATCTTGGTTGTGGTTGATCACCTCTCCAAATATAGTCATTTTTGTGCTCTTAACCATCCCTATACAGCCTCCTCAGTCGCTCAAATTTTCCTAGACCAAATCTTTCGCCTTCATGGAATCCCTTCTTCCATTGTCTCGGATCGTGATGTGACTTTCACCAGTCATTTTTGGCAAGAATTCTTTTGTCAAACTGGCACCAAACTGAAGATGAGTTCAGGGTATCACCCACAAACAGATGGTCAGACTGAAATTATCAATAAATGCTTGGAAACTTATCTTTGTTGCTTCACCTATGAACAACAACATCAGTGGGAAAAGTGGCTCCCTCTAGCTAAATGGTGGTACAATACCTCTTACCACACTGCCTCTAAAATAACTCCATGTGAATCCGTCTATGGTCAGGCACTACTCGTTCGTCTTCCATACACCCCCAGCAGTTCATAAGTTCAAGAAGTTGACATGGTCCTCCGGAACTGCGATCAAATTCTTCGCGTTTTGCGGGACAATCTTCACATGGCAAGAAATCACATGAAGCAACAAGTCAATCAACACCGTTCTAAGCGCACTTTTCAAGCAGGTGATATTGTTTTTCTTCATCTCCAGCCTTACAAGCAATCCTCCCTGAAACTCAAAGGGCATCATAAGCTCGCTCAAAATTTCTATGGGCCATATAAGATTCTTCAGAAGAATGGGTCTGTTGCTTATAAATTGGAACTTCCTCCTTCTTCCCGCATTCATCCAGTATTTCATGTCTCTTGTCTAAAGAAAGTTCTTGGCACCAACATCAGAGGACAAACTATTTTACCCGAATTGGATAATGAAGGATCCATCATTTTGGAGCCAGAGGCCATCCTCAATAAGCGCACTCATTAGCTTCGCTCTCCCTCTATCTAAGAGGTCTTAATTCAGTGGCACGACATGCAACCAGAAGCTGCTACATGGGAACCACTCCTTCAGATTCAGCAACAATTTTGACATCTCAAGCTTTGAGGACAAAACTTTTTCTAAGAGGGAGGGGATGTTAAGAACCCATGTCAACCCTTCTATTTACTTTGTTAGTATATTGTTGTTGGACGCATATGCTTTGTAAGTCGTCCCGTAGTATTTGTTGATCCATAGTTTGTATTATTGTTATTGGACACATATGCTTTGTAAGTCATCCCGTAGTAATTGTTGATCCATAGTTTGTATTGGCCCATGGTTTGTATTGACACATGGTATTGACCCATGGTATGGGCATCTGGACTTAGTATATAAGTTTGTGTTGAGACCAATGAAGGTACCGTGAATTTATTTGTATTGAGCTTGCACAAAAAAGGTTGCCACCTTGAAGTGGCCTGTCATCAATAAAAATATTCTATGATCTCATATATTGTGCATTCTATCAATTAATTGTTGCAGGTTCTTCACAATTACTATGATTTCAATTTATTTTGTTTGTTTGTTTTTGGTACAATGAATCAAACAAAAAAATTGAAATGATAGTAGCATTCACAATTTCTCTACTACTTGAAATACATATTGAAGAGAGCAAATAACTCATGTCAACTGCAATATTTTATGTATCCCACAATAACAAATATTTCTACATCACACACACACACACACATCAAATTTAAATTGTCACAAATTGAAACTCTTTCTTATATAATAGCCATGAAAGTACTAGGAAATCTATGGGAAGAGATGAGAAAGTGAATGTCAAGAACGATTAAATATTAGAAAATAGGGCCTCAAATTATTTTCTAACATACTTACACAACCACTAAAATAAATATAGTTGGAGAAATAAATCCACAGATTTTTTGAATTGAAAAACATGGCATTCAGAATAAATTGATTATGTTAAAGGAGGTTAAAACTATTTGACACTCAATTATTAAAAATCATAAACCAATAAAACTACATAACAATTTGATTAAAACTAATAATTATTAAATGGATTATTGAGACATAAATAAGCAAAACATAAATATGCACACTATAGTTTCTAACTAGTTTTCAACCTAGTAACTCTATTTGTGTAGAGGTGAATGCCCTTATGTTATTACTGTACAAACACTAAGTAGTGAGGTGAGAACATTGTGTGCAAGCCTCTTTACATTTTCTTCAACCAAATTAGAAAGAGATGGGTCACAAATTGTGATGAGATGAGCGGTACCTCTATGGTTATTATAACAACAATTATTGTTTTAGGTGTGACTGTATGTGTCATACTAACCAGCGTAGATCCTTCTCAAACCCGGATCTATCAAGCACCGAGAGGGATCCAATTTCTTGAGGTGTAATATTTTTTGTTTTATCTTAAATTTTTTACATATTAAGAAAAAAATTACCCCTCAAGAAATTGGATCCCTCTCTTTAATTTTTTAATTATTTTTATTTTTATTTTTGATAAGTTATGAGCGAACATGAAATTTTTAATTACTTTTGATTTTTTATAAGTTATGAGCCGACATGGAAATGTAATGTGACAAACGTGACAAATGTGACAAACGTTACAACATCTTCCCCATACTGGGTTGTAACGTAACCTGACAAATGCGACAAACGTGACAAATGTGACAAACGTTACAACATCTCCCCCATACTGGGTTGTAACGTAATGTGACAAACGTGACAAATGTGACATGTGACATCCGTTAGAAGATCTCCCCAATACTACAAACGTGACAAATGTGACATGTGACATGTGACATCCATTACAGGATCTCCCCCATACCATTACTTTTTACATTTTATTACTTTTGAAAACGTGACATGTGACATGTGACATGTGACATCCGTTACAAGATCTCCCCATACTGGGTTGTAAGCACCTTGTTTACACTCGGTGCAATAATTTATTTAAAAAATATAGTGATTTAAGAATATTAAGAGTGTTCAAGGTTCATTACATTTTCTTGATCCACAATGAATAACTACACTTGTGAATCATGTGTTGTTATGGTGAAAAAAAGGAAATCCTTACCTACAATCAGCATGGACTTAAGTAAACAAGCATTCACCCTTCATGATATAATTTCCCTTTGTTAAACACTTTGATACAACAATGACTACACCCTTCAAATCGAGATGAAAAAGGAATACCCAACCTATAAAAAAAAAGGAATTTGATGTGTACAAAAATTAGCACACGCTACTAGCATATCAAACCAATTCAGAAGGAGGGAAAAGACGAGAATCATACTCTCAATTATAAATACTAATTTGGAAAACTAGCAAGGCAAGGCACCATCGTTTATTATAAAGGAAATGAGGATACATAAAATTAATCTACCCCACAACCAAGCAACAATTCATTGAAATAAAGTGTCATTGTCATTGTTTTTATTAAGCACACACACAAAGTATTCCTCTCTTTGCGTAGATTTGGGTCACAAATGAAATTATGCTAGCACAACTTAGTCGCTCAATGGGAAATATAATTCGTCGCAGTCATTAAAAATAGGAAATAAAATACATGGGCTATATGCTATATACACTTTATTTGAATATGCAGAGCGGAGATGAAATGTAGTGAAGGAGAAACAAAAAGGACTGTCATAGAGGCTGCTAGTGATTATGGAGGGATGCCCGGTTTGGATCCTGAACGATAAACTACGGAATGACACTAACAATGTGTGATGGGAAACGAAATATATTTTCTCATAATATTTCCCCAGGTGATAAGAAAGCTACATGAAGGTTGGATTTCAATGTTCTTATCATGATACTATGAATATCTTGCAACATAAATGTTTGGATATATGGATGCGACGAATGGGGTTAAAAATAGCTTATACTCGATAATTCTTCCAAGCCAATCCTATCACAAGGGATAGAGCGTATCCAACCATATATTATTCTTACTCTTATATTTGGCTAGTTGGTTGGACCCTCCATCCAAAAATCGATGCCTCCTCTTTCTTATACACTATCTCACCGACCAAGACACTTCGCTCTCTATTGAGAGAAAAATAATTATTCCAAGTGGAATTGACAAAGTAATTTATCCTAATAGTATATTTGACATGAGATTGGCTCGAATCTGATGCCCAGCAAGTAGATACCAAAATATTGAGTCAAAATTGAATTCAAACTTTTGCTTAGGAATGAAAAACCTATTTGATTGACTATTGTAAAGTTCAAGGTCGAAATTCTATTTAGAGGTCAAGGTATTATGGTCATGGATTTTAATGCCTAGGAAAGGAGAGATAAATCACCCAAAGAATTTTTTTAGAAGAGACAACTCATTCTAGATTCTGGTAGTCATGGGACGGAGAGATTAGTTTCATATTCACTGGAGTAAAATTGTGCTATGATTTAGGAACATATTTATGGCAATTTTCCCTTCAATATGTTATTTCAATGGATATTTTAATCCCCTTGATTTATGTCAACAATTTTGATGGTGGAACCTACAATAAAATATTGGAGGCAATGTGAAGTCGAATAGTTGCGAATTGGTAGAATGAAAAAATGAAAATTCATTGAGCATTTGTAGAGAATAGAGGATGATCATGGAATCCAGGAAGAGTGGGCGTTGATCACCTTGCTCAATAATTGAGGATGGTTTCAAGAAATTTGATGATGGCATGGAATGTGAAACTATGTAAGAAGATGACAGAAATCAGAGTGGATGAAATGAAGGCATGGACATGTAAGGAATCTGTGTGGGTGTTTTGATGTCATTTCTATAAAATATAGGTTAGTTAAAAGAATATGAGAAGGTTGTATTCCAATGGCTATCTCACCTTGTTAACCAATTTCTATATTTTGAGCCTGGTGTTGATGGTGCATTAGCTTTAATGGAGCATCTGGTTCCACATCCTTTGTCAACATAAAAAAACCAAAGAAGAGGACACTCCAAGTCCAAGTGTCAAAACAAGTGCAAATTCATTTCATAATCAGAATGATGATCGCAAGGAATATCGCATTTAATTCTAACTTTTAATGCCCCGTTTTGACCTTACTACATGAACTATAATTATATGTTGTATTTGCTTATGGTGAGGCTTCGTTAGATTGATAACACTGTGGACATATGGTTTTATTATTTTGCAGAGATTATATATACATGTGTGTGATGTTAATGTTATGAATTATATTCATGTTTTGATTATGTCTCTAGTATGCAAATTTACTAAATGATGGGTACGTGCATACCGAGTTAAAAGTTATATGTTGAATAGAGGGATATGATACAAAGTGCATGGTACATAGAAATGATTTGCATTATTGTTCCTTAGTAATTAAATGTATATACATGTCAATGATTGCACGATATTCTCGACCATGTGTTTGGATACTAACCTACATGTTAAAAGGGATAAGTGGTAGCTGGATCCTACGAGGTGGGACTACCTCAGGGACATGGATTCCAAAAGATAAATTATATGCAAGTGATGCATTATTATTTAGCATGATTATTCTATTATTATCATGATGTATGGGTAGGTGTAGGGTTTCAACCAACTCAACCACCCAAATTGATTATTTGATGACAAAACCTAAGTACAATAGCCACAACGTAGTTACTATGTCGATGTAGACATGGTCCCTTGGTCCGTTAGGGCGATAGAGGCATTACCCACCATTTATCCCCTAAACCTGGAGTCGTGGGAGGGATTTCCTATGGTACACTCCCCAAGGTGTGTGATGATGACTAGTGGGTTCGTGTTCGCGAAGCTTGGTCGATGTAGTCGACACTTCCACTTATGGGTTCTAACTGGAGTCGGTCATGGCATGACACTTTAGGGTAGTCCAGTAGAGGAAGGATAGGATGTGGAGGCTAGTTTTGAATTAGGTAGAAGGAGGTAGGTAGATAGGAATGTCGTGGAAGTTTAAAGGGAAACATAATTTACTGTGTGGGTACTAAAAACCTTTTCTTGATTCTTGTGTCGTAATTCACTATGTTATGTTTGTTTCATAGGTTATTATGATTGAGGCAGTAAAAGTGGCTAGACATTTCAAATTCATATTTAAGTATGCATCGACAGATAATAACTTATGTGATTATGCTCTATGTATGTTTAAGTACTATTAGTGTACTTACATGAGATATGTAAGTAGTAGTTATGCTTACGTAACTCATCTACCTATGTTGTATGAATTATTATTATACTATCAAACTTGGCTTGGATGCATTGTGGTTATGAATGATCACATTATAATTACTATTACCTACTTAGATGTGAAATAAAACTATTACGTCAAGTATAAATGAATGGTTAGTTAATTGTGATTAGGGTTAATTATTAATTTTTTCCAACTGAAAAAAATCGTACTACTGTTATTCCTTCGAATCAAATAGTACAAAGATTGAGAATATCATAGTTCTAGATATCTAAACCAGAACTTGATCTCAAAAAAGTTTATCATCATAACTGCTATACATAAATTATAACCGTCTGTCAAAAGGAGTTACAAACAAAAAAGTAATGTTTCATCATCAGTGTACAAAATTCTTAAAAAAGAGATATATTTCCACTGTCAAGAAGACAGTCCTCCATCCATTCTTCCCAAAATAGAACACCAACAGGATTGGCAAAAGCTTCTTTTGATAGTTGATCTGCTTTAGAGTTATGAGTCCTGTAAATATGCTCAAAAGAAGGGTTAATTATTAATTATGGCCATATTGTTTTGGTTACTTATTTATTATTAATAAATAATTAATTAATGTTTTAGTTAGTTATTTATGGAACATAACAAAACAATTGAAAAACAAATATGAAGCAAAAGCTAAAATCCTAGATCATTACAGTCAAAACCCTCTCGATTCAACCCTCCAGATTCTTTGTTGTCGTGTAGACAATCCTTGCTTCCTCCAATAAACTTAAAAATAATAGTAAAAAAAACTTGTTTATTAAATCCTTAAGATTCAATTTCAACTAAATTTCGTATGCTTCCATAGATTAAGCTCAGATTATATGCAAAATAAATTTGATTTAAATAAAATAAAAGGAGTATATATATAAGGAAAAATTTGAAAGGAATAATTACATCTTGACATAAACTAAGCACAGGATTCAACAACATAACATCCAAGTAAAGGAGCAGTATGACGAGGCTTATGTTGGAGATGCGCATAGCCTTTCTCTTAAGCAACATTCTCTTAAAAATGATAATAAAATGGGAAACCTTGCAAGAAAATTATTATGAAAAGGACAATCCCATCTTGCAAAAGAAAAGAAGATGAAACGAAGGCTGTAGAGAAGGATATGATAGACACATATATGGTAAGTGTGAACAAAATCTCCATGATGCCGTCATCACTTGGAAGCCAATATTTTATAAGTATGGGATACCCTGGGACTGGAGCCTATTTTATTAGAGTTTGATTCCAACCTCCTTTTCATATGATTGATATGAAAAGATGACAACAATAGTAGGTATGGCTATACGAAGAGTTGAAGAAGATATAATGAGATTGATCACTATGTAATTTATTTTTGCTTACATATAAAAATGAGTATCATATGCAATTTTGATCTACAAATGATCTAATTAATCTCAAACATATACATATACAGAATGTTGACCCTTTACAATGTTCACCCTGCCATACACATTGACTAGAACCAACCTAGATCCATCTTAACCGATTTGGGTCTATCAAGTGTCAAGAGGATTCAAATCCATCGTGGTGAAAATTTATCCGCATGTTTTTCACTCCAAAAATAGGTTTGCACCTTGAGGTATTTGATCCCTCTAGTTGCTTGATAGATCCATAGTTAATATTGATATAGGTTGGTACCGAATATTCAATTGGTGATAAGTGGATTGTCAATTCTTAGTTAGATACTAGACCATACCAATTTGTATATTTGTTCAAAGACGCAATCCTTTAATGAAAAATAGGACATCCTCCTTCACATACAACAATGTGGATCCATAAATAACATGAAAATGATAACTAACCTAGTACTACTAAAATCCATAACTATATTGTTAACTAAATATAGAGATTTTTCATACTAAAAACAAAGAAGTTATATTAGAAAAAATAAGAATCATTATGAGGGTGGGGGATATAATAGAGAAAACATAATATGTTTTCTCTATTATTGACCCCCACTCCCATCCTCATAATGAGTGTGTCAATAGAGGGAGATAAAAGTCAACATTTTAATATGAGGTTGTGATAGTGTATGTATATTTGGTTAAGCTTATGTAGGATAACCTATCCACCAAGTTGGTATGATTATATACCAACCTAGTACACCTTGTTGCTGGGTTGACATATCATCAACTTTTGAGCCAGGAATTTCCAAGTTTCTTATTCATAAACACAGTTTCCTTTTGTAACAAACAATAGATAAATACAAACATTTAGTGTTATGTTATTTGTTTGTTAATGTTGAGGCTCAATTATGATTTGATTTAGTCCCAATTTTTCACAAGGTATTAAAGTGGGAATTTCCTACCCTTATTTTTTCATGAATGAATATATTCATTTATATTTACTCATCTACCTTTTTTAGGGGAATATTGTATTGCATTTCATGCTCTTACAATTTTTTTTCCCTTTGTGGAGTTATCAGATCTGAAAAGTGGCTCTTCTTTATTGTTCACTTGTGTCCTTGGGTGATTTAATGACTTGGACTTCTTTGTGGCCTTGGTACATGCACACGATATCTCCCATTAGGGAATATCTTATGGGATTACTTGCTCTCCATGCATACCATAATTGACCTCTTTCGACCTAGGATCTTCTTTTCTAGTTTGGTCGTATATTAGGGGAGAAATTTTTGAGCCTTTACATGAGGAAAATATTCGTCACAACTCCATTGGTTTATGTAAATTTTATTGGTATGTTGGTTTTGGTGTTGTGGGTGTGTCCTCTATCTAAAAGGGTCACACCTAACACTCTCCTCCACCATGCATTACTCTATGTTATCCCTCACACCTATGGTTGGATCCACACACATGACTTGTGGAAACTTTCAAATCATAGATTACAAATCATAGTGTTTCTAGTAGGGCTTCTCTATGTTTGTTAGAGCACTCTGAATTGTGTTGGCATGTGGTTAGGATGGGTCAGTCTCACAGCACTGTGAGTGTTGCGATACCGCAAAAGGTGGAAAACCGAGTGCAAACGATGTTATGTTTTTGTATTTTTGGTCAATTGTACCGCAGTATGCGGGTTTTTGGGTCATTTGGACCATATCAGTTAGATGTTGGGTCATTTGTTCAAAGTGTCGGTTAGGAAGTTGTTATTAAGTGGACAAGCAATGTAAAGGCGGAATCCTATATATAGTCATCGATTTGTATGTGTTGAGTAGTAGTTGTCTGGGATATATATGTCTGTGATCATGTATCTGAGATCAAGAGATATCGGCGAGGTATGTATTTTGTGGAGATATTGTATCTGGTTTTGCGGAGATAATATGATCAGACAGAGCTATTTTGCAGAATCCCTGTGTCTCTTTGTTCATCTATGGTAATGCATGTTGCGATATATGAATGATGATATGCTTTCTTTCTACAATTAATGCTTTATTGCTATATTTGTTGCAATGATGAATGTCTCTGTTGAAGGATGCTATGAATATAAATGATGTCTAGGTTAAATGCATAGATTTACTCCTGTAATGTTGCAATAAGTTAAAAAGTCAAGTGATTAAGCCGCAACCATCCTTCTTCATTCGACGGAAACATGGTTCCTTCAATTATCCCTTGAACATCTTGGGTGAGACCTCATCTGCTCCACATGTGTTGCTAGACGGGGTAAAGCCTGTCTGGGCCGGTGCTCAAGGAGATCACGGTGGGTTAGATGTCGACAGTGAGTAGTACCCCTGTCAACTGGGTTTGAGTCAACAAATGGTTCCATTGTTTGGACCGTGTGTGAAGTGAAAGGAGGATATGTTGTGGCATCTGACGCAACTGAAGATACAAAGCTGGTTTGATCAGAAGTTGCAGGAATTCGCTGAAGAAGAAAGTTGAAACACTCGACTGACAGTAGATCAGTGGGTGGAAAGATATATTCATGACGGCCCACACGAATATTTTTTCTGCGAATTTGCAGTCATTTTGTATATATGGTTGGAAAAATTGACTTTTCAGAAGAGGAACTTCCAAGGTGGTGAGCCAACGACCTGGACCCCAAAGTTGATCCAGGAGCTACAAGAAATTGACAACAAGGCGTCATGGGCTGTCGAAGTTTGGCTCGATAGCATATTGGAAGGCTATATCACTGAATTTGCAGTTGATACCCAAAAATCTTATAGTGAAACTGAGAGATATTTCTTCCGCGGACCCCGGGGAAGGTTTCTGCTGTCACTCCAACTGTCCATTAAGATGCTTATTTGTGAGAAGGGTAGATTGAAGATGCATCTGGATAAGTAAATAGCCTGGTGGGCGGAGGCCATGGGTATTACGATAGCAGGGAGGCGGTACATGAAAGGATAAGGGGTAGATGGGTGCAGGTCATGACAAGACTGTGAGTGAAGCCAAGGAAGAGGGTGGTCTTACAAGGGGAGGAGAAAGTTTTTGATAGGAGAAGAGGCAAAGGATAGGAGAAAGTCATGCTACGATCGAACCGCAAGGCCGCAAAGGAAGACCACATGGGACAAAGATAACTCACAGTCCCGACAAGGACAACCAGGCTATGCCCAGGATAGAGGCAAGCCCAAACCCCAGCGACAACGTACTCACACCTCCGCTCACTATCTGTCAACCAGTGAGAAACACAACCTCGACACCACTGTGTCAACAAAACTTGATTGCTAGTAGTTCAACAACTGCGGGAAGGAATCCCAGAATGGCGGGCGAGGATGCGAAGTTGCCACTGTTCCATGGAAATGGGACAGATAACCCTGAACAACACTGGTTTTTATGTGAAGCGGTATGGACCGTGACCTAGATTACTGATGATAATTCTAATAAAGGACGGCTAGCGACAACTCTGCAAGGTTGCACATTAAATTGGTTTATGAAGTTTGTTCTAGTCCCTACAGGAGCTCCAGAGAAGACACTGGATTATATCAGGAACGGATTGATAGCAGAATTCAAAAAACCCAAGTCGGAAGCACAGTACATTACAGAGCTAAAAGAAATTAAGTAGTACCACAATGAAACAGTGTGGGACTTTGACCAACGATTTAAAATGCTAATGGCAAGGGTTAGTTTTGATATGAGCATTGTCCAACATAAAGAATGGTTCATCACGGCATTGCTTCCACACATCCAACTAAACCTGATGCAATAGAACATTACAATGCCCAGCGAAGCTCTTGAGATTGCAATGTTGTTGGAAGCATTGCCAATTGGTGAAAATGCAGTTGGGATGTCACAGATTCAGACACAGCTGGCTAACCTGACCATACAGCTGCAAGATCTTAAGAAGGGCAAGGAGCAATGTGAAGAAGTATGGTGTATGCGATGTCGAGGAGAAGGACATACCAAGGATAATTTCCTGGACTTCCGCAATTATCTATTTTTAGGAAAACCGAATCCGTTGAGTGGCAGTGGCATGCCATGGTGTCGCGTTTATCAGGTATATGGGTATCGCCATGAGGAATGCTAGTACATGCAGAAGATGGTCACAAAACTGATGAATCTATATTGTACATTCTGTAAATATGTGGGCCACGAAGACAAAGATTGCTGTGCATATGGGTTTCTACATGAGAGAACGTACGATGCATTCTATGTGAAGGAAGACCAGCGTGCTGTACAACAACCACAACCACAGCCACAGGTAGTTCATCCACTACCTCAACCATAGGTGTAGTTTGTATTGCAGCAGCAACCACAGCAGTTTATGCCACAATATGCTCTGATGCAAATGGCTCCACAACAGCTGCAGTACGTTCAGGAACCGTAGTATGCACAACAAGGGAAATGCATGCAACCAAATCCAATGCAGCAATAGTACAATCAACCGCAGTTCCAACAACAGGGCAGATTTCAAGGTGGACACGGCGGAGGATTTGATCATGGAGGAGGACAAGGAGGTCGTGGACCTATTCAGTGCTATCACTGTGCGGTATTGGGACACTATCAGCAAGATTGCCCACTATTGCAGACGCAGTGTACATTTTGCTTCTTTACAGATCACACAGTGGAGAAATTCCCATAGTTGATTGCACGATGGCAAGCAGGAAATGTTCCACAGTTGCAGAATCAGAATCAGGCATAGCAGTCGGTACAGAATCAGGTGCAGTAATCGGTGTAGAACCAGAATCAATGCCTGAATCAGAATGTTAATCAGAACGTGAACCAACCTGGGAATCTACCGCAGAATCAGAATCAGAATCAGGGTGTGAGTGTTGAGATAATTTATGTGGAGCCCCGGCCACAAGATGCGGCTGTTGCAGTTATCACCCATGTAGGTGCAGCGACCGGAGGGGATAGCTCACAACCGCTTATTCGGTTGGCAGGGTAGAAGAAGGTGTCATTTGATATTGAGTCCGAGCGCGATACATTCTTCCAGGCACATCGTGCGATTAACCACGATTGCGGTAAAGCTATTATTTGTGACATGCCACATGTTTTTTATACGACTTCAGAGGTAGGTCCATCGATGCCATCTGGAACCTTACAGAAGTTTTTCCAGAGCTGTTTATTGTTGGCAAGAGATCCCGCGGCCCTTGCCGAGATCGAGGGATTTTTGTAGTGACCTGCTAGGGGACGGCAGGAATCTGGGGTAAAATCCTTACAATGACGGAAGACCGGTAAGGAGATGCGCATGAACATACAAATTGGGGACTATGATGTTGATTCGGTTATTCTGGATCTTGGTTCGGATGTCAACATCTTAACCAAGTAGGCATGGCAGAAAATGGGGAGCTCCCCATTGAGCTGGTCTCCTGTACAGCTCCAGATAGCTAATCAAGACAAGGTAACACCAATTGGGAGAGTCCCACGCCTGGTGATGGACATTGAGGGAATGAAGACTTATGCTAACTTTGATGTCATCGAAGTAGTTGAAGGAGGGAGATCTTATCCCACGTTGCTGGGGATTGGATGGGCTAATCACAGTGGAGCGGTAATCAACTTCAAGCGGTGGATGATGACTTTTGAAAACCTCGATCTCAGAGTCATAGCCCTGTTGGATCCGATTGAAGGGCATGGATACACTAAGCCAGTGAAGGACAAAGATCCCAACGGATGGGACCATGCATTCAACATTTCCGAAGATTATATTCATCTGACTTCCAACGGTGAGCTGGGATGGCACAGTGATAGCTCTGTGTCTTCCGACCCTGATGATGCATTAGAACATTGGCAGAACCACTTGCATGAGGTGTCACTCTGTAAATGTGGGTTAGTTACACAGTTGTTATGCCGCGTTGCGACGGAAATAGTTACACTACCAGTATATGGGGGGATTCCTGGTTTGTCTAACTTTTTGGCGGAGTTTGAGGAAAGAGATTCCGAACCACAGCGACTGTTGGCATTGGAGGGAGAACTGAAGGCTGCTCCAACACGCTGGTGGGCGACACATAAGAAATCAATCAACAGATGGTCGCAATGTAGGAGATTGATGACCGTTCGCTTCGACAATACTTAGGTTTACCATATAGGTAAATATGATGGTCGGCATAACCTTGGAGGTCATTTGATGGAGTGTCAAACATTATGGGCATCGCGACCAAGAGATGAGTGGGTTCATGCATTTATCCATACTTTGGACGAAATGTCGCGATCATGGTACACTGCAGCTGAATTGCAAGGAGAAATCACTACTTGGTTGGAGCTGACGGTTTGTTTTACTCATACATTTAGTTTCACAGGTCCGAACCCGGATGTCCATAACACATTACAGCTCATTTGCGATGTGGTTCTGAAGGTTGTTCCAGTGTCCTATCCTACGGATTCGCATATGCACGGCTAGATGCAATCCATGATGGAATGTCATAATATCACTGGTGGGACTAAAGACGGTGATGATCCATGGAATGTCAATATTCTGGAGTCTGGAGGAAGTCACGATGTGGTACCACCTGATGCACCATGTTATCCGATTAGCCAACCCTTGAAGCTTCGTAAGATCAATATTGGGATGGAGACCACTCCCAAGTTCGCGAATGTTGGAGATTATTGGGATGATGAGATGATAGGAAAGGTCACTGACTTGTTGCACGAATTTCAAGACCTCTTTCCTACCAAGTTTTCTGAGATGAAAGGTATTTTGGGCGATTTAGGTGAGATGAAGATCCCATTGAAACCACATGTGAAACCAATCCGGCAGCGACCCTACCGGCTGAATCCGCACCATAAGGAAAGGGTCAAGGTAGAACTTGATCACATGTTGGATGCTAGTATCATTGAACTGTTTGAAGAGCCAGAATGGATCAGTCCTATGGTGGTGCAGGACAAGAAGAATGGCGAGGTGCATATTTGTGTCGATTTGCGGAAGTTGAATGATGCCTGCTTACATGATCCCTTTCCGACCCCATTTACTGATGAGATACTTGAAGGACTGGGTGGCCAGGAGATGTATTCTTTCACGGATGGCTTCTCGGGCTATCATCAGATTCATATTGCGAAGGAAGACCACCACAAGATGACTTTTGTGACAGAATGGGGCTATTTTCTGTACACAATAATGTCGTTTGGGTTGAAGAATGCCCCTACGATATTTTTGCGGGTTGTTGTTGTTGCATTCAAGGATTTCATTCAGAAGTTTTTGTAGGTATACATGGATGACTGGATAGTCTATGGGTTGATATGCGATCATTTGGAAAACCTGTCGTTGATGCTAGAGTGCTGTCGAAAACATCAGATATCGCTGAACTTGAAAAAGTGCATCTTTTTTGCACCACTTGGCATACTCCTGGGTCACATCATGTGCAAGCAAGGATTGTTAGTCGATCCAACAAAGATTGCGCTCATCTTGAGCTTAACCCTGCCAAATAATGTTAAGCAGTTGCGAGCGACATTGAGACATACTGGGTATTATCGAATGTTCATCGCGAGTTATGCAGCAATCACTGCCCCTATGGAGAAGCTATTGAAGAAAGATGCGATATTTCATTGGAGCCCCGAATTCCAAGATAGTTTTGAGACGTTGAAGGCTAAGATGGATTCAGCGTCAATACTAGTGTTTCTGGACTAGAATAAGGAATTTCAAGTCCACATCGATGCATTATCGATGACGTTGAGAGTGGTGCTTTCCCAACCAGGAGAGGGGGATCTTGATCACCCCATTTCTTTCGCAAGTCAGAAGTTGTCATCAGTAGAAATAAACTATACCACTACGGAGAGGGAAGGCCTAGCGATGGTGTATGTGCTACAGAAATTTCAACATTACTTATTGGGAGGACATTTTAAGATGTTCACCGACCACTCTGCATTGAAATACCTAGCCAATAAGCCCGTGTCGGGGGGGAAGATATGTCGATGGATACTTCTTTTTCAAAAGTTCGATTTTGAAGTGATTGTGAAGCCAGGGTGGTTGAATGTTGGCCTTGATCATCTGTCGCGGATTGAAACAGGTGAGGAGCCAACTAACATTGAAGATGGGTTGCCTGATGCGCAACTTTTTAAGGTTGAAATCATTGATGGCTACTTTGAAGACATCATTCAGTTTCTGGCGACAGGTACTGCACCAGAAGAATTCACCACTAGTCAGAAGAAGCAGTTGGTAGTCAAGGCTGTAGATTTCCAGCTCATTGTAGGTGAGTTATACAAATTGGGCTCCGATGAGATATTGCAGCGTTGTATTTTTCATCATGAGCAGGGGTAGATCTTGGCCGAAGTGCGTGCAGGAGTGGATGGGGGGCACTATGATGGTCATGTGACTGCCAGGAAGGTGCTTTGTGTGGAGCTATGGTGGCCCATGCTGCACAATTATGCGACAGACTATGCACAATCCTGCGATGTTTGTCAACGAATCGGAAAGCCATCCAAGAGGGATGAGATGCCACTGATGCCTTAGCTAACACTGCAACCATTTGAAAAATGGGCAGTGGATTTCGTGGGACCCATCAACCCACCGGGAAAGCGCACTGGTGCAAGATACATTGTCACAGTGATAGATTATTTGACTAGATGGGAGGAAGTTGCACCAGTCATTGATTGTTCCACTGCCACAGCCGCACGGTTTTTATTCGACAATATCGTCACTCACTTCGGCTGCCCCAAGATATTGCTGAGTGATCAAGGCAGCCACTTTCTCAATCGACACCGATGGATGATGAAATTGTCCGGGACATTGAGGAAGGTAGAACAAAAGGCCACCAGGATCATGCGACAATCAACAGGATTCCCTTGTCGTCAGAAGCGCAATTGGGCTGACTAATACTGGCAATCAGTAATGCATCCACCGTAGGGGCTAAAACAATGACGGTGAAGACAGATGAAGGTTTCCATGCGCTCACTGCTCGACTAGACTCCTTGTTCGATATCGTTTCGAAGAAGGAACCTGAGGAAGCATCGACGCAGCCAGTTGGTGCAATCAACACTGAGCCACAGGTCAGGAATGTTGATATTCCCCCAACTACGATTGTGATCGAATATGAGGCTTTGAAATCCTTGCAGCCGATGGAGAAAGTGACCATCAATATCAATGCACTGCCCGCAAAGGAATTGATAACTATGCAGGCGGTTTCTAGCCCGGAGATGGCCAATAGGATGCAGGAAATCAACAAGAAGTATCTTCCCTTGCAGGAGAGTGAGGCAGTTGCGAAGGCAGATGTCAAAGAGTTAACAGAAAGGGCTGCTACAACGCGGCAGGCTGTGGACGAGTTGGCAGACGACATTAAGAATGAACGAGCTGAGAAGGCTCGAGTGATGGAAGAGTTGAAGCAAGAACAGGACCGCCTTATTGTGGAGAAGGCCACCATATGGGATCACAATGTGCAGATAGAGACAATCGTTGCTGAAGCTTGTCACCATGTGTCGAAGCCTACCGCAGAGTTGGACGTAATTCAATGTGTGCAGCGACTTGGGGCTGTCATCGCCCAACTGCGGCAAGACAATGAGGAGCTAACAGTCTCGGTAGATCCCAGGACACCAAAAGCATAGGTGGATGGCCGCAAATGGGCTATTGAGGAGGTAGCCACACAAATGGTGGAGCTGGAAATGGCAGTAATGAAACTCACAGCTGACATCGTGCAGTTTTGGGGCTGAATTGTTCAAGATGAGAAGATCGAACAATTAACCAAGTTTCGGTAGGAAGCGGATGGGAAGTTGGCAACACTAAAGATAATGATGCACATGATGCCACCAATGGAGTAGGTTTCCAAATCTGTGGACTTAAAAGACTTGCAGCAATGTGTCACCAAGGCCGACGAGCGACAGAAGAAGGGCACTGCACAACTTGAAGAGTTCTAGGAAGTTGCCGATCAGTTCATGACAAAAGATGGTGAAGTCCTCCAGGAGGTACAGGAAGGTCGTCAACAAGTTGCGGCAAAGCTAACTGAGAATCCATCTTCCCAGAATGTGATCGATAGCCAGGTGGTTGCTATCACGGCAAAGGAGCAGGTGACGACAGTCGAACAATAGTATGAGTATTTCTGAGTGAACTCCACCGAGTACACCATGTCCTGCTGATATGGCTTGAGGGAAAGCCACAAGATTGTGTTGGGAGCTTGTTGGAAAGCAGTTAGGATGGGTCAGTCTCCAAGCACTGCGAGTGTTGCGATACCGCAAAAGGAGGAAAGCCGAGTGCAAACGATGTTATGTTTTTGTATTTTTGGTCAATTGTACTGTAGTATGCGGGTTTTTGGATCATTTGGACCATATCAGTTAGATGTTGGGTCATTTGTTCAAAGTTTCAGTTAGAAAGTTGTTATTAAGTGGACAAGCAATGTAAAGGCGAAATCCTATATATAGTCATCGAGTTGTATGTGTTGAGTAGTAGTTGTCTAGGATATATATGTCTGTGATCGTGTATCTGAGATCAAGAGATATTGGTGAGGTCTGTATTTTGCGGAGATATTGTATCTGGGTTTTTGCGGAGATAATATGATATGACAGAGCTATTTTGCGGAATCCTTGTGTCTCTTTGTTCATCTGTGGTAATTCATGTTGCGATATATGAATGATGCTATGATTTCTTGCTGCAATTATTGCTTTATTGTTATATTTGCTGCGATGATGAATGTCTCTGTTGAAGGATGCTATGAATATAAATGATGTCTAGGTTAAATGCATAGATTTACTCTTGTAATGTTGCAAAAAGTTAAAAAGTCAAGTGATTAAGCCGCAACCATCCTCCTTCATTCGGCGGAAACATGGTTCCTTCAATTCTCCCTTGAACATCTCAAGTGAGACCTCATCTGCTCCGCAGGTGTTACTGTACAGGGTAAAGCCCATCTAGGCGAGTGTTCAGGGAGATCGCGATGGGTTGGATGTCGACAGTGAGTGGAACCCCTGTCGACTGGTTTTGAGTCAACAACTTGTCAAATTTATACTCTCTTGGGATATTATGTATATCGAAGATGTGTTGAGTAACAAGTGAGCAAATATATTTATCACGTGGCCATTTCTCATTGTTGTGGACTATAATTGGATATGAAACATGCATCATGATTTTCTCATTGTTATAGAAACATATGGAACCCACATTTTTTGTGACTGGTCTCTACCTAAATCACTAGTAAGGTCATGTTTGAACCTAGATTTATACATGGATTCAAATCTAGTTAGGATTTTTTGTTGGTAGCTGTTTTGAACTTACAGATCAACCTAAATTCAGATGCTAATCTAGATTGTTGCATGGTTTGACTACATGACAATATAGGTCATCTACCTATGTCCTGGGAGAATCATGAGCACCTAGATCCGAGTGTCTATGTCATGACATGGTTTGTTGCATGGCTTGGCTCCATTTTTTGTAGATGGTAGCTTGACCCTTTGGACACATGCATGCCCCACCACAGTAGTGTGTATTCCACAAATCATTTCCACTATGATTGTTCCTTCATTTTTACATCCTTCACATCATGCCTTTCTTTAGATTTGTCACATCGTGGGAGAGGAGGATGTTAGATATATGGTATGTTAATTGAATGGACTAGTTTCAAGAGGGATTAGTACTATGTCAAGCACCATCTATTCTCATAGTTACCTATCCATCTCCCTTTTTTTAGCACACAACATCCCAAGTTATATAAAAAATAAAACTTGAAGAAGATTTGATTCCTTTATGGGTAGATGCATGCTATTCCAATAACATTAATTTGCTCATTCATGATCTGGATGGTATATGCATGTACTAGCAATAGTATTATGTTATTTGATCTTTTTTCATGTGACTCTAGATTTGACTCTTTATTGCATAGTCTAAAGTGGTGTGGTTGTTGACTTTCAAGCCTTGACTTTCTCACCAGCTTTTGTGGCATTAGCTCTATGACATGAAAATATTTTGTTTGAATTTCTCTTCTATGTGCCTTATATTCGATTCGGTACATGGTTTCTGAGATTAAGGATCTATTACCTTGGTTGTCATTTTTCACAATCAAGAAAAGAAACATTACATTTGCATGTAAAAGGAGGTTGTATTTTTTGGATTTTGACATATTGGTTTTTTTTGGTCAATTGGTTGTATTTTAGAGGTTATTGGTAGAGTTGTTTTTTCCATATTTCTTTGCTGGGGTATCTAATTTCCATCTCATTTGATGCATTACAAAGAGCATGTTTCTTCTCTCTTTCCAACAAGTGGTTGCATGAAAATTTGATTTTCATCTTTGAGATTCTTATTTTTTCTCATGACATTAATAAATATGTATTGATTCCTCTATTGTACATGGGTACATATTATGGCTTTGTTCATCGAGACCCATATCGACTATTTTTGTCCATGATGGTTTTTATATGGTACCTCTCATTATGTACCTCTGAGAAGGGGATTGTGTGCAACTTGTGCAAATAGTATTGGAGTGTCACCAAGCATATGTCTCCATAATGTGACCATCTTTTTTTTGTAATTACTTGGAGCTATCCACTTTGAGGTTTTTCTTGCTTATGTCATTTTTTATCATTGCCACCTTTAGTTTCTACCTCCATTCTTCTATCATCATTTGTGATATCCATTTCCATCATCTTATTCACCCAATTTAACATTGTTTGGGAAATGGGGAGTTGTATGCAATGATTCCTTAGGTCATTATTTTTCACCATTTTGGTCAAGATCAACCTTCATCAATGTGAGCCTCGTAGATAGCACCGATTCATATTTTGACTTGGTAGTTGCAATGGTTAGCAAAAAATGCATTCTAGCGAGATGATTGGTTCAAATAAGGATTCTCATTTTATGGTGTTTTTCTCAATTATACGTGAGTACCTAATCAAGCCTTATCTGCCATGACTCATTTTAGAGGAGCAGGTTTTTTTTTGGTGGGGGGGGGTGTGCATTCAATTCTCATTACCTCGGAAATTTCAAAATTTACTGCTTAGATATATTTTTGGGATCATTTTCAATCTCAACTCAAATTCCTTTTCAACAATGTTGATTATCTATATTTCAAGGAGGAATTTTTTTCCCTATGGGTTTTTCTCATTTTCTCTAGTTATGAAAGTGTTGTACTTGGGTGCCTAAGCAAGTTTCAGTACTAGGACCCAATTTTTCTTTTGTTCAATCCCTACGCTTCATTTAATGGGGGGCAGTGTATATACAACTAGTTAAACTTACATATGCTAACTAATCCACCAAGTTCGTATGCTTATTTTTCATCCTAGTACACCTTGTTGCTCGATTGGCATATCATTAAAATTCTAAGTTAAGACTTTCCAGATTTATTATAAATAAACCTTTTTTTCTTTTATAATAAACAAAAGAAAAATACACATATTTAGCATTATGTTATTTATTTCTTAATATTAAGACTCATTCATAATCCAAATCCGAATTGATCCTATCTTGAAGTTCTACATAATGGAGATCAATAAAGATGATATATTATACAAACTATTAAAAAACGTTTATATAGTTGATTTAGGTAAATAAATATAATTTTGTATTAGATGTTATAAGTATTGTAAAACTAATGTTAATTTCTTTTCCTTTCTAAGGCGAATTTTTTAACTTGTAGTTTCCTTATAAACCATTGCACCAAAATATGCAATGGATAATGTCTTTGACATCATAAAATATTATATTTATAAAATAAAAGAAGTATGGATGTATCTATAAATCATGTTCATTAAATAAAAGTAGGGATGATATATAAAGAGATGGATAACGTCTTTGACATCACGAGATATTAAGTTTATAAAATAATTGAAGTATAGATGTATCTATGTTCATTAAATCAAAGTAGGGAGAATCTACAAAGAGGTTCGAAAATGAAAGCAACTATTGGAAATTATATGACATGGGAATTTCTAAATGCAAAGATAACACAAGTGACATCCAAATGTGCTCAAAACATAGTGCCAACTATGACTCTATAAAAACAGCTATATAGTGTTTAATTGTTTAATAAAATAGAGAGTGTGTTTGCAAATGGAGATGTTAGATCATAAGAGGCTTTATTTATGTAAATTTGTGTGTCACTATGTGCATATTAGCTGTCTAAATTCATTATGATGTCAATGATATTATGTCGAACCTTGAAAGTTATATTGTAGCTTCAAATCACCGTAATTTTGGGCTTTATTGTATGCTTCTTTATTGCTTGGATCTTTGTTTTTTCTTTCTATGTTAGTCCCACTAAACTCATTGATTGGATCTTTGTTTTTCTTTTCTATGTTCGTCCCACTAAACACATTGATTCCAGGTACTAGAGACATGAAATGGCGGGGATTTTGGTATTTTAAACAATAATTCAATCACTATAATCCAATCCTTGTAATTATAAATCAGTTGGTGTTTGCGCCAAGTTCAAGTATAATATATCCAAGTGGTAACCAAACCTATTTTAAAATCATTTTTAGAGAGGACTGTATAGTTAAGACTTGGAGTTGGTATGTAAAGAGGAGGTATCCACTTCATCAAGGTTAGAAAGAGTTGGCAACCATGGAAGTGATTCCTCACAAGTAGTAGCACCAAGAGGAACAAAAATTTAGGTTTGTCCATAATTACATAATGGTGTTGCATTAATAGAAATAATAACTCATTTTATTATGAAAATGTCCAAAAGAAGAAAATACTAACCAAAAGGATTAAATAGAAAGCCAAAAATAACACTAAGTAAGAGTAGGGTTGAATAACTATCTAACTTAAACTATGTTAAGTTAGATATAAAACGAAGTACATCTAATTTAACTTAGAATATAATGAAGTATCTTGACATCTCTTTGATATTTAACTTAGATATGGAATTAAGTACATTGATACATATTTATTAAAAATATAAATATAGAATGAAGTATCTTGACATGTCTTTGATACATATTTATTAAAAATATAAAGAGTTTGTCAAAGTAATTAGCATGGAGGTTTTGTAGCTCCACCACGTTGGAGTCATTTCACATTGTACATTGTTTTGTAACTATGTCCAATTTTTTTTATAAAAACAATTTGTTTTTTATTTGATTATTTGTCTAAAACTTTTCCATCAAATAAAGGGTGATAACTTTAGTAGAAAGAATAGGTGACAAATATCATAATGGAGTTCCATTTTTAGGAAATGAAAGTGTATGAAATTTGTTTAAAACTCTTCCCACTAAGTAAAAAGTAATGGATTTTATTGAAAAAACTATATCAGTAACGGAATCCCATTACTGAGCATGCTCGCAACCTCAAGAAGATAAATTATTAAAAATTACAAAGCTAAATAATAAGAGTGTAACATATACATAACCAATCATACGCTGCATAATATTCTAGCTGATCATATATATATATGATACTTTCAAAAAAGGCAGGTACTAACCACTTTGTGATTTATTTATCTTATTTATTTAGATAGGATGTTGACTTTGTGATTTATAATTTCTGAATTTGTGGTTTATTTATATTATTTAATTAAATAGGATGTTCACTTTATTATTTATCTATATTGAATTTAATTAGATATGATGTTTACATATTTAAAATAATTAGGTATAATGTCTATTAATAATTATGTTAGAGTTTTTTTAATAGTGGTGGAGTTTTGATGGTATATAAAGTGGTTGTTTTTTTTAAGATAGATAAGTTTAATGATGAATATGTTTATCATTTTTAATGATGTTTGATGATAGGTATTAAACATATTTAAATAATTTAGTTAATTATTTTTAATGATGAAAAGTTTTGGTTTTTAAAAATATATTTTATTTAAAAAATATTTAAATATATTTAAAATTAATTTTATTTATAGTCAATTCTACTTACAAATCATTTTTTATTTTTTTTTTTGAAAAATTATGAACATGCTAAAGTTAAATATTTAAATTTTCTTACGATTAGATTGTTTTTCAAGGAGAGAAAAAAAAGTACTTCTGCCATTTTATTGAGAAATAAAAAAGTACATAGTCTCTTAAAAAATTACAGTTTAAACATACTATAAAGATTATTGTCAAAATGATTTAATTGAACAAGTTAAGAAATTTCATCCCAGTAAAAAAAAAAAACTAAAAACCATAAAACCATCTCTCCACCTCAATGATATCACAACAGATCACATAACAAAATAAATTGATCCAGCCGAAGACACGTGGCTTTGAATGTATTCCACCCAGATCAATGTGCCTTCCGGATAGTCTAAAGCCTCCTTACATAATTTGTATGTAGCGGTGTTTTGATTCATGTCGATGTGGGTGATATACCACTCATTTAGTGCCCTAAGAAGATTCTTTGTGCGCAAACACCAATGACGAAGCTCCAGTGATTGAAGATTGTAAATATATTGCGCCCAGTTTACGATGACCTTAGAGTCACCAAATATTTTAAGTGTATCAATTCCCATCAAATTTGAAGCCTAAAGTAGTACCCACAAATAAAGAAGTTTTGCTTTGGTATTTGTTCCAAGTCCACAACATAATTTGAAATTTATACAATGATCCTTATTAATTTGCAAAAACACTCCAGTTGCACAAAATCCATTGCAAGCAGCTCCATCAAAGAAACCATGAGGAGTCTTGTTGATAAGCAATTCACAATAATTCCTCACACCACAAACCTTTTCTTTAATAAAGCTTGCTTCCTTAAAGGAATTTAATATTTTTAACATCCCAGCAGTCAAAGAAGGATGTCTTTCTTCAAATATCATTGCATTTCTAATACGCCAAATCATATAATACGATAGATACTTGTGGGTATTTTCATTTTGAACCTTGTCATATAATTTTTATCACAATGTCTTGTTCCCCAATCATAGTTTATTTTTAGTACATCACAGACCAAATTCCATCGCTTCACAAAGAAAGGGAAAATAAAAAATAAATGGTGGATATTTTCCACGACTTGTTCACAGAGTGCACATCTGTTAGGACTGATCCATCCCTTATGGATTATATTATCCCACGTGAGTATAGAATTATCCAGAACTAACCAAAGGAAACACAAAATTTTTTGTGGTAATTTCCACTTCCATATTTTACCAACCCACCAATTTTGTACCTGGAAATTATCATACTATCTAAGAAAATTATAAGCTTGTTTTGGTGATACTTTCCCATTCATTAGCACAAGGAGTAAGACAGATTCCAGTAGTTTTTAGCCTGGAAATATAGTCATTCCATTCTAGTGCCCATTCATTCGTGAGACCCATATCTTTTGTAGAGAACCAATAATTTGTGTTAATTCTAGTTCTGCTAGATTTTTTAATGGATGCTAGAGTATTATGGGCGAGTGCACAAAGTTGCTTCCCAAAACTGTTGCAACGAGGCCACGCTAGCAGGGAAAAAACAAACCCGCACACGCGCCATTAGGTTTGGTACCGAAATGGGGCGTGCGCACGTTACTAATGCGTGCGCGTTCCTAGTGCATACAAGGAAAAATACGTGCACGTGCCCCTATTAAGGTATTAAAAAAAATCGGTTTCTTTTCATTGTGTCCATTTCGGCTGAACGTGAATCAACCATCCCGTGCATGGAGCTACAGCTAACCAAGTGCACCATTTCCACTCAAAAACCATCTTCATCCATCCGCCAATTGCAATGGATAGGTAAATTCCATTTTTTTTTTCATTTTATTCATTGTTTTTGTCATTTTTTTCATTTTTGTTTGTTTATTAAATTTGTAATAATCCCCAAATTATTAAAATAATAGACAATTTTTCAATTGCAAAGTGTAATCCCACACAATGAATGAACAAAATGTTAACATGGAGTCCGATGGAACCAATGAAAACCCTCAAGGAATTCCAAATGCCCAAGAAAATCAAAACCCCCAACCAAATTTTGACCAAGATGACTTGAACCATTCTGTAAATGAGATGAGAGTGCACACTCGAGAACTAAGAAACACATGGGAACCATCTCAAGTGTCCCTTGCCACCTCAATTGAGAGCTTAATTGACTCCATCATCCATGCACATCGCCAATTGACTGACATGACTAAATATAGAGATAGGATGCGGGACTATTATTCCATGGGCATTTCCAAGGAGGAAATAAAATATTTGAATATTACAAAGTCCCAATTGTACAGTATCTTCACCGATCCAAGAACACAACAACCACCGAACATTAAAAAGCCACGTGTTTGCATGGATTGGTGTCATTTACAACCATAGAGGGACAATTGGATGCAAAGGTGGTTCATGGTTTATGATAAACCTCCCTGCAATAATAGGAAGGTTCCATAGTACTTCGTTCGACAATTATGGGTTGAGTTTTCCCTTGGTTTACATGTCAACTATCTTGACATAACCGAGTTCTAGGGTTTTGGGCATGGCTCTGCCCAATATTGACCTATTGCTAGGAGGAACCCATTAAGAGGGCCACTAGCTCCTAGGAACGAGCTCAACCCTTCTTCCCAACTGCCTCAGTTACCCCACAAACTTGATCAGATCGAGGACGCGATGAGGAGTGTTGCATGTGGATTGCTTAGACACACTTCCTTTGTAGCAGCTACTACAGTGGAGAGACAGGTTGACCCTGATAGAGACGTAGGGTCAATATAGACCCGTGACCAGTGGTATCCATGCTGGTCCTTCTAGTTCCACGGGGACAATGCCACATCTTTGTCCCCATTGCAGGCACACTTTCCCTAGCCCGATCGACGGTTGCTATATGGAGCAGGTTAGCACTTTCTTCAATGTGTTTTCAATCATCACTTGATAATTTGTAAAGTATTTTTAAAGTATTTTTGCTTGACATAAACTATTATTTCAATGTATAGCTATTTAGAGTTGAGGCACCAACCTGGATGTAGCAATGGCAGCTACAACTCAGATTGAGGCACCTCACACAGAGGTATTTTCAGTACCCCACATAATATTGTTATTGCTTATGGCTTTTCTATTTTTATGTACTTATATTTATGACATACATGATGATAGTTCATACAATATTTTTTAATATTTTGATTGAGTGAATAATTACTGGTTTAATATGTTTATAACATGCATGCATGTTGGTTTCCACAGGTATGCACACAATACAATGACCATCCATCTCCGCCAAGGGTTGGCATATCACCATATACACAGGTACAATGTGTATTTAAAAGCATGCTTTTAATTTGAAATGTTACAACATACTATGGTTTAATTTGTTTTTTATTTATACTAAACTATGATATTATAAATTTGTATGTAGGGGCCGCCAATAGCTGCATGCCTCTTTAGTCCCATGTTTCCACCCTCTTCCATGAGTCACCCCCTCGCCTCCATCCAGACCCCTCCCTCCGTCCACCCCTTCCCTTCCATCCACCCTCCCCTCTCCATCCATACTCCCCCATTCGTCTACGCTCCCCCCATCTATACACCCTCCCCCATTTATCCATGCCCCCCACCCCCTGTTTATCCATCCTACCTCATTCATCCATGCCCCCCCTTCCATCCAGCTTCTCCCCTTCGTCCACACCCTCCCTTATATCCATCCTCCTCCCTCTATCCAGGACCGACCTCCCATTCACCATATCTCAACATCCCCCTTAGCCCTTTTGGGTTGATACTCCCTATTGTACAATCATGAGGTCTTTATCGTCTACAATGTCCTCATCCACCCCATACCACCATGTCCTCATCCACCACATCATCTCTAGTTCCCTCCACTATTGTCGCAACTACTATTTCATCATCTTCCCATGTGTCTAGTATGGTCGCACCCATAGTTCCTCCATCTACATTTGTGCCCCCCCATGACTACATCGAAGCAGGATGTCTAGCCAACTACTCCACCTTCTAGCCTAGAAGCCCAGCCATGTCCATTGTCGGAGGTGTTCACGGTGAGAATCAAGTTAATTTATGAAAATGTTTTGATGCATTAACCAAAATTAATTTAAAATAAATTATTATTTTTCAATGAAATGATTGTCGTAAATGTTGTAGGGTGGAATTGTTGAGAGGCTCAGCAGATCCAGGGCACCTGCTTCTCATCTCCCACTCGCATCAACGGTGAGTTATTTAAGATTTGAATTGTACATTCATTTTATAAATGTTGTAAATGTTACAAATGCTTGAAACTAATCGTACCTTATATCATTTGTTTCATAGCGTGGAGAGATGGTCTACTCCTAGATGGAAGAAGACCCGAGCTAGCAGTAGCTCCAAGAAGAGAAAGATCGATTTTGGAGATGCCCCAGGGAGTGACCGGGGTGGTCACAATGCTTGACACGCCATGCTATCTACATTAGCCATGATGTGGCACCTCTGGGCACTAGTTGCCATGTGCTTTGTATCTATGGAACGGGTTGCCATGTATATTGGATCTACGGCACGAGTTGTGGGATTTTGTATAGGGCACTAGTTGTCATGTATTTTGGATCTACAACACGAGTTTTCGGATTTTGTATAGGGCACGAGTTGTCGTCGTATGTACATTAGGAACCATGTTCCACTATTTTCCTGAAAATTGATAAATTTGTTTGAGTTTTGTTCCACTACGGTTTTATCGCATGGATTTATATATAGTTTTGTTCGAGTTTTGTTCTATATATGCGTATAATGATTTGGATTCAAATGTATGTCATGGCGATTTTGGATGAAACCTAGAGCACCATTTTAGGGTTTTTATTGCAACGACAACAATTATTAGGGCCAATATTTCAAACAAGATGTAATTTTAACCCCGAATAAAAACGAAGGTGATTTTGGGAGGACCATTTTTTTATTCATAGATCAAGTTCACTTGAATCCAAGACAAGTTCTCTCACAACTAAGTTAATATTCTGACTACATAGTATTCTAGGAAACTCATCCAACCATAAAAAATCATAGCACTCTCTTTCACTACCCTACTTAACACAATGAATATATGTTCTTTCTCTACTCAATAATCCCTTAGGGATATTATTCCCTTACAATGGTCTTTAGTATAGGTAGAAACAATCAAATCAAATAAATTATTTTAGGAAATAACTAGATAAAGAGTACAACTTATGTCCTAAGCAACCAATGAGAAACATTAACCAATAGGTGAATAATTTCTACATTTCCTAAACTTTAATATGTTCATCTACAACCCCTCTCTCTCTCCCCCAACATCTACAAATTCCTCTTTTATACTACTGATTCTATCATTTTCAAATTTGGTTAATGGGTAACAAATATAGAGAATACAACATGAGGAATGGAGAGTATGAACTTGAGAATTGGAGAATAATGGGATAATGATCCCTAATGAGGTAGGAAAATGAAGTACTCCTCACACTTCTAAAAACTAATTTTACTTTTCCCAAGCTTGCATAACTACACAAGGTAGACTTCCTCACCAACTTCCACATGACCTTATGATTGGATTCACAGGTAAAGGAAGTGGATGAACTTTATTGAAGGCACATGATGAAAAGGTGGGATTACTTAGAATGAAATTTGGTAATGGATGATTAATTTCTCGTAAGATCCCTCTATGTTTCTTCTCCAGTGGAGTCACAACCCATCCTATGGTCTTTGCAACCATCTTTGATTGCTATATATTAAATTCTAACATTAATATTTTCATAGGTTTGAGTTCATCGTGATAAGCCTACCACATCATTCATACAAGTGTATTTACAACATCTACATGACTAGCCATTCATTAGTCGAGCCTTGGCTCTGAGATGCATATTTACAACATTTACACATGGTGTCATTTATTTTAGCTTACATGGATCAAACCCATTTACGATATGTACACAATTTGATACAACACATTCCATGTGTCAAAAACAAGATATTACATGAATCTCCTCCCCTTTCGAATAACATTGGTTTCAATGCACCCTGAGATCAAAACCAAACTACGTACACGTTTTTCATGGCATCCTCTATTTCCCACATAACATCATTGGGCCAAAGTGCTTCCAATTCACCTTTACCTATTCATTAAGAACATTAATTTTTAGTTTTTTAAAATGGTGGAATGACATACAATTGATAACATAACTATTAACTCATTTTAATAGGTCACGGGATTACCCCATAAACAATTAGTAAAATTGATATTCTTGCATGAGAGATACCATGAGTTGGCTAACAGGTGGAAATTCAAATATGGTATAAATCATCCGTCATCCACCATCAATATATTGCACTTTGTCTCATTGTCACTATCACCATATCTATCCTCACATCCATTATTACCATCATCATCATTATGCTCATTATCACCATTGTCGCCATCATGCTCATTGGAGTCTAGGCCATTTAGCCTCTTTGTTTATTGTGAAGAGGCATCCACAAGAAACATCGTATTTTTAATGGCACCTCCCATTTCCAAAAAGAACTGTGCCACCACAAATGACAAGTTTGTAATACTTATCTCTAAAATAACACTTGCAGAATTCTCTAAAAAGTTAAAATAAATATCTATATTTTTTTCAAGAGAAAAAAAATACCATTTTCTTGCTATTATTGTGAATCAAAGAAAATGTGAAAGTTACATCAAGTCCAATCTAGCTTCAAAACCCCCCAAAACTAGTCACAATCTCATCCATAATGGGAAATACATCAGTACTTATAATAATAACTACATATAATCCGCATAAATTGTATTAATAGCCAACCAACAAAAATTCTGGAGAAATATTGAGAAAAACCATAGTTTCCGAAATGGACCTAGAAGATGACACCTGGGCCATGGGATTGGAGGATATGGGCACTCCTAGAACTATCTCGATGTTGTGAATCCAATGTAGTCGACGGTTTGTCGATTCGAGCCACGGTCATCATTCTATGGCTCGTTCCATCTAGCATCCAAAAGGCCTTTAGGGACACCTGTTGGATACCAACCAGGGGCATAGACTTCCAACCGTGCAAAAAAATTGAGTTCTGAGAAGTCATGCAAGTGTGTCTAGGAAGGTTCCAGCTGGGAACGCTAGCCATAAGTGCCCGATCAATGATTTTGCAAAGTTGACCCCCATGTTAAAAAATTGCACACTCCCTTACTCAACAAAACCCTAGTTTCTTAAATGGACCTAGAAGATGAACCTGGTCCATGGGACCGGGGGAGAGGGGCACCCCTAGCACTATCTCAATGTCCTAAATCCAACGGAGTTGATGGTTTTTCGATCTGATCCACAGTCATCATTCTATGGCTCGTTCCATCTCGCATCCAAAACGGACACCATTTGGATACCTACCGGTGCCATAGAATTCAAACCGTGAAACAAAACGGGTTTCGGGGAGTCATGCATTTGTGTCTTGGAAGGTTCTAGCTAGGAACGCTAGCCATAATTCCCTGGTTGATGATTTTGCAAAGTTGACCCCAATGTGAAAAAATTGCACACTCCCTTACAGAGCAAAACCCTAGTTTCTGAAATGGACCTAGAAGACGACACCTGAGCCATGGGACTAGGGGAGAGGGGCACCCCTAGAACTATCTCGATGTCTTGAATCCAATGGAGTTGATGGTTTTTTGATCCGATCCATGGTCATCATTCTATGGCGCATTCCATATCGCATCCAAAAGGCCTTCAGGGACACCTGCTTGATACCTACCCGGGGCATATAATTCCAACCATGCAACAAAACGGGGTTCCAGGGAGTCATGCATGTGTGTCTAGGAACATTCCAACTAGGAAGACTAGCCGTAAGTCCCTGGTAGATGATTTTGCAAAGTTGACCCCAATGTGCAAAAATTGCACACTCCCTTATTGAGCAAAAACCTAGTTTTCGAAATGGACCTAGAAGATGACACCTAGGCCATGGGACCGGAGGATAGGGGCACCCCTAGCACTATCTCGATGTCCTGAATCCAACAGAGTTGATGGTTTGTCGATCCGAGCCACGGTCGTCATTCTATGGCTCGTTTTGTCTTGCATGCAAAAGGCCTTCAATGACACCTGTTGGATACCTACCAGGGGCATAGAATTCCAACTGTGCAACAAAACTAGGTTCTAGGGAGTCCTGCAAGTGTGTCTAGGAAGGTTCCAGCTAGAAATGCTATCCATAAGTGCTCGATCAACGATTTTGAAAATTTGACCCCAATGTGCAAAAATTGCACACTCTCTTACTGAGCAAAACCCTAGTTTCCAAAATGGACCTACAAGATGACACTTGGGCCATGGGACCGGAGGAGAGGGGAACCTGTAGCACTATCCTGATGTCTTGAATCCAATGGAGTTGAAGGTTTGTCGATCCGAGCCACGGTCTTCATTCGATGGCTCGTTCTATCTCGCATCCAAAAGGTGTTAAGGGACACCTGCTGGATGCCTACCGAGAGTAGAATTCTAGCCGTGCAACAAAATTGGGTTCCGAGGAGTCCTACAATTGTGTCTAGGAAGGTTCCAACTGGGAATGCTAGCCATAAGTTCCCGGTCGACGATTTTTCAAATTTGACCCCAATGTGTAAAAATTGCACACTCCCTTATTGAGAAAAACCCTAGTTTTTAAAATGGACCTAGAAGATGACACTTGGGCCATGGGATTGGACGAGAGGGGCACCCCTAGCACTATCTCGATGTCCTGAATCCAATGCAGTCAATGGTTTGTCGATTCGATCCATGGTCGTCATTATATGGCTCGTTCCATCTCCAAACAAACATCATGTCACATGAGGCTAATCCTAGTTTCTCCTTTCAAGAGACACTAAGAAAAAAAACAGTTTCTCATATCATTTAAGAAGACCTTAGAGTCCCAAGGTCAAGGGGTTTTAGTACTTGACCCAATCATGTATAAGTGCATAGTCACTTACTAAGAAAAACCCTAGTTCTTTATATCCATGAGCAAGATTATCATTAGGAAATGGAACCACATGAGAGAGGTTCCCCTAGATCAAATGCATTGTTATGGATCCAATGGATTTGATGCGTCATCGATATGATCCACTGTCATTATTTTATGGAAACTTGTAGGCCGCCTTCTAAAGCCTTTTGGGGACACATGGGTGATTTTGTCATTAGGGAATAAAATTTGAACCAGGCATCGGAATTGGGTTTCATAATCTCCTACATGTGTGTTTGGAAATCCTCGACATGGACACACTAGGCACACTCCATGCGTCAATGGATTTCAATACTTCACCAAATCATGAAAAAAGTGTATAATCACTTCCATAGAAACATTCTAGTTCCTAAGATCAATTAAGCAATACAAGCATTGGGTGATGGACCCATGGGAGAGAAGTTCATCTTAATGGAATGCATTTTCATGGACCCAACGTAGTTTAGGGTTCGTCGATCTGAACCACGGTTATAATTTTATGGCAAGTTGCGGGCCACCACCTAAAGGCTTTGAGGGACACTTGGTAATTATGTCATTAGAGCATAAAAATTGAATTCTATAAGATCCTACATGTGTGCTTGGCCATTACCAACATGATAACACAACCCGTAGTCCCAAGGTTGAGGGGTTCAGTACTTGACTCGGTCATCCAAAATGTGCATAGTGAGTTATTGAACAAAACCCTAGTTCCTAAGGTCAATGAACAAGATGAGCATAGGGTGTTGGACCCATGGGATAGAGGTTCCTTTATATGGAATGCATTATCATAGACCTAATGGACTTGATGTTTTGTTGACCCGAATGACAATCATCATTTTATGGCGAGTTGCAGGTCACCTCCGAAATCCTTTCAAGGACACTTGGTGATTATGCCATTAGGGCATAAAAACATATCTGGGCATGTAAATTGAATTCTATAAGATGGTGCAAGTGTGTTTTTCCATGATTCGCATGGGAACACCACCAAAGGTTTTGATATTTAGGGTTTTTAGTACTCGATCTAATCATGGAAAAAGTGCATAGTCACTTATTGGGAAAAACTCTAGTTCATGAGATCAATAAAAAAGACAAGCACTAGGTGATGGACCCATGGGATAAAGTTTCCCCTAGATGGAATGCATTATCAAAGACCCAATGGATTCAATGGTTCATTGATACGAGCCACAATCATCATTTTATGGTGAGTTACAGGTCACATCCTAAATCCTTTCAGGGACACTTGGTGATTTTGTCATTAGGGGATAAAAACTAAACCAAGCATCAAAATTGAGTTCCGTAAGATCCCACATGTGTGGTTTTCCATGCTTGACATGGACACACCACCCATAGTCCCAAGGTTTATGGGTTTTAGTACTTAACCCAATCATGCAAAAAGTGCATATTATCTTAGGGAGTTGTTAGAAGATTTCAAGGATGGGATACTATAAATCATGCTTAAAAAAACCATTATTTACATTTCATAAGTTGTTTTTATTTTATTTATATGTTTGATCTAATATCATGTTCTAAGAGTAGTAGTCTGAGTACACCTAGTCTCAAATATGAGATTAATTGGGAAGCCCATGATAAAATTATGGTAAGGACATGAGATGCATGAGGTTCTTGAATTTTTGGAAGCTTGTCCACTATGTTTCTATTTTTCCTTAGAGTTTTTCACAATGTAGTAACAATTACTAGATATAAATGGTGTTCCTATTGGTCTAGGTGGAGGAAAAAGAAACACATACAACATCTCATTGAACTAAACAACTAATGTATTGGTGTTGTAATTGATGCAACCAAACTAGCATAAGCATGGAAGTGGTTTGACCACCTTAACCACTAAAATAATGTATTAGTCAAATATGGGGGGAAGTGATAATTACATGTCAATGAACACTTGTATTCCTCCACATGATTATAAATTTACCACTTTACACTAGTTATGGGATCAATAATGTATTCTTCTACTATGTTTTAAGATTAATATGGTATAGTAAATATCCTTGCACTAAGGTGTCTTAATGTGTTTTTTTTCTTTCAACTCATAAATTCAAGACCACTATAATTGATCCATGTCTCAATTCGTGATTGTAAGAAAATATCAAACATGAAATGTATGTTGCAAACAACTTTATATGGCCATGCATGCATTATTAATTCAAGCTTCGCGTTGCAAATATCAACATGTTTTTATCTAGACCTAAGTTTTATGAACTAGGGTTTTCACGATTAGATTTGGTCGACAACATTAGCTATAGTACCTATCACATGATAACAATCTAGGTCAACTTCAATATACCAGTAGCTATTAAAAAGGCCTAGATGGTAGTTTGAAATCTCCTTTTGCACGTACGGGAGCTGACAGATCCCAAGTCCACTCGCCAGTTTGGGTTCCGTGCCCCCAGAGCAATTCCTCAAAGTGTCCCTGAATGGCCCCGGGGTGCCGGACCAAGATGCCCGCAGCACCCAAACTGTGGCTTTGGTTGTGAATTCGTCGATTCTGATGGATTCGAGACATCGGTTTTCAGCAAGGGGACCCCCAACAATGTATCGCCAACCCCCGGAGTGTCTTTGACATGAGTGTGCTCTTCTTGGGGAGGTTGCCAATTAACAACCTGTTCAACATCCATCCATTCATACTCGACATCAAGCAAGATTTGATTGACTTCAAGCACTTCGGCGTTGCTTGTTGATGGATCTAAGGCACTAATATCTTGATGTCTATGGTTTTCCATGTACGACCTGGCCTTTTCTCTTATCTCATGGGATTTTTCAGGGGGCAGCTCCTTCCTTCTAGACTTTCTTTTATTATTACGTTTGTTTCCCATATTCAATACTTTTTTTAACAAAACAAAAATATCACCCTTGCAAGAATGAACAACAAATAAGATATTAAAACTCGATGTGCATGATTATTAAAAATCAGTAGCAATTGATTATGTACAACAACATCTAGTGAGAATGCCATAGATATAACAACAACATCACCTCTAGGAACTCAATTGGATGGTATTGGATGGTGGTATGGGATGTTAGTAGGAGCACATTTCCTACAAAAGGAGAAGCTCCTACCACTTCATTTTCATGTTTTGGATGAGGGAAAATAGCCCCAAAATATTACTTGAGTTTGATTCTTTAGGTGTTTGTGTGAGTTGTTGTACTGAAATCATGAGGAATTCAAAAAATGTTTGTGTAATAGATGGAGTTATGTGATTATGAAAGCTTATTGGTGGTGATGCAAGCAAGTTTTTTTTGTTATCTTCATGAAAGGTTCAAAGCATTGCTTGGTTGATGTTGTAGTTTTTTTTTGGTAAGATGTTTTTATTGTCTATGTTGAAGATTAAGAAGACTACAATACATCTATCATACAATTCATGAAGAAAAAATAAAATAGATACAATTCAAACAAAGTGAATGAAGACTAAAATACATTTAACAAGAGGAAGAGGTCACCATACCGGCAAGGATTATGATTTCTCTTTGCTTCAAATGTAAAATGCTCGTTTGATATATCCACTATATCTAAGAAGAGTTCAAGTGCATCCAAGCAACATGAAAATTTAATCCAAGGAGCCAAATAGAGTCCAATTGTTGTGTATTCAATCAAAGGAGCCAAATAGAGCCCAACTAGTGCGTATTCAATCCAAAGAGCCAACTAGAGCCCCAACTCTTGTGTATTCTATCCAAATTGTCAAAGAAACACCGAATGGTGTCTAAATTCAATCCAATATGCAAATGGTTGTCATACTGGGCGTGAAAATAGCGAAAAGATGTGTGGAATAAGAGAAAAAATACGAGAGAAGAGCGTGGGTTATTTTCTTAATTTTATGCTCAACAAGGACGCGCACGCACTAGTAGCGTGTACACACTAGATGTGAGTGCACGCTAGATGCGTGTGTGCACTTCTGTTGAACGTTAAATAGTTTGGTGGGTAGTGTTTACTTCATTTATTGCCAAATAAATCGATATGTTTTGGTTTGTTCCTAGAGCCCCTCCCCCATAAAGGCCTTTAGGCCCTCTTC
The DNA here is from genome assembly GCA_027924585.1 of Larix kaempferi. Taxonomy (NCBI): domain Eukaryota; kingdom Viridiplantae; phylum Streptophyta; class Pinopsida; order Pinales; family Pinaceae; genus Larix; species Larix kaempferi. Next base: position 9,262,158 of record BSBM01000314.1, read on the forward strand.
TAAACATTAATCCCTAAGTGCATAAGTGCACAAGATGATGATGAGGAGGAGGGTGATGACAATGAAGATGATCATGATGCAAATGAAGATGATGGTGATGAAGATGATAAAGATGATGATGTTGAAGAAAATGAAGATGATGGTGATGATGATCAAGATGTTGAAGATGATGATGATGATGAAGATGATGATGATGATGATGAAGATGATGATGATGGAGATGTTGATGGTGAAGGGGGAGATGAAAATGATGATAAAGAGGAGGACGATGATGAGGATGAGGATGAGGATGATGATGATGACGATGATGGTTGTCATCGTCATATTCATCATCTTCATAATAATCATCATCATCATCCTCATCATCATCATCTTCATCATCTTCATCATCATCATCTACATCATCATCTGATGATGATCCATCTTCATCTTCATCAGTATCATCTAAATCATATTCATCATCATATGGAGCTTCTCTAATTTTGGATATAAGATGATGATGATGATGATGATGGTGATGATGATGAAGATGTTGATGATGATGGTGATGGTGATGAAGATGATGATGATGATGATGATGATGATGATGAAGATGATGATGATGGAGAGTTGATGAGGAAGGGGGAGATGACAATGATGATGAAGATGTTGACGATGATGATGGTGGTGATGATGATGAAGATGTTGATGATGATGGTGATGGTGATGAAGATGATGATGATGATGATGAAGATGATGATGATGGAGATGTTGATGAGGAAGGGGGAGATGACAATGATGATGAACAGGAGGACGATGATGATGATTGTGATGATGATGAAGATGTTGATGATGATGGTGATGATGATGATGATGATGATGATGATGATGATGATGATGATGGAGATGTTGATGAGGAACCTAGAGATGACAATGATGATGAAGATGTTGATGATGATGATGATGATGGTGATGATGATGAAGATGTTGATGATGATGGTGATGGTGATGAAGATGAAGATGATGATGATGATGATGATTATGATGATGATAATGATTATGATGATGATGATGAACCTAGAGATGACAATGATGATGAAGATGTTGATGATGATGATGATGGTGATGATGATGAAGATGTTGATGATGATGCTGATGCTAATGAAGATGATGGTGATGATGATGAAGATGATGATGATGGAGATGTTGATGAGGAACCTAGAGATGACAATGATGATGAAGATGTTGATGATGATGATGATGGTGATGATGATGAAGATGTTGATGATGATGGTGATGGTGATGAAGATGATGATGATGATGATGAAGAAGATGATGATGATGGAGATGTTGATGAGGAAGGGGGAGATGACAATGATGATGAATATGTTGATGATGATGATGTTGGTGATGATGATGAAGATGTTGATGATGATGATGATGGTGATGAATATCATGATGATGATGAAGATGAGGACGATGATGAGGATGATGATGAGGATGATGATGATGATGATGATGATGATGATGATGATGATGATGACGAATATGATGATGATGATGATGATGAAGATGATGATGATGATGAAGATGATGATGATGATGGAGATGTTGATGAGGAATGGGGAGATGAAAATGATGATGAAGAGGAGAACGATGATGATGATGATGATGATAACGATCATCATCATCATCCTCATCATCTAAATCGTCTTCATCATCACAAGGAGATTCTCTAATTTTGGATATAAGGAGGATATAAGGAGGATATAAGATGATGATGATAGTGATGATAATGATGATGATGATGATGATGGTGATGATGAAGATGTCGATGGTGATGATGATGGTGATGAAGATGATGATGATGATGATGATGATGATGATGATGGAGATGGTGACGAGGAAGGGGGAGATGCCAATGATTATGAAGAAGAAGACGATGATGATGATCATCATCATCATCATCATCATCCTCATCATCTAAATCATCTTCATAATCATAAGGAGCTTCTCTAATTTTTGATATAAGGAGGATATAAGATGTTGATGATGGTGATGATGATGAAGATGATGATGATGATGATGGTGATGAATATGTTGATGGCGATGATGATGGTGATGATGGTGATGATGATGACGATGAAGATGGTGATGATGGTGATGATGATGGTGATGATGATGATGATGATGATGATGATGATGATGATGATTAAGATGATGAAGATGATGCTGCTGCTGATGATGATGATATAAGGAGATTCTCTAATGATGATGAAGAGGAGGACGATGATGGTGATGATGATGATGATGATGATGAAGATGATCTTCATCATCATCATCATCATCATCATCATCATCATCATCATCTTCATCCTCATCATCTAAATCGTCTTCATCATCATAAGGTGTAAGAACCCTAAAACTCATAAAACCTACTAAATAACATTATAATATTAAAGATGCATACAGATCTATGAACCAATACAAGAATCTGATAAATACAATGGATCTGATATCCTGTAAATCTATAAAACCAGTATACAACAAAAAGCATAATGCAATGAAAGATCTGTAACAACAGAGTGTATCTAATCAACAATATAATAGAAAATATGCTATGAAAATCATACCTAGTTATATGACCTAGGAGCTACCATTACCTTGACAACTCCCATAGTGCAACTGAAGGTGGGGGGATGACTCTCTACCCAATCAAACCCCAGCCAAAGGCTGAGGTCTCCAAGCCCCCAACAATTAACCCTATCCCAGTGCTATCTTGCTTTCCTCTCCTCCAAAGCTCCTCTTCCAAGATGGCCAAAGACAAAAAAATACCCTTCTCTTCACTTCTTCTCCTCCTTTTATCCCCTCCTTCTCCCCATTTCTTAATTTCTTATTTAATTTCTATCTTTGTGCAAAATTTGTTTTCCATTGCTTCTTTTTCATGTTTCTTTTAATTATTTACCTTATACTATATTACATTATATCATATTATATAAAATATTCCCTATATTCGTATATGAGGGTTGTTACATACTTCCCCCCTTCAGAAAACTTCATCCTGAAGTTATAATCTTCAAGCAAAATACAATACTTATTCAATCAATCAATCAAGTAAATACTATAGTATACAGGTAGCTCGTACTATTGTGAAGTTTAGAGATTTATATGTGTGGCCACCACATAGAATTCTCCAAACTACACTAATACAACCAAACGCCCTAAGTTACAACATGCTCTTAAGTAATTCCCTATGAGTCTAGTATGAAACCATATAAATAATCATGCAGCATACATAGATAAGCATTAGATAATTAATTAATAATTAACGACTGTATGTTTGTTTACTTCCTCTTTCTTTACTCACCCTCTCCCTGAGAATCATACCATCCGATCAACCTCCCTACAGCTCCCCTCCAACTCCGGATGGTCCTGCTTGCAATGGCATGGGCCCTCTACTGTAACTCATCTGAGGATCATACAGTAGGCATCAGAAGTTTTCTGGGAATTTACTGCGGCATTGCCACCTTCCCAACTTATGGTAATAATATGGCCTCATCGGTACTAGCTGGCATCTGGTTCCCAGTACCCTGATCCTGATACTCATGGTACCCCCGATCCTGATATCAAGATCACTAAAGTCCCTATAGGAGTCATATCTCATGTTTAAGTCTGCATGCTTACCATGATTCAATTTGCAAGCAAAGGGACGGAAATGCCAAAGGAGAGGCCAAGCACAACACATCCACATACACGTTATTCGCGCAGAAGGAAGTGAGAGTAAACATGCAGGGCTGCCCCTTAGAAAAGGAGAAAAAATGGTTTTTTAAAAATATATATATATATATATACACAGAAAACGCCCAAGCGAAGTGATATTTAACCATTTCGACTCGTGTGGTAGTTTGGTTGTAGTTAAGAGCCCTTGCTTGCAAAAAGGGTGTTTATCGAAAAATTTTAGGTGGATGACTAACAGAATAAGAGAAACCCCAGAATGAAAGAAGGTTTCAGGGTGCACAAATTCTGAGTTGTAGTATGCATGGTAGTTCATGCATCATAATGCACACCATATTGGCAGTCCATTAGCATTGTGCACCTTAGGTTGGCTATTAAAGAGATTCATAAGTTTTTTTTGTTTTGATAGGAGCCCAAATTCATTGATTAAAAGTACAAGCACCCATCATGTACTAAAACCAATAGCTCTGTTGGTTGTGGAGCCAGATCTTCTAGTCTCATAGATGATATTGTATCAGCCATGTTTGTACCCCAGTTCTATATGACATGTAGGTGGAATGTACACTCACCCCAGCGGGGGGGTGTGGGGGGGCATCACCCCCCCATGGGGTTCCAGGGCGGCCCATCCCCCCTGGCTAGGGGGTCTAGGGGCAGCGCCCCCGAAGAAAATTTTTGGGGCTGTTTTCGCAGCTATTTTGCAGGCCCATGGTTTTGGGTATCCCGTGGTATTTTCCCATTGTGTTTCCCTTATAAAAGAAAGAAATTGTAATATGGCTAGGGTTGTTGATGTATTAGGTTTTATGCATTGTAAAGATCTTTGAGATCAGGAGAGAGACTGTGAAACAGAGAAGAGGAAGTGCAGCGGTTGTGCTGCAGGTTGTATCCCTTTGACTTGCTGGACGGTAATAATAATAAGGACTGGAAAATTCAGTGTGGACGTAGCCCAAGTTGGGTGAACCACGATATATCTGTGTCTCTCTTGTAATGTGTATGTGTGATTATATTTGCATTTCTGTTTATTTTTATTGCTCTGCGATCCTGTTTTTTCTAACAAGCTCCATTTATGAAGAAGCTAAAATGATTCAGATTAGTTATGAAGAATCCAAGGCTTTTAGAGGAAGAGACCAGAGATGCATCTTTGGGTGCTTGATTTCTATCTCTGTCAGGCTAAAGCTATTCATATAGCTCCGAAAGGACTACATTACTACTATTTGGGTGTATAGTATATGTGTTGTACATGATTGCCTGAGGGTGCATCTATGTAAGGCCTTCTCTAGTCGCATGGTCGTCTTATCACAAGCTCGGCGCACCATGGAGTGATCCAAGCATACAGTTGCAATATAAAACAACTGCACTAATACTTCATACCCGTAATTGTGACTTGCATGTATTGAAACTTTCGTGGATTGTAGCTGTTTATAGTGGTGATGGTGTTCTAGATCAGTTTATATATATATATATATATAGATATAGATATAGATATAGATATAGATATAGATATAGATATAGATATAGATATAGATATAGATATATATATTCATTGCTTAGATACCATCAAAATTTTTACAAGAATTTGAACAGTTTATACATATAAGTATAGTGTGGGATCCATATTGAGTCTCTGCATTA